>CM053606.1:142302154-142327730 GCA_028646535.1 Procyon lotor
GAATACTATGCAGCCATCAAGAGAAACGAAATCTTGCCATTTGCAACGACATGGATGGACCTGGAGGGTATTATGCTAAACGAAATAAGTCAGTCAGAGAAAGACAAGTATCACATGATCTCTCTGATATGAAGAATTTGAGAGGCAGGGCGGGGAATTGTGGGGGGCTGGGGGAGAGAAATGAAACAGGAAGGGATGGGAAAGGAGACAGACCATAAGAGACTCTTATACTCATGAAATGAACTAAAGGTGGCTGGGAAGTGGGGGGGTAGGGATAGGGTGGCTGGGTTATGTACATTGGGGATGGTATGTGCTATATTAAGTGCTATGAAATATGTAAGCCTGACAATTCACAGACATATACCCTGGGGCAAATAATACATTATATGTTAATAAAAAAAAAAACAATATGAGAAACTAACCTGGAAAAAAAATCATTAAGACATAATAACAATCTTGTGTATGAAGTGAGTTTTTGTCTACACTCTAATTTTTAAGTCTGTTTCTGATAATTGAATTAGTTCACTGATATATGCTGAAATTATTTCATTGAGATTCTTACGGACATTAGAGTAACCACTTACTATAATACATACAATAATATTTAATATGTACATGATCCACTTTATGCTTTCATTATATTACTTTGTTTTCACAATAAATGATTCCAAAATGATAAGATACTCCATGGTATATAAGTATATGCTCTTTTATCTATAAGAAATGATTATGCATCTTTGAAGTAAAATTTAAAAGAATTCTGTTATACAAAATAAATTTTAGCAGAAACTGGAATATATTTTTTATTTTATTTTAAATTTTTTATTAACATATAGTCATTGTTTCAAGGGTACAGATCTTAATATTTTTTAATTCTGTTTGGCAGATTTAGAAAAGAACTAAGAACATTTCTCACTATGTGTCCTATAGAACACAGATCTTACCAAGTTTATCTTGATTGAATTTTGTAAAATGGTTATATGACTATTCAACATACTATACATTATTGTTTCTTGAATTTGCTGTTTTGTAGAATAGTATTTTAGTCATTTGTTTTTATTAACATAAAAAATGAAACCAAAGTTTTGTATAAAAACAAACCTTGGGAAATAGTGACGAGATATTGAGGTGTATGCTGGACAGTAATAAGAAAAGATAAAGATAGATCCAGCTAGATATTAATGGGGAAATTTCTTCCACAGAAATTTAACAACTCACAGCTTTGACTTCAAGGAGTTTAAAAGAAAAGTGTTTCCAGTAAATGATTAAGCCCTCTTTATCAAAATGTATTGAACACACCCTCCAGAGTTTTAAAGTAGATGGGCTGAAGTAGGGCAGGATAAGTTTGTAAGAACTAAGTTCTGTGAAGATCAGAGACTGACTTATATTTATCAATGATTTATTCTTTACTGGACTTACAATTGGAATTGCAATGCATATTCCAGGAGTTCACTCCATAATCTGATTCAGAATATATAACTGGGGCAAAGAATTCTATATTTTACATTTTAATAAATTCTCCAGATGATTCTGATGCATGTGATCCAGTATTGGTAAATTGAGAAACACAGATAGATGCACATATATTACTAATAAATAGAGATCTCATAAATTCTAATACACAAGGACAAGGTCTTAGGACACTTTAAAAGATTAAAATGAAAGGTACAGCAAAGAGGATATAATCAGTGGTATTGTACTAGAGTTGTATGGTGACAGATGGTAGCTACACTTGTGCTGAGCACAGCGTAAGCTATAGACTTTTTGGATCACTATGTTGTACACCAAGAACTAATGTAACAGTTTGTGTCAACTATGTTTGAAACAAACGATTAAATTATATAGAGGAAAATGTAATGAAAATTAATGAGATTCAGGTATTAGGACATCTAAAAACAAACAAACAAACAAACAAACAAACAAAACCTGCAGGTATAAGTTTAGGGGAAAAGTCCGGATTAGTAGATTAATTTTATTGTAGCAGGAGGAGGGCCCAGAGTTGTAATTTAAGGTAATTATGGAATGATAACTTGGATCCAAAAATCTAGGGATGTGGAGAATGAGCTTAGAAATTTCAAGCTAAATTTTCTGAACTTCACAATAGGATAGTTCAGCCTTATCTGCAGTTTCGCTTTCCTCCGCTTCAGTTACCCAGAGTCAACTGTGGTCGGGGAGATATCATCCTCCTTCTGACGAATCATCAGAAAGTCAGTTGTAGCCTAAGTCTGCATTAGAGTGCCTACGTCATTCCCCTCACTTCACCTCATCACGTAGGCATTTTATCATCTCACCTCATTATGAGAAGGGTGAGTACAGAATGATAATTTGAGACAGAGCGCATGTTCACAAAAGTTTCGTTACAATATATTTTTATAATTATTCATTTTATTATTGTTGTTACTGTCTTACCATGCCTAATTTTTAAAAAAAGATTTATTTACTTTTTTTAAGAGAGAGAGAGTGTGAGGGGGCGGAAAGGGCAGAAAGAGAGGAAGAGGGAGAATCCTCAACAGCCTCCCCACTGAGCACAGAGCCCAACGGAGGTCAGGTTCAATCTAACAGCCTGAGATCATTACCCGAGCCAAAATCAAGAGTTAGACACTTAACCAACTGTGCCACCCAGATGCCCCACCATGCCTAATTTAGAAACAAAACTTTAACATAGATATATATGTATAAGAGAGAATATTGTATACGTAGTGTTTCTGGCATCCACTGAAGGGCTTGTAATATATCCTCTGTGGTTAAGAGGGGACTACTATACACCAGATGGTCTTGACAGAATCATTGGCCATGGTTAAATAAATAAATACTTGAAGCTATTCCCTCTGTAAAATGTTAATATAGTGTCCCATGGTATGGTAGGACAAATGAAACCCATCCCCTACTCTCCCCACCCCCTCAACCAAATATCTCTGGAATCAGTGAATATGTAATGGGACATGGCAAAAAGAACCTTGCGAATGTAATTAAGTGTAAGGAATTTTACACAGGGAGATTACACTTGATTATCCAGGTGGGTCCAATTTAAACACACAGGCCCTTAAAACCAAGAAATGTCTCTACTTGAAGTTGAGATGTGTGGAGGATGAAGGTAGTAGAGGAATGCTTCAGAAAGGGAAGTCAGAGAGATTTCAAGTGTGAGAAGGCTGCAGTGAACCACTCCTGGCTCTCAGACATAGAACCCACGTACAAGGAAGAGAAGGTCCTTCAGGAGCTATGGGCACTAGCATCTTCCCAGAGCCTTCTAATAAGAGCGCAACCAGCTGACATTTTTATTTCAGTCTTGCAAGACCTTGAACAGAGAAACTAGCAGAGACCACCAGGACTTCTCAGTTCCAGAACTGTGAGTTAATATATTTTTGATTCAAGATGCTAAATTTGTGTTGATTTGTTACAATAGAAATAGAGAAAACTAACGCATGGTAGAAGGTACTAGCACAAATCAGTGTTTGATGTTCTGTAGCGTGAATACCGATCTCTCATTACTATATGGACACTTAATACCTTATATTTTAAGTCAGTACCTCCCAGACATACATTTAAATGTCATGAAGATCTATGAATCCAGTTTTACAGAAGCAGAAAAGACAGAAATGCAATGTACAATGTAGAAAGAATGGAGAGCTTTGAAAATATTTTTTAGTATATTTCATGAAACTTGACAGTCAAGCCAGAAAACATGACAACAACCTAACTCATCTTCCAAGTTACTACATTTTCAGTGCACTTAGTAGTTATGGAAAGAAAAAGCTAACCTAAAATATATTTATACTTTGTTCAACAGAGTGCAGGTTTTCTATTAAGGAGCCTTTAATAGAAAATTATTGTATTACTAACTCTTTCAATATTGCCAAAATTACACTTAAAATTAAACCTTTGTGTTTGTAGTATTTTGAACTATGAATTAAGTTGCCAAGATAAAAACACTCAAATATTGTGAAAGCACCTTAGAAAAATAATGATTTTTACTAGCACAATGGAGGAAAATTAGTCTTAAAATGCAGCCTCCCCTGCTAGACAAAAGATAGTTCAGAAGTGTATTGGGTAGAAAATAGTGTTAAGAACTTCTATGATGTGTCATTATTTAGGATATTAAAAAGAGAAAATATTTTTACTCAATTTTTTGTTAAAGGATATTTTTTCTAGTCAGAAAGATAGCACTAAGATGAAATATTTGATTTAAAACTTTCCCCACATGCAGCCTTTATACTAAAGCAATTCTACTTTATATATGCTTTCCAGTGTGCTCTTGGAACATATCATATTTTGAATTATTATATGCTTTAGAAAGTAACCACCCCTGCTACTGTATTTGTAAATGCATTTGTGTATCTGTTATGATGATTTTAGATCTGGTATGATGCATTCTGTAATATGGTTCCGGTGACTGAGTTGAAATCTGATATGCTATTCCTATAGGTAGGGAGGGGCACTTCCCTAAAGGAGGTGCAACTTTATTGTCAAATCACGTAAAGAAGAAATTTCCAAGTCCATGACCTCCATCTGAAACCTTCAGGAATAGAGTATTTTTACATCAGAATTTATAAATAAAAAAGGAACACACGCAGATTCTGTACCTTTTTAACCCCATCAGCAGAGACTGTCATACACCAAATTATTAAATAATATTTGCATATGAAACATGAGTATCCACACTATGTGGGATAAATAAAGGTTACTAGTGGCCTCCAAATAGTTCAAATCAGGTTTTGATGCCAAATTAGTTCGTTCCACCTTCCAGATAAAACCTTTAGTTTCAAATGCTTCTTAGTTTTCCTTTCTGTGGTTTTAGGGATTATGGATCTGTGGGACTGGAAAGGCTGGTTTACAATGGAAGATTCAAACTCTTGTCTCTTAATAGACCTTTTCTCTTGACTAACTTGCAGAGAAGAAAGATCACTAGGTTATTTTCTAGAAGATGAAAATAGGGTGGAGTCTGTGATGCCTGAATCTTGAATCAGACCTAATTTCCTGTTGCTTTCATTTTGTTTGCTTCTGTTAGTGTTTAACTCCATAATGGTTTCATGGTCTCATTTCCTAAGAAGATTTAAAGGGAAGATTTTCCTCTGTTCAGGTACACTGCAATGAAACATTAAAGCCCACTCATTTCTAGCATTTTATTATATATTAATGATTATTAAGAAGGTGACTCTCAGGACAGGATGTGAGATAATAGAATAAACTGTATCTTCCCTTCCAGAGATTCTTCTTCCATTTTCCATCCTAGAGAATTTTGGTTTGACTCTATTAGACTGGGCATTGGTCCTTTTATATTGCCATCACTTACCTTCATAATATACTTTAAACCCATGAGCGCTAACCGCAAAATCACTGGTCAAACGTAGTGAGAACACAGATTTGGTACTTGTCACTGGTGGTGGCAGATGGAATCCTGTTAACCTAAAAACATAAATGGAATTAATTGTTAGTGTTACAGACATTTTACCTAATAGAGTTGAAAGAACATTAAAAATCATTTTATCAGGACACCTGGGTGGCTCAGTGGGTTAAAGCCTCTGCCTTCGGCTTAGATCCTGATCTCAGGGTCCTGGGATTGAACCCTGCATCAGGTTCTCTGCTCAGCGGCGAGCCTGCTTCCCCCCCTCTCTCTGCCTACTTGTGATCCCTCTCTCTCTGTCTCAAATAAATGAATAAAATCTTTAAAAAGTAATTTTATCAAAACCCCAAGCTTTGTGTAAGTATGTGTGTATGTGGGGGGGTGGGCAGTAAGTGGGTATGTGTGTGAGGGCTTATAAAGGAATTTATGACATGTTGATTTGAAAGTCACTCATCAAAAACAATTACTGTAGGTATATTTAAATATACAGTTATTTATATACATATGATTGTGCGTAACTATTTTTCGTATCTATTATGTATGTCATCTCTATGAAAATATTGATTAATTTAGACTTTGAGAAGTAAGTTGTGATAGTATGTGTTTTTAGTTATCTTTTGCTCCTGATTTTAGCAACTGAATATTCAGAAGATATTTTGTCAAATAAATAATTTTCCTGGTAGTTTGGGATATATTTACACATAGGAAGTATTTATTAAAATTTAATATTAAAGGAAGATATATGATCTAAATATGAAATCTTGAAACTGAAAAGTCTACAAATGATGATTTGTTTTATTAGATTCCAAACATTCCATAAATTCTATTAAATTTAATAGTTGCAGATTACTTTTTGGTTATATTGCCTTTTTTTTTAAGATTTTATATATTTATTTGAGAGAGAGAAACTGAGAGAGAGAGAGCACAAGTAGGAGGAAGGGCAGAGGAGAAGCAGACACCCTGCTGAGCAGGGAGCCAAATGTGGGTCCAGTCTCAAGACCCCAGGATTATGACCTGAGCCAAATGTAGATGCTTAACTGACTGAGCCACCCAGGCACCTCTATAATTCATATTTTTATTAAAAAACCTGATATTTTGACCATAATTTATTACATATTTTGTGAATAACTTATTGAATATAGTTACAGGCTTGATTATATAATTGATTTACAATTGATACTTTGTCTAAACTAGAAAAGAGAGGGGCGCCTGGGTGGCTCAGTTGTTAAGCGTCTGCCTTCGGCTCAGGTCATGATCCCAGGGTCCTGGGATTGAGCCCCACATCGGGCTTCCTGTTCGGCAGGAAGCCTGCTTCTCCCGCTAACATTCCCTCTGCCTGTGTTCCCTCTCTCACTGTGTTTCTCTCTGCCAAATAAATAAAATCTTTAAAAAAAAAAATAAAATAAACTAGAAAAGAGAAATTAAAAATTTAAAAAAACACATACACAGGGTATTTTTCTAAAACTAATGAAAATACATATTTTTTAATTTGTCGATGAATTGCCTTTTATGTTATTTATTTTCTCATTTTTATTATTAATATAAGAATTAGTAATTTTATGCAATGGAATTTTACTATTTTTTATATACTTGCTATTTTTGCCTAACATTGTACATGTAGGACTAATCTACATTGAAATTATCATATATTTCAGTGCTAGATAGCAATAACTCTCCTTTGTCTCAGTTGTGTTTATTCTCTAAAAATTATTAAGAATCCCCAAAAGATTTTGTGGGCTCGATTTATCAATATTTACCCTATTTAAATTAAAACTGAGAACAATTTTTTACATGTGCATTTATTACTTTAAAAATAACCAGGATAAAAAAAAAAAACAGGATAAGCACATTGCATGTTGACATAAATCATATTTTAATTCAAAATAATTACCTTCTCCAAAACAAATATGATAGGATATATTATATTCTATTTTTGGAAGTATACTTAATATCTGGCCTATTTTCAAAGTCAGTTGGATTCTCATTTCTACTTCTGTATATAATATTTTACAATATGTTACTTTTGTGCTGGGTATGAAGAACTCTGGCTTCACATATGTATTTGGAAAAGGGAAGAGAATTCTAATCGATTTTGCAGAGGAGGGAATACTCTTCTTTGATACTGTACAAAAACTTTACAAGTTAGTTGCAATGTTGAAATCAAACCATATCAATCAATTTTTATACTCTGTGACTTTAAAATTCATTGTTTCACCTTGTCTTTATAATAGGTCCTTTTTGTCCATGAATTTTTTTAACATGTATTGGTAATTTGGAATATACTGGTTCACTGAGTTAGATCTTCCAAATGTTGATACATTTTATTATAAAGTATCAAAAAATCATATTTATTTTTATTGGTACCAATCTCATAAGAAAAATCTTTAGACTTGAGGAAGCTCTAAAACTTAACAGTGATGGATTGAAGTTTTCCAAAATTCTAGTTTTTTTACTTGGAAATTCAGATTTCATCATAGACAACAAATCCTGTCAGTTGTTTTCCCTTGAAGTAACAATTCAGGTTGTGTGTGTGTGTGTGTGTGTGTGTGTGTGTGTGTATTGGAAAAAATATATGACAGATAGCCAAGTTTGACTGACTATAGCTTATGTTGGTTACTTGAGGAAAAAGACTGTTCTATGAAAAAAAGGCCAATTCAGCTGAAGGAATCATGCCACTGTTTTTCCTTGGAACAAATATCTAATTTTGGTAAGCCTAAGAAGGTTTTTTGGTGGTTTTTGTTGTTGTTGTTGCTGTTGTTTTTCATCCTTTCGCTTTTGTTACACAGGTCATTTAAAAGAGGGGCTTTATAGGGTAGACATTTAACGAAATAATTACAGCTTCAACAGGAATGTTCTTAAGTACGATGGCTTTTTTTCACACTGAAAGTGTGTGGCAGTAAAGAATACAATGACTAATGACTATTTGTCCAGTTTGAGGTCACTAATTGTGATGTTTTCATGCACCAGCAGTTTTACCCAGCATTACTTCTGTACCATGAGGGCAAATGTCAACACAGAGCAAATGGTGTGAATAATGTCTCAGTATCATTTTGGAAACAGCTTTGACCTTGTGGACCCCCTAAAAATGTCTCAAGACCTTCAAGGATCCATGGATCATATTTTGAGAATCAATGCTATATAGGAATCTCTTGCAATAAATTTATCACCCTAAATTTATGCATTCTACTGTTGATGGACATTCGGGTTGTTTATAGTTTGTGTTTTCATCAACATTCTTGCAATAGTTCACTTGTACACACTTATCTGGTAGTTCCTCTAGGGTTTTTAAACATTTAAAGCTTTAAATTTTCTTCTTTTTGCTGCATAAGCTACATTTCTTATTTGGCTCATGGTTAGAAGTATATCTCTTAAATTATAAACCTAGGGGTTGCTTTATTTATGTCTTCTTACCAATGTATATCTCATTTACATTGCAATTAGATGACATTTTTTGTATGAATTTAATCCTTTGAAATTACTGACATTTGCTTTATGGGTCCAATATTGTAATTTTTTTTATTATGTACCTAGTTTTCTTATAAAGAAAAACCTACTATTTTTCTATTCCTAATCCAAATCACCACAAATTTAACACCCATTATTAATTATCTCATAGTTACATAGGTCTTGGTAGAGCATAGCTCAGCTGGTTCTCTGCTTTGAGCCTCATGAAGCTGAAATCAAGGTGTTAGCTGCATTGCTTCTATAGCCTTGGGAGCAGAATTTGCTTTCACTTCCAAAGTTATAAGACTGTTGCCAGAATTAAATTTCATGCAGTTGTAGGACTAAGGTCCCGTTTCCTTGCTAGCTGTTGACTAGGGGTCATTCTCAGGTTTTAGAGATTGCTTGCATTTCTCAGTTTGAGACCTCTTTCCTCCATCTTTGGAGTCAGCAAGGGCAGTCCAAGCTCTCATTCTGTAATTCTTTTTCGTCTTTCCCTCTACCTCATCCTTCTGCTCCTGTCTCTTCTGCCTCCAGATGGAGAGAGTTCTCAACTTTTACATGCTCATGTAATTAAACTGTGTTCAAATTGATAATTCAGATTATCTTCTATTATAACATCTGTCTCAATTCCATTTGCCAAGTTATTTTTGCCACGCGATATATTCACAAGTTCTTAGAGAACCATTATTCTGGGATCCTTCTGGCTCCTATGATGGGTATTTATCACTGGCTTGGAACAGCATTCAATATATCTTTTAAACAAATTTGTTAATCATGTTCGAGTGTTCTCTGTGCTGACTATATTTTTAAAATCTGATCTACTAGTTACTGAAAGAGATATGCTAAAATCTCACAAGAGGATTATAGATTTTTGTATTTTTCTTTGTAGTTATGTCCATTTTAAAATATGCTTGGGGGCTACACTAATAGGTGTATACAAGTTTAATTATATTTCCTGGCAAATTGAACATTTTAGTCTTTATGAAGTGCTACTCTGTTTTGTTTCTTTTGACAGGAGGTGTGCAGAGGGAGATGGAGAGAGAATTACTTAAGCAGTTTCCCTGGCCAGCACAGAGGTTAATGCAGGGCACGATCTCACAATCCTGAGAACATGACCTGAGCCAAAATCAGGAGTCAGATGCTTAACTGACTGAGTCACCCAGATGCCCATAATCTATGTCTAACAATGATTTGATCTTAAATTACATCTTATCTGGCAGTAATAAATTTAAAACTTAATTTTTAGAATTAGTCTAGAACATCTTTTAACTTTCAACATTTTGGTATCCTTATTTTTTAAAATAGGTCACTTATGGCCAGAATATACTAGGGCATATTTTATATACATAGAACATCATACTTTTATAAATTAATTAAATAATATTGTGGGGTTTTTTGTTTACAAATATGTTCAACAAACTATGACTTACACTTAGACTACATTGTAGTATAAACACAGGCTTTTTAAAAAGATTTTATTTATTTGACAGAGAGAGAGATCACAAGTAGGCAGAGAGGCAGGCGGGGGGGGGGGGAAGCAAGCTTTCTGCTGAGCAGAAAGCCCAATGTGGGGCTCTATCCCAGGACCCTGAGATCATGACCTGAGCTGAAGGCAGAGGCTTTAACCCACTGAGCCACCCAGGTGCCCTGTAAACACAGTTTTTTAAAAAATATTTAATTTTTTATTTGGCAGAGAAAGAGAGAACATAAGCAAGGGTGGGCAGCAGAGGAAGAGAGAGAAGCAGGCTCTCTGCTGAGTAGGGATCCTAATGTGGGGCTCAATCCCAGGATCTCGGGATCATGACCTGAGCCTAAGGCAGATGCTTAACCAACTGAACCATCCAGGCGCCCCTTTTATATGCACAGCTTTTATATGTGCTGGGAAACAAACAAACAAAAAATTGACTTACTTGTAGAAATATTCACTTTATTGCAGTGGTTGATAACTAAACTTTCCATGTTTCTAAGGTATGTCTTTTCTTTATAAGATTTCATTTATAATTTAATATTTATGTGCGATTATTTATTAAGCATCTATCTTCTCATTTGGACATTAACCTTTGTGAAGTCCTTGGAACTCACTAATTTATGATCAGTGCTTTCACGCCGTAGATATCATGTAAGAGGGCCCTTAATAAATAGCTGTTAATTTAATGAATTAGGGTCGGTGGCAGGAGAACATGAATGCCATCAGAATACTTTCTTTTCCAAACCAAAAACTGGTTCTTGTAACACTGTTCTCAAGAATGATAAGAATGTAAGGGCACTTCAATTGTTAAGAAAATTCTGATAGTCTATGTAGAAACTCCTCCTTAGAATGAATTATTTTTCACCATAATATTAACCTCAAACGTTAAAAGAAGATCATATATCTTACTCACCTCTATTTGAAGGATCTTTCAGTATATAACTATATAGTTTTAAAACTTATTTTTCAGGTAAAACTAGTATAATTTTTATTTTAATATGGATTATTAATTATTATATTTAAATATACAGGTATTACACTTGAACTTAACATATTTTCTAGGTAATCTAAAAACATAATATTTTATGGATAAGCATGATCTTTTCCCATAGAATCATTTGTACTGATTTGGGTACTTGTGAATTTTGGTGTTTTGCATATATTGACTGGTAAATTAATAAATTATCACTTATATTTCCTTATATTGATGTATGGTAAAATTGCATAGTGAATGACATTTTATATTCTTTTGAAAAGATTATTAGAGTGTAACTCTATTTTCTCTGACTTATAACTGAAGAAATCACAGTTCAGAAATGATCAGTAAATAGTTTAAATTCATACTGCTGGTAGGCAGTGGAACAAAGATACAAACCCATAACTTCTAACTCCAATCTATTTCTTTTCCCATGATGATTTTTCCCATAAGGAAAGTGATTTTTTTCATGAGGGCAGGATGCATATTTAATTCATCTTTGTTTCTCCATATAAATTTCTTAACAGTATTTGGAAAATATAAGAATATAATTTTACTCTCGTGATGGCTTTATGTAGTTGAAATTGGTAAAAACCAAATTAAAGTTTTAAAGTCTTTGAATTAAGCACCAGGAAGGTAATATGGAGCCACCATTTGTACTTGCTGGTGCATTTTTAGCAAATATCACTAGTAGTTAGCAAAGAAATTTCCCTAGTGGGTAAGCTAAGTAATATTGGTCAACAAATATCATCAGGAGAAAATCCTTGAATCATGCAATGTAAATTTCCTTTAGATATCATTTCTTTGATAAAAGTTAAAATTTGAGGATAATTTTCTTGAGTGTTGAAATGTGTTGATTTTAAGTAGTGACTTTGTTTTATGCAATCACAATAATCAACATTTTCTCTCACCATAAATGTAGCACATAAATGCATGTGAGCTCAGATTAAAGGATAATCATTACCTCTTAAGACACTTAGCTTCATGAAATATGCATAACATTTCCTTTGCTTTTCACATTTCATTGTCATCTGGTGAATATTTGTCATGGACCAGGGCTAGTTAGATAAGGCCATTTTTTTCAATAGATTATCTCATATGACAGGATGGCATACATGTTGGTAATTTTTTCTTACAATTAATAGTTTCCAGTTTTTAGCCTCTATTCTCCCTTCCTACTAATCACACATACGTGTCAATTATATTTTAGCATTATATTATTTACTAGGCAAAACATTTATCAGAGGCTTTTGTATGTTTTAAAAATCATGCACTTCACATGAGTGATCCTGTTACATCTCATGGCTCCTTGTAGATGAAAGCATTCTTTAAGTATTTCCTTTTATAAAGATTCAGGACATGAATGATGTTTAACACTGTAATGAGTAACTGGTTTCAGGGAGAATTAAATAATGAACTTATAACTTTATATCAATGACTAATATGAAAAATACTAATAATTATTTGGTAATTAATGCAAAATTGATTGATATTTAAAAAAATTTTAAATAAAAAAATAAATGACTTAAAAAAAGTCATTTATAATACCAATGTGTATGCTCTTTAAATAAGAGCCTATTTATTTAAGATTTTTTTTTAAACTAATGGCAATTAATGTGCCATTTTATAGCTTAATGTAATGGAAACCCTTAAAGCATCAAGGTTGATAGGTAAGCATGATACCTGTCTCATTACGTAAATAAGTTTATTAGCTTTTAACAGCCACGTGTTATCTCTAACAGACTAAAACTTGTGTGTGTGTGCGTGTGTGTGTTTGTGTGTGTGTGTGTGTTTAATGTCCCTATCAGTCAATTACCATATTTTAAACTTTCTCTAGTTAAAGAATAAATGTAAAAATGTATTTTTAAGTTAAAATGCTATTAGGATATTACTGCTTATAATGAGATTGGGTAGAAACAGACATAAGGAGCGGAAAAAAAACAAAGAAAGAGAGACCAAGCTTTATTTTAAAACAAAGATGACAACATTACCCCAAATCCCAGGAATTTGTGATGGTTAAATAAGAGAATTCATGTGGAATTGTATGAATTCATGTGTCCTGGTGTATTTTTTGGAATATAAGAAAAGCCACTGTTAGTTTCATTAGCACTATGACTCAAAATCTACTGCCCTTTCATTTGCATTCTGTGTCATGCTATGGCTAAGATAAATTATTTTGTAACACCAGCATTATTATGGTGATTTCTCATTACTCTCAGTGAGAAATTTGATATGAATTATCTTACAGTTTTACTTTGGTTATACAGTTCTTAAAAATGGTCCAGGTGATATACAGGGAATTCTTTGCTGAAGTGAACTGTTAATCTATGTAATTTCAAAATGAATGGGAAAACCACAGGAACAAGTAGATATTTAAAGTAATGACTGTTCTGTGAGATTAAATCATGCATAACCTATTGATATTGGGGTACATGAAGCACAGCACGATAATTCATATTATGTCAAGATGTCACTGATTATAATATCAAAGGAAAAGATGACTGGCAATATTTGAATAATTATATTATTTGTTGGGAGTAAATGAGCTGAAACTTCTCTCAAATATAAAATTCCTGAAAAAGGCATCTTGTGTGAAAAAGGCAAATTCATAATGTTAGGAACATATGCCTAGGTACAGATCTAGATATGAAAATGAGTATAGATACTGATATACATACGAATATGGTAGGGATTGGGGTAAATAGGGACATGACTATGAACACAGTAAAGATAGCTAGAAAGGTAGGGGACTAGTATTCATATACACTCTTTTATATTCTTTCCACTGTTTTGAAGTATGTATAAATCTTGTAATTATGCTAGCCAGAATACATCTCTTTCCGGCATTAATCTCTATTAGATTTTGCCACTTCCATAAGATTTGGAATGTGAAATAAAATTGTAAGTTTATTATATTTTGGCAGGTAGGTGCATGGACTTGTAGCAGGTGTTATAGGTGAGATTTTTCTGTCACCTTACCAGAATTCTTCTTAAAAGCAATTGTTTTGATGTTACAAACAATTGATCTCATCACTGGGGTTTTCTTACAGTTTCTGCAAATGTCTGATTTCCTGAAAGCTAGTGAATGTTCTCCATAACCTTCATTCCTCAACCTTAAATTCATTATTCTTATTATTAAGTATTTTCTTTTTTGTTACTAAATATTTTCATGCTTTAAGTATTTCAAGTTTTTCCCTTATTTTCTAAACCCGAGATGCACAAATATTATAAAACCACTATTCCAGGGAGAAAACTTTTTCTTCTCTCAAAAACAGTTTGAGAATTTCATCAGTTCACTGTATCTAGAGTTACTCTATTTACATAAAACTCATTCTTACACCAGTCAGAATGGATAAAATTACAAGACAGGGAGCAACAAATGTTGATGAGGATGTAGAGAAAGGGGAACTCTCTTATACTGTTGGTGGGAATGCAAGCTGGTACAGCCACTCTGGAAAGCAGTACGGAAGTTCCTTGGGACATTAAAAATAAAGTTACTCTACGACCCAGCTTTGGCAACAATGGGTACTTACTGCAAAGATACAGATGTAGTGAAACAAAGGGGTACCTGTACCCCTATGTTCATAGCAGCAATGTCAACAATTGTCAAACTGTGGAAGGAGCTGAGATGTCCTTCAATGGATGAGTGGATAAAGAAGATGTGGTTCATATATACAATGGAGTATTACTCAGCCATCAGAAGGATGGATACCTATCATTTGCATCAACATGGATGGAACTGGAGGGGGTTATACTCAATGAAATAAGTAGATCAGAGAAACTCAATTCCCTTACGGTTTCACTCATATGCAGAATATAAATAATAGTGCAGACGACAATAGGGGTGGGGAGAACTGAATGGGAAGAAATCAGAGAGGGAGACAAACCATGAGAGACTCTGGACTCTGAGAAACAAACTGAGGATTGTGAAAAGAGGTGGTTGGGGTTGGGGTAACTGGGTGATGGGCATTAAAGAGGGTATGAGATATCATGAGCACTGGGTGTTATACTAAACTAATGAAACATTGAACATTATATCAAAAACTAATGATGTACTATCCCTTGGCTAATTGAATTTAAATTTAAAAAAATCTGAAATTGAAATAATAAAAGCAAAAATAATGTAAACTCATTCTTTCCAGTGACTTTGGAGTTTCATCTTCAGGATCAACATTTTATCCAGAATCTATGCAATATATTACTAGAAAGTTTCTTCAAAATTCAGCATTTTCAATTTTTTCTCTATCTTGTGCAAATATTGCCAAACTTTTATAATGTCCCTACTTTCTGATTTTATTTTATTTTACTTTATTTTATTTCACTTTTTGGTTGACTGAACTGTTTATCTTTAAAGCTATAAATGCCCATAATTCCAAAGGCAGTGTAGTTGAACCACTGAAAACATTTGAAGTACAGTGCAGTTATGTTGGGCAATTAATGAATGCCAGACATTTAAATCTATTTTACTGTGATTTAAATCTATTTTACTGTGTCCCCACTTGCATAATCACCTGCAATTGTTAATGAATGTGTTATTCCCAAATTTGGGGTTTTAAGAAGTGTTGAATTTACTACCATAAGCTTGGATTCTAGAGTATACAACTGGAAAAACATATTCTACTGCTTATCAGCAATTTGAACTAGGCACTATGCTAAATGTTATTTTTTACCATAATTAGCTTTGTGATAAACCTATCTAGGACTCATCTAATTAGCATAAAGACATTAAATGATAACTCTGATGCTGGACTTCCTAGCGTAAATCTCAGTGTTGTCATTTGCTATTGTGTGACATTGAGCAGGTCACTTCTCTCCCCATCTGTTTTCTCACTGGCAAAATGTTAATGAAAATAGTTCCTACCCCCTAAAGTTTTTGTCAGTTTTAAGTAAGTTAATACAAGTACATCACTTGGAACAATATCTGGCATTTAGCGGGTATTTGTTACTATTGCTATTCACTCCTGATAACAGATGTGAGAACTAGAAAATTCTTTCATAACCAATCAGAATTTTCTTCCTGTAGCACTCAATTATTGATACTTACAATAGACTTGGATTCTGTAGCTGAGTGTAATTCTTCAAGTGTATGGTATGCTCTTCCAAGTTGGGTTTTTCCCCCTCCAAGTTTAGTATTCTTAGGGCTTTTATTTTGGGTATAAAATTAGTAAAAATCAATTATATGCTGGTTGCCTAAGGTAAATGTAAAGTAGAACTGTGAGCAAGGAAGAGATGAGAACATTTATTACATCCATAATCATTGATAAATCTTTCCAATTAGGAAGAGGGAAGGAGAGAAAAAGGAGTAAGGGAGGAAGAGATGGGATGAGACCATATGTGTCTTCAGAAACATGAAATCCTTGAAATTGAGTGAAGTGATCCTCCCCCTACACCTGCTACCTTTTCTTGGTACATTCCAAAGATCTCTAATAGGAAGGATTATACATACCTTATCATATGAATTTTACTGTATTTCTTACAATCCTCTACATTCACTAAGGGAAAAAAAAGCACTCTACAAATATATTTTGTATTTTTCCATATTTACAATTGTTTGATCCACTTGTCCAGTACACATAAATAAGAGTTTAACCCAAAATTAATGGCTCATTCTGTTTCCCAGAAAGATATTATTATCTCCCAGTTTAGCAAAACACAAAAATTATATGACATGTTATTTATCTATAAAACATGAGTGTAATAAAAGTATGGAATTTTGTTGTTTGTCTATTTTTTCCAGACACTAAAGGGTTTGTTATTAAAAGAGAAATGACCACACATTTAATCAGTGTCCCTACAGGGATATATAATATAGATATATGTGTTCTATATTCTTTTTGATATAGTCCAATGGTGAAGACAAATTAAAATTTTATTTAACCTAAAATGATTATAGAAAAGATTTTGAGATTCTGCACTACTCACCAGTTTTATGCACTTAGATACAGCATTAAATTGTACACAAAGTAAATAAAGCATTGCAGTTGGAGAGATTTAAATAAAGCTTTATGCTGGTAATGATTAAAGATGTTTTGATAAAGTTACTGTATAATTTAACCTAGATATTCTGAAACTTAGAAAACTAGGAGCTCTTTTTCAGAGCAGTTTTGTTCCTGTTTTTAAGTTAGTATTTTGTTTTCAAAGATATCAAATAGAAGCAACTGAGAATATAACTGAGTGTTCCTAAGCATTAATTTTACCCATTGTGCTCAACATCATTTTCATGACTGTTTTTAAGATGATTATCTCTTTATATGTATACACACACACACACACACAACTGGTGAATGACATAGCCTTTTGAAAACTTTCTATAATGATTTTAGGTAAAATAAAATTATAATCTGTCTTCATTGGAATACATCATAAAGAAAATTAATATGAGAATGCAGTGACATAGAACATATATGCAGTCATTTCTCTACCTAATTAGCTAGTGTATTTGGACATAATTTATGAACTAATTTAGTGTTATCAAATAATAATTATATGTCAAATGCAAAATAATTCAGTCCATTAATCAGTTATTTTAAAATAATCTAAATTCAGACCTAAACATTTTAAATTGGACAAATGTTTAAAATTAAATATCAAATTATGTCTATATTGTTATGGACTGTTTACTGTATATAAGGTATTTTTTAAGTCACTCTTTTACAGTATCAATTATAAAATTTTATACTTCATAACATTGAAGATTATGAAATCCAATAAATATTAGCAAATATAATCAGAAAATTGAATAAATATTCTGTTTTATTTTAGAAATAATGTCTTTATGTGTCTTAATGTCCATGTTCAATGTCCTAGGGACTCTTCACTAAACTCTGTACTTAACGTGGGCCTTGAACTTACAACCCCAAGATCAAGAGTTGAATGCTCTACTGACTCAGCCAGCTAGGCACCCCAATATCCTGGGCCTTCCTGAATGATATTTACTAACATGGAAAATAACAGTTAATGATATTTTAATAAACTAAAACATGTATATAATTTAGTTTTAATAAAAATGGAAACATGACTTGAAGTTGCACTAGATATTGCCCTATGTCTCCTGTTTACCTGTTTTAAACATAAAAGTGTCCCACAGTACGTGTTTTTTTTTCTGTTATCAGGAAGTTAATATTACAATATTAAAATTGATTACAACAAAGTGACATCAAAATATTTCAATCATTTAACATTTCCTTGATAATTACAAGAGGAACTCATTGGGACAATTGAAGTATTTTATTTTTAACAATGAAGGAGACTGAGAATCATATGCCTTTTTTTTTTTAAAGATCTTGTTTATTTATTTGACAGAAGGAGAGAGATCACAAATAGGCAGAGAGGCAGGCAGAAAGAGAGGGGGAAGCAGGCTTCCCCACTGAGCAGAGAGCCCCATTCGGGACTCGATCCTATGACCCGGAGATCATGACCTGAGCCGAAGGCAGAGGCTTTAACCCATTGAGCCACCCAGGCGTCCCCACATTCCTTTTTTTTTTTTTTTTTAAAGATTTTATTTATTTGACAGAGAGAAACAGAGCGAGAGAGGAACACAAGCAGAGGGAATGGTAGCGGGAGAAGCAGGCTTCCTGCCGAGCAAGGAGCCCGATGCGGGGCTCGATCCCACAACCCTGGGATCACGACCTGAGCCGAAGGCAGACACTTAACGACTGAGCCACCCAGGCGCCACCCCTCCCCCCTTTTTTTTAAGATTTATTTATTTGGTACTCCTGGGTGGCTCAGTTGCTTAAGCATCTGCTGTTAGCTCAGGTCATGATCTCAGGGTCCTGGGATTGAGTCCCAAATCAGGCTCCTTGCTTGGTGAGGAGCCTGCTTCTCCCTCTGCCTGTCACTGCCCCTGCTTGTGTGCTCTCTCTTCCACTCCCTCTCCTTCTGACAAATAAATAAATAAATAATCTTTAAAGATTTATTTATTTTAGAGAAAGCAATCTCAGCAAGCACAAGTGGGAAAAGGGAGGCAGAGGGAGAGAATCTCAAGCAGACTCCCTGCTGAGTGGGGAATCCCATGTGGGATCAATCCCACAACCCATGAAATCACAACCTGAGCCAAAATCCCGATTCTAAAGCTTAACTGACAGTCACCCAGGTGCCCCAGAGTCACATTCCTTTAAAGTTAATGAAGTTTACATGTAAGAAGCTAAACTAAGGTAATCACTGATCCTACGTGGAAGAAATAAAAATTATTTTAGATTATTTCTATAGGGTTAATAGATAGCCAATGTCTATAATTTTTGTTTCTAGTTTGGGTCTCTTTTGAGAACATCTTGTTAATAATTGCACTGGGAAAATAAGTAAAAAAATGGAACACAAGATTGTTCTGGGAGTTCGAGATACTTATTCCCCTACTGATAGCCACCAAGGCATCAGATACTGTAAAATATAACAAAGAAATATGATTCATTGTCTGTATCCAAAGTGCTATATCATCACCTATAAAGTATGGGTTAGAGTCAAGGGAACACATTTTATTGAAATAAGTATGTATTCTAATATGAAAAATCTAAAGAAAGTAAGATAAATACCAATAGACAAATGCCAAGACTATGTTTTAGTGAAAAAAAAACATAAAAAGAAAAACAAGTCTTGCTTATTTATATTGCATTTCTCATACTTCAACTTAGGTGACATAGACAAAGCTATTGATAGCATAATAATTGAGGCAAATATCTAGTTGGGTTTAAGAATCGGCATTTAATCATATTTCATAAATGTTAATATGTCCTAGATATCAAATTCATAATGCTTACCTTAAAAAGGAATTTTTAAATAATTATTACATTATAATATATAATCCTATTTTTTGAGGAAACCATATTACTCTGGAATCTGGGTGTAATTTTGATAGAATATCATGGGAATCATAGAAAATTTTCTTTCTTATATGGAGTGAAGATGAAAAGTAAAGTAATCAAACTTATAAGCTATTGGATTCTTGAAATAGAAGACAATGGTAAGTATAATATTAAATAAACACATAAAATAGTGCATGAGAAAAGTGCATAATTAATTTATATTAACAATTTGCCATGGTCTTATTTAAATGATGAGAAATGATTTGATAAATAATTAAATAATGTGATATTTCTTCATTAGATCAAAAAAGATACAGATAAAAGAGAAAACAAAAGTATATTCATCAACTAAGTACTGGTGGACATATTTAGAAATTAAATTCTGTAAGGACCAAATTATCTGTACGTTTAAAACCAGACAGTTGTACTAAAAGTATAATGAATTATTTTCATTAGTCCTGTGGGACAGAGAAAGGAATAGACTTAATTTACACATTAAAGTATTGGCTGATTTTGTTCAGAATTTGGAATATTCTTATAAATGTGACAAAATATAACTTTGGGGATAACATATGAGATGGTATGCTATTAAATATCATAGTTTTATTAATAGTAGTTGGACTTAGTATTTAGACAGTTACATTGGTGATAATACTTATGAAATTAACTAATGTATTAACAAATTAGAAGGAATAACAAAATGAGAAGAAAGAAGTAGAAAAACAAAGTGAAAGTGGATAGGAGTGAAAGGAAGAATACAAATGAAAGAAAAATTCTCTTTATTGTAACAAAAAAGCTGTTCCAGTAGGCATTTTATTTTGGAGTCCTTTTAAAAAATTCCTGGAAACACATTTTCTTTGTGATGGTCCAGTGAGCTTTATAATCATTATGCATTGTCACCCTAGCTGGGTACTTTTACATACATGTGGACAGAGATATGACTTCACTGTTTCTATGAAATTGTGCTCTGAATATTATAGCATGGATCCTCTAATAGGTGTAACATTTTTATGTCTCAATAGCCTCTTATCTGACCTCTACACCTATGTATCTGACGACTATTTTACATCCCCATGTTGATGTCTAATCAGCATCCCAGAGTTATGTTCAAACCTAAGTCTCAATTCAAAAATCTGTTGCCTCCTCCTTCTCTTTTGAGTAAAGGCTGGTCTTCCTGTCGTTTAGGCTAAAAAGCCCTGAAGTCTTCCTTAATATCTCACACACATTTCATGCATCTAATAATTCCATGGAACCTATGGCCTCTAGTGCCACAGCAAATTAACAATATATATGATGGCTCCTCATTATCTCTTCTACTTCTGCCACAATCCAAGTCACCATCTCTTACCTTGACTATTTCATTAGTCTCCTCAGTTCCTGTTGCCTCTTGCAAACCTCTGTCTCCCAGTTACCCTCAAATCCATTATCAGAGTGATCATTTAAAAATATATAGTGATTCATGAGTCTTTACCAGTGATGTCCACAACCTACCAATGACATCCAAAGCATTATCTGCCTAACCTATTTCTTTGTTTATTGTCCATCTATTCTCACTAGAATATAAGTACTCTCATGGTGGAGAAGTCCTCTGTCTCCACAGTGCCTAGGTTCTGGAATAATGGCCTGGCAAAAGAAAGGCTCTTGAAATGATTTTGGCAGAACACATTTATTTTTTTTAATTTAGGGTGAATTTTAGAACTATTAGTGTAAATGTACATATATTCTTAATAATTTTTGAACCAGATAGAGGGATAATACATTTTAAGATGATATTACTTTGAGATCGCCTAGGTAGCTAAATCAGTTAAGTGTCTGCCTTTGGCTCAGGTCATGATCCCAAGGTCCTGAGATCAAGCCCCATGTGGGGCTCCTGTTTCAGGGAATCCGATTTTCCTTCTCCCTCTGCCCCTCCCCCTCCTCATGCTTGCTCTCTCTCTCTCTCTCTCTCTCTCAAATAAAGAAACAAAATCTTAAAAAAAAAAGATGACATTACTCGGAAATGGCATAGTGTTTTCCACATAGATATGTAGGGTAATATTAGGCATTCTAATTCTAATACTCTAATTGAGTAGTATATCTTAAAATAGAATATAAAGTATACAAAATGGATTTCAGATCCACATACTAATCTCCATTCCCATTAACTCTGTTTAAATTTGGATCTCTATCTTCTTTTGACAGGCTCTTATCATGAAGTCCCGTTTCTATTCTTCCTTACCTGTGACCTTAAGGTATACTACACAGACCTCCTAAGTGACAATTCATACATATTTGATTATGGTGTATAACCTTACTTTGATACTTATAATCCTTCAATAACACAATCACACACTGGATGAAGTCCATGTCATTAACTTTCCAAGCTAGTGTTTTGTGTTTTTCAAATTTAATACGTGTGCAAAATGCTCCATCCATTCTAACCATTTTATAAGTAACTCCTACAAAGAGGGAAAAAAAAAACCAAAGCAACCAAGCAAGATCAAAGGAAAGCAAAAAAGTAACTGAAATGGGTCAATTATTTATTAGTTGTTTGTCATTCCCATACCCTTTCTTTCATACTCTGTTCAGATATCTGTGCCAGTCTTCTTTCCAATGAGTTCTGCATATTAGGAGGCAAGAGAGAGATGAGAAATAAAGGGAAAGGGAGAGAAGGCATTATTCTGCCTTTCTTTCTCTTCCTTTTGTTTCTGGAGAAACTACGGAAGTGGTTGCATTGCTTTGATGATCCTAGCTTTTATCCTAGCAGCAGTCCTAGTAGTGGGCACGTGGTTCCCCTCTTTGGGGGCAGCATGTGATGGATGGCTTACCCCTTTGGCTCCAGTGCCCACTAAATCCTCCTCTTCCCATGATAATAGCACTGTGCACAGCACCGCAGTCAGTGTGTTCTACATTCTGGAAATCTCAGCCCCTTTCTCCCCACCCCACCCCACTCCCGTATTTCCTTCCTGTGGTAAATATTCCCTAGATTGCTTCTTCCCCTTTTGTTTGGTCTCATCCTTCAAGTCTTTTAAAACTAGTTCCCTGCATTAATCTTCTTTGTTTGTTTTCCCAGTTATGTCCTGTCAGGAAGCAAGGAGGGAAGGAAGGAAGGAAGGAAGGAAGGAAGGAAGGAAGGAAGGAAGGAAGGAAGGAAGGAAGGAAGGAAGGAAGGAAGGGAGGGAGGAAAATGGTGGGGAAAGAGGTGGGGAGGGAGGGAAGGAGGTGGGAAGGAAGGGAAGAAGGGATGGAGTGAGAGAGGGAGGGAAGAAGGAAGGAAGGAAGGAAGGAAGGAAGGAAGGAAGGAAGGAAGGAAGGAAGGAAGGAAGGAAGGAAGGATGAGAGAAAGGAAGGAAGGAAGAAAAAAAGAGGCTATTCATAGGAAGAAAATGATTTTCTTTTTTTTTAACAAAAGAGAAAGGAAGAAGTGACTATGAGAAATTAATAAGCAAATACATTATTTTCCATTTTTATACTACCTTATTGATTATAAAATTAGATCACTCATTTAATATTACTTTTCTTGGGTAAAAATACATTTCTCTATATATGTGCCATCTTCATTGCAACAAAATTTATGTTTATATAGTCTTAAATCAATTCTGAATAATGTTTTACTCATTGTACTCTGTGAACTATTAGATACACCTTTTTGTTATAATGTCTTAAATTAAATGTGATATCACCACATGTACATGCACAGCTAATTTAATTTCAGCTAACAAGGACAATCGTATTACCTTGAAACATCAAATTAAACATGAATTCAAAATTAAAACATTTATATCAGCAAGATGCTTTATTTAGCTGCTTTTATGTCAAAATGCAGAACTCTTTTAACTAATGAAATATTAACTACCAATTATTAAGTTTTCACTATGAATCTAGTGTTCACCGTACATTGTATCATTATTCCCATGACCTCTATGGCTATATTTGAGTTTATTTTTATTATTCCATTTTACAAATGAAGAAATGAAAGGAGAGCAAAGGGAAATGGTTGGTTAGAAGACATATTGTTTGTAAAATGGCAAAGCCAAAAATGAAAGCCATGTTCTTTTTGCTAGTCTATGGGGACTCTTGGTTAATTTGGTAAATTTTTAAGAAGTTTATTGGTTTTTCCAAATTATTCTGACAAGTTAATGTAAGTTCTTAACTTGAGAGTGAGTACTTAAAATTAATCCATGCATCTGGCAATTATAAGATCACCTTGTCCTGAGTAGCTTTGATGAGGTAACAAATCAAATTAAATGATTATTAACAGAAATAGGAAAAGAGGAAATATAGAAAGCTTACAATGACTATTATTTTAAGAAGCTTTGATGTGGAAGAAATATGAATCATAGTGATTGGCATTCACCTTGATAAAAGGCAATCCTTGTTACAGTCTTGCAGAAGGAGAAAATGAAGTACTGGATAATAATGCAGGCATTATTATCCTTAGAAACCGGGATTAAAAAATACTATCATTAATGTTTATAGAAAAATGTTTATGTGCCAGTTACTGAGTTAATATTTTATACATTTAATTCACAACACATTATGAAAATGACCTTTTTGTACTCTTATTTTCCATAAAATTTAGAGAAGCGGTTTGCTCTCCAATTTTTTCAGTGGAAGAATTAGATTAAGTCTGTTTGACTCTGAAGTACATGTTCTTTCTACCATCACAATTTAAACATAAGGTGAAGCTGAAGAAAGACATTTGAAATTTAATATTGGAAGCAGAAAATACCTTTCTGCCAAAAGACATTAAGATGAAAATAACCCTTTTCAAAGAATCTAAAATGAGGTTGAAAAGAATTCTATAAAATACAGTTAAAAGTATTATAAATAGATTAAATAGTTTTAAAATATATGTAAAAATAGACAATAGGAAACTTATACATTCCCCCCAACTTCCAAATAAAATGTTCTCACTGCTAATATGATGGTGTTTATTGACAGTAAATGTGTTACCGGATTTTGGAAGGAATTTCCATGAAAAGAGCAATGGAATTGAAAAGGCAGTTAGCATCACATGGAAAATACTATCAGAAATAGAGAATATTAAAAAGTTGTTGGAGAGAAATTCTCTCTCCTTCTTTGTTTCTTGGATAAAGAACATAAGATCTATGCAAATCAAAAAACCACTCAACCTTTTTTCCCGCGTGTCTCTCCAAAGAGTTCTCCTATCACAGAAGCCTTCTTTATACATTCTAGGGAAGACAAAATCCCCGAAAACAACCAGATAAGAAACTGGGTGGCTTCTTGGTGCACACTGTACACAAAATAAAACAATTTATGGAGGGGAATAATAGGAAGAAATATGGTAGTGTTACTTTCTAATAAAATTAAACACAATGAATGAAACAGGAAGGGATGGGGAGGGAGACAAACCATAAGAGACTCCTAGACTCAAGAAATGAACTAAGGGTGGCCGGGGGGGGGGGTAGGGATAGGGTGGCTGGGTTGTGGACAATGGGGAGGGTATGTGCTATTAAGTGCTGTGAAATGTGTAAGCCCGAAGATTCACAGACATGTACCCTGGGGCAAATAATACATTATATGTTAATAAAAATTAAAAAAAAAAA
>CM053606.1:142328230-142354138 GCA_028646535.1 Procyon lotor
GGGGCACCTGGGTGGCTCAGTGGGTTAAAGCCTCTGCCTTCAGCTCAGGTCATGATCTCAGGGTCCTGGGATCGAGCCCCACATCGGGCTCTCTGCTCAGCGGGGAGCCTGCTTCCCCCTCTCTCTCTGCCTGCCTCTCTGCCTACTGTGATCTCTCTCCTCTCTGTCAAAATAAATAAATAAAATCTTAAAAAAAAAAAAGATATACTACAATTTAGATATATTTTTTAAGAAAAAAAGTTCAAGCAAGATCTGTCTGGTTTTTAAGCAGAGATTAAAGAGAAGAAAGTTTAGTGGGTATTGAGGAGGGCTCGTAGTCCATGGAGCACTGGATGTGGTGCATGAACAATAAATCTTGTAACACTGAAAAAATAAAATAAACATATTTGAGGGAAAAAATCAACATAACCAAATCAAACTTCTTATTTCTAACCCCATCCCCACTGTGATCATTCTCTATCTCCTTCATCCAGAAAAATGTAACTAGATTTTTTTTTAGCTTTTCATGGCAAAAAAGATTAGAATTTTATTTGACTTTTTTTTAATATGTTAAATCGACATAAACCTAAGAGTGGCACATAAACCTTAAGAATGGCACATAAACCTAAGAAGCTCATTCATCTATCAAAGAACACTTCTGTTGCTTCCATATTTTGGGTATTGTAAATAATGCTGCAGTAAACATGGGAAAGCACATATCTTTTCGAATTAGTGTTTACATTTTCTTTGGGTAAATACTCAGCAGTAGAATTACTGGATCATAAGACAATTCTATTTTTAATTTTTTGAGGAAACTTCATACTGTTTTCCATAGTGACTACCAATTTGTGTTCCCACTACTAGTTTGAAGGTTCCTTTTCCTCCACATCTTCACCAACATTCATTATTTCTTGTCTTTTTTATTTTAGCCATTCTGAGAGGTGTGTTATGTCATTATGGTTTTGATTTGCATTTCCCTGATGATTAGTAATATTGAACTTCTTTTCTTGTGTCTGTTGACCATCTTATGTCTCCTTTGGGGGGAAAATGTCTATTCAAGTCCTCTACCCAGTTTTTAATTGGGTTATATGTTTTTTTGGTGTTGAGTTATATAAGTTCTTTATATATTTCGGATATTAGCTCCTTTACAGATGTATCATTTGCTAATATCTTCCTCCATTCAAAATTTGACTTCCTATTTTGTTAATGATTTCCTCTGCTATGCAAAAGCTTTTTATTTTAATATAATCTCAATAGTTTATTTTTGCTTTTCTTCCCTTGCCTTAGGAGACATATGTAGAAAAATGTTGCTAGAACTGATGTCAAATGAATTCATCTATGTTCTCTTCTAGGAGTTTTATGATTCAGATCTCCTATTTAGGTATTTAATCCATTTTAGTTTATTTTAATGTATGGTGTTAGAAAGTGAATCAGTCCTTGCCATTTGTAACAACATCTATGGACCTAAAGGGTATTTGCCAAGTAAAGTAAGTCAGACTGAGAAAGATAAATATCATATGATTTCACTCATATCTGGAATCTAAAAAACAAAATACATGAATAAACAAACAAAAAAGCAGAATCAAATCTATAAACACAAAGAAAAACTAATGGTTGCCAGAGGGGATGTGGTTGGTAAAATGGGTGAGGGAGAGTGGCAATATAGGTTTTCAGTTATGGAATAATTAAGTCATAGAAATAAAAGGTACAGTATAGGAAATATAGTATATGATATTATAATAGGGTTGTATGGTGGCAGATGGTAGCTACTCTTGTGGTGAGTATTAGCATAATGTATAAATTTGTGGAATCACTATGTTGTACATCTGAAACTAATGTAACATTGTGCCTCATCTACACTCGATTTTTTGTTTTAAAGTTTGATCTCATGCAATCGGAAAAATACAAATTCAAACCATGACACGGCATTTTTACAATCAATAAATTGTCAAAATTAAGATTTCTGTTAGCTAACAATTGCTGAATATATCAAGAGACATTGTCAGTGGTATTGTAAAGTGGTGTGACCACTTGGGAAAACAATTAGCTTTACATAAATTTGAATAAATTTGAACAAATGTATCTTCTTTATACACTGAATCAGCGTTTCAGATCTAAGAGAATCTCTTGTACTCTGTGCTACAAGATAAATACAAGTTTACTCATAGCCACATTATTTGTTAAAGCAAAACTGAAGACAATACAAATGAATGTCTTCTAGAAAATATACAAAGCACATTATAAACATAATTGAATTGTGGTAACTGCATTAGACTGAAAGAAAATGGATAAACTACAGCAATGTGCCACAATTTGGATGACTCTTTGACACCTTATGTTGAGTCAAAATGCAAATCTCAGAAAACTATAAAACTTTAAAATAAGCAAAATTAAACCTTATGTTGTTTAGATTTACATTCATGTATGATTAAACTATATTTTTTTAATTAAGGAAGACATAGCCTTAATATGGGAATATTTGTTTCTGGTGAAAACTCAGAATAACACCAGGAAGGGATAGGAAAGAAACAAATATTAGAACTATCTTGGTTAAGTGGCAGGCTTATTGGTGTTCATTCTAATATAATCCTTCATAAATTATATTTTATATGTCTATATATTTTTATGTACAAAGTATTTTAAAAAGAGAGTATACAGGACATTCATGTGGAAAAGAAATTGACCTGTTAAATAATAACTTAGTACTAGTATCCCAGTAGATCTGTTAAGCAATGGGTTGTAGTAGCAGTCAAAAATAATTTGGGGTATTTTGTATCCAAAAATGATTTGACTTTGGTAACTAGAACATATTATTTTACAAATGAACGAAATGAGGCTGCTGTTATTGGTTCATGCGTTAAAAAAAAAAATTACCACAAACATATTGATAGTTGTTCTGACAAATTCCATATGCATTTTTTAGTCCTGTCCACCAGAGTTTCACATAATATTTAATCACTCAGGGCGCGCCTGGGTGGCTCAGTGGGTTAAAGCCTCTGCCTTCGGCTCAGGTCATGGTCTCAGGGTCCTGGAATAGAGCCCCGCATTGGGCTCTCTGCTCAGCAGGGAGCCTGATCCCGCCCCGCCCCCCTGTAAAATAAGCGCTCAGTAAAAGTTATCTGATTCTGTAATTTTTTATTAAAATAAACCTAATCAACCATTCTAAAAATGGTATAGCTGAAATGTAAATAAATGTAACTCATGAGATGTGCTATTGAGATTCAAACTTCTGTGTCTTGAAAATCTAGTCTTATGAGGCACCTGGATGGCTCAGTGGGTTAAAGCTTCTGCCTTCGGCTGGGGTCATAATCTCAGGGTCCTGGTCAAATTTATAGTCAAATAAATAAATAAAATATTTTAAAAATCTAATTTTATGAGTTTGAAGAAATTATTGATCTTTCTGAAAATTATTTGACAGGGAGATCACAAGTAGGCAGAGGCAGGCAGAGAGAGAAGGAGAAGCAGGCTCCCCACCAAGCAGAGAGCCCAATGTGGGGCTCAGTCCCAGGACCCTGAGATCATGACCTGGGCCGAAGGCAGAAGCTTTAACCCACTGAGCCACCCAGGCGCCCCTGAAAATTATTTTTCTCATCTGTGTAGTAGGCATGTTGGGAAGAATATCTGAAATGATATTATGAGAATTATATATATATATATAGCCTGACATAGAAAATGTATTAAGAAAAATTATCCTTTTTAATAGATGTAGAGTATTTGTAGCTTCCCTTAGAATATCATATATTAACAAATTTAGATGGATTCACAAAGAGTTCATCTGGGATGCCTAATTTAAAAATTCTATTTAGAGTTTTAGATTGCTATATGAAATTTTCTGTTACTCAAAACATTTTTATTTATAAGAACATCTAGTTGCTTTCTGTGAGAAAAACCCATATTTTGATTATGCCATTTTACAGATGAAAAAAATGAATGTTTATGGAGAATAAGTGACTTGCAAAGCAAATATCACTATTTAGTGACTTATAACACCATGTATAGTTTGCTTTTAAAATATCTCTATTTTCCTGAAAGCAGGCTAATGGAAGTAAAACTTTCACAGATTTGCTATAAAATATTGAATAAATATAATTCATAGAACAAAGTGTTTAAATTTGGTTGTTGACATCTTTTGTTTTATGATTTAACCCCTGTTTTAATGGTTTATTTAGTCTGTTTCTTCACTCAAAGCAACCTCAATTCTTTTTGGCAACATGCCTGGTATAAACAACAAATGATTGTGTATACTCTTGAATCCTTGCCTTACTCAGATTTGAAAGACTCTTTTATGTTGACAAAAAGTTCTAGAAATCCCGACTGTCCTTGAGATCTATCCAATCATTAATTTGAATGCTCCAAAGTGAGAAATGATATCAAATGAGAAGAGTCATTAACTGCCTAAGGTGCATCAAAATTTTAATTGGTTTTTTTTTTTTTTCTAATTCACTTGCACGCCCTATGGTGATGCCATAAGTCTTTAGTAAATTAAAGCATTAGAGAGGAGGGTACTAACCATAATATAACATCCTTTTCAAACACGTTCATAAAAAAACCTACTCCTACTCTCAATTTCTGTGTTTTCTGATGTCTGCGTTTTTTATACTAGGTTATCACCATCACCAAGGACATAGCTGGATTAACAGTAAGCAAAATCCATGCTGCCATTTGCAGATCTCATTAATATTATACATAAATAAGAAAAACCTAGTATTGCGTCTCTTAATTTATTGAGTAAACAGTTGTTAATATCACCTGTGATTTACACTTGCACATTCACACATCACACACAGGAGTCATCTATGCCAGTAGGTCAAGCACTTAGAGCCTCTGCATTTCACAGACATTTTATTATAAAAGAAAGATAATCAAGATACAAGGACTGGTTCTAACCTGAAGGAGGAAGTCTTCAGAGTCAACAGATTGGGTAAGGTCTTATCATCAATCAAACCTGACAGCCTTCAGATGGGGACTTGGAAATAGAGTTAAATCAAGGGTGCACTGCCATAAAAGTATACACTATGTCCATTTTTCCTATAGTCTAATAAGTCATTTAGATATTTTCTAATAATTTTTTTGTGGGAAAGTTGTTCTCTACCTCAATTTTACACTTAAGGGGAAAGGAGGCAGATCATTGCATTGCAGTATAAAGAGAAGCAATGAGGAGGAGAGTTTTTTTTAAGGAGGAGAGATTTTAACATGACTATTAAGAAGCTATATGGGAAAGTAAGTGAGCAAAGGAGAGAAAAACAGACACAAGATTAATCATGTAAAAAGAAAACCTTGGGTGTTGTTCAGAAACATTTGTGGAGACACTGCCAACATTTTCTGAAGGAAGAAAGGTCTACCAATTGCAGAAATGGGAACTCAAGCTATAGATTGTTCTCTATTCATTCTAAATAGTACTCCCTCATTATGTCCCTTAGGCTTGTGAATTCTAGGGTTATGTCAAAAATCCGGTAAGTTCGTAAAACTAAACAACAAATTATGATAAGATGTATTACATCTATTATATTTATTCCTCACATTACTGAAAAAATACTAAGTAAATAATATTCAGTAACAATAAAGGAATAAAATGCAGAGAATTTAGCCAGAGAATTAAGTATATTTTTTAACTATGACCAAGAAGGTATAAGTAGATTATGGATAATCACAAAGTAAAAAAATCAACAACAAGGGGTAGTTTTATGATAGAAATAAGAAAAATAAGATAAAGCTTTCTTTAGCAAAATTAGCTAATCAAATAGTCATTTTTTTTAAAGATTTTATTTATTTATTTGAAAGAGAGAGAGAGAGATCACAAGTAGGCAGAGAGAGAGAAGGAAGCAGGCTCCCTGCCGAGCAGAGAGCCCAATGTGGGGCTTGATCCCAGGACCCTGAGATCATGACCTGAGCCGAAGGCAGAGGCTTTAACCCACTGAGCCACCCAGGTGACCCTCAACTAGTCATTTTTAAAAGCTATTTGAAATATGCTTCACTGTAACTGTGCTCAGTAAAATCCAATCCAATATAATTACTGAATTGTCAGTTCCAGGATTCCTTAATATGTAGGCCATCTTAATTCTTATTCACTGTAATATCCACAGAGGGTAAAATGAACATAGACTTCTTTACACATTCAAGGCTTATCACATATATAAATATAAAAGATAATGTTCCTAAGCTTTAGAAGAAAATGTAGGAGAATCTTTTTCTGTCTTTGGATAAGTAATATTTATCAGACCAGAAAGGGCTAACAAATTTTAAAACTAATAAATTGGACTTCTCCAAAATTAAAAAGTTCAGCTCATCAAATATGTGTAACAAAATGAAAAGAAAATTAAAATTGGAAAAACACATTTGCAATGTATATATTTGTCAAAAAATGGCATAAGGATTGAATAAAGACATTTACAATTCAATAATATCAAGACAAATCAAACAATCCAATTAAAAACAGACAAAATATTTGGGGCGCCTGGGTGGCTCAGTGGGTTAAAGCCCCTGCCTTCGGCTCAGGTCATGATCTCAGGGTCCTGGGATCGAGCCCCGCAACGGGCTCTCTGCTCAGCAGTGAGCCTGCTTCCCCCTCTCTCTCTGCCTGCCTCTCTGCCTACTTGTGATCTCCCTCTCTCTGTGAAATAAATAAAATCTTCAAAAAAATTTAAAAATAAAAATAAAAACAGACAAAATATTTGAACACTTTATAAGATATATCAATAAATGCTCAATAAGCACCAAAAAATGCTTAATAGCACTAGAAATCACAGAAATGTAAAATAAAAATACAATGAGATTGTCAACCTCAAATGTTAGCAATGATGTGGAGCAATCAGAAATCTTATACAATAATGGCAAAATATAAAATACGGCTTGGGGCACCTGTTTGGCTCAGTCATTTAAGCAGCTGACTTTTGATTTCGGCTCAGGTCATGATCTCCTGGGTCATCAGACTGAGCGTCCTCAGGCTCCATGCTCAATAGGAAGTCTGCTTAAGGATTCTCTCTCTCTCTCTCATCCTACCTCTTCCCCAACTCTCGCTTTCTCTTTCAAACAAATAAATCTTTAAAAAAAAAAAAAAAGAATTAAAAAAAGAATAAAAAGTAGGGCAAACACTTTGAAAATCTTCTTGGGAGTATTTTATGATATTAAACAAAAACAAAAAAATTTTATGATATTTAAACAAAAAAATTAAAAAAAACATAAAAAATATTTTATGATATTAAACAAAAAAAATAAAAAATTGTTGGATTACGCAATAATCCAATAATTCTATTACTAGGTATTTATCTAGACAAATGAAAGTGCATCCACAGAAAAATGCATAGGGAATATCAGTTGCATATTTATTCAGAATACCTCCAAACAAAAAAATCTAAACTTTTTTTTTAACAGAAAAATAATTTATGGGATGAAATGTTACTCCACAATATAAAGGAATAAACTGTTGACACAGCAATGTGTATGAGTCTCAGAAACAATATGCTTAGTGAAAAAGACTAAATATAAAAAGTATATTGCGTAGCATTCAATTTCTATGAATATAAATACAGAAAGGAAACTAATCCCTGGTAAAGCAAATTAGTACAGTGGTTCATTCTGAAGTGTAGGGATGAACTGGAAAGAAATTAGGATAGGACTTTCTGGAATGATGAAAATATTTGTGGCTTAATAGGGATGTTACATGAGTTTATACATGTTTCATTAAAACTTAATTGTACACTTAAGATCTGAATATTGAGCTGTAGAAAATTAATGCCCCAATTATAAATAAAGTTTTGATTCTAACATATATTAACTTAACTCAAAGTATAATTCGATGTTTTCTATTTAGTCAACATAGAGAGCAAGATGTTCATATGTAAATATGCATTCTTAAAGTTTGTCTCGATTGATTTAGGGACATTATCTGGAAAATAAAAGAAAGAACTGTTTAGAAAAAATAAATTATTTTGACAGACTCACATAATTATTTGGATGTCACTTTGTTTAACTTTAAAAAGTAGTTTTGTTCTTCACAATCCCTTCATATTATTAAGTATGTAAACTTAGATTGTGAATTTGAAAATTTTAGAAATAAAGTTTTATGATATGGTTTGGATTATTTGAAGGTCTAATTTACTGCGAGTGGACTTAGTCAAGACTCATATTTAAAATGATGTTTTCTCTTCCAGTTTAGAATTTAAACCCTAAATCACTAAGCAATATATGTCAGAAAAATATACTTGAAATTTGGAAGAGATATAAGGAAACTAGAATATTACTTTTTCTAATGTCTCCGGGTATTCAAGGTAAAAATCTTAAAATGTAAAGACTAGTAAAAAAGGGGGAAAAATCCTCATAGCCCCATCATCATAAGATAACCACAACTGTCATTTTTTGAGTAAATCTTTCAGTTCATAAACAAACACAGACGCAAATGCACAAGCTATTCTATATTATTATGCATGCAGTTTTACAGCCTGTTTTTTTATTCTAGCCAGTAATATATTGTGAACCATTTCTCTATCCATAAAAATTCTTATAAGATTTTTATGTCTAATTGTTGCGTTTACTCATTGGTTATTAAACAGTCTCTATCATAAAACACGCATAATTTTTCTACTTTAAACAAAACAGCAAAACAAATTCTGCGTCTAATTTGGAGAGAGAGACATTTGATTGATTGATATTATAAGTTATAACCTTAATTATTTGTTATTACTGTTGTAGTCCTTCAGAAACAGTGCATAGACTAATCTTCGTATTACTCATGCAGGAAGGTACATAAATATCTTCACCAAAAGTGTTTACAATTGTTTAGGTCTTAGTTTTATATTTGAAAAATATTACATTGCTACTTTTATTTATTTTTTTTCTGATAGCTACTAAGATTTATTTTTACTAGTTTCTTATTTTACATTACTAATTTAACATTTTCCTTTTGTGAACTCCCTGCACATATTTTTGCATATTTGATTCATATGACTATAATTTTAATATTTTTAAGTTATTTATATAAAGCACCTCATGACTTTTGTTTTATACATCTTGAAAACAATTTTCTTTGATAATTATTTAAATATTTTATTTGATGTATATTTTGATCATACAAAATGTTTTATTCATGGTGTCACATCTTGCAACCTTTTTATATTTTGGTTAAGCTCTATAATGATAGGAAATTAAATTTATACAAGTAAATTTTAAGAAGTTACACTATGTCATATATTTTAATTTTCTCAATGATTTTGTATTCTCCACTGCCATTAAATATAAAAATTCACATTTCATATAAAATAACTTTTCATTAAGATGAAATGGAATAGACTTATATACAATGATGTTGCATATTATGTAACTGTAGTTATTCATCTCATATCTACTTCTCTCACAGAATTTACTATATCAATAAATGGTAACTTTTTTTAGTTGTTGACAGAGTCTGCTTTCCACAGAATAGCTTAAGTGATCTTTTCAGATTCTAAAATAAAATAGGCCATGGTTTATGGGAATTGCAAAATGTGACCTCTCTGGTGGCAGAAATTGCAAAAGGATCTCCTTCTTGTGAATGCATTTCAAAATAGGTCTCCTTTCCCCACACTGAAATAGTACCATGGATTAGGATAGGGGCATGAGCATTGCTAAAGTAGCACAGGCTGGATTGTTGGACCCAAGGCCTGGAAACTTTGTGCGGGACAAAAGTTGACTATGTTGGTGGTGGCCCAAGTTAGGTCATGTCACATCCATACTCAATGCTATCTGATAGCCTTTTAGCTCACTCAAAAAAAATCAGTGTTTACAATGGTCTGCCAGGCTTTGTATAGACTTTCCCTACTGCATCAGTTCTCGGGCTTCATTTTATACTCATCTTCACATGCATGATCTACAATTAGGATGTTTGCCCTGGTTGTTCCTTTTCCTTGGAAATCTCTTACTTCCATTTGTCATCCCAACTCTCACTGGTTCTATTCAACTGGCTCTGATCACAATATTTCAAACCTCAAATTTGTGTAAAATCACCACAGTGGAATAAAAGTTTTCCTCCTCTCTTTCCCTAAAGAACATTGGTTTAGAGAATTGTTCATGGATGAGAGACCCTTTGTAGAAGTCCAGGAGTCCAACAAAGATGTTCCAGCTCATCATTGGAACAATAGAATTTAAGACTGGATATATCAAAGTTGCTAACAGGAACAGTTTCACTTTATTTGTGTCATTCTTTCCTCAAGATGACACAGATGAACCTTCTCAGCCCTTGATTTCTCTCATGGGGGGAAGTGAGAATATATGAATGGCAGCTCAGATTTCCCAGCAGTATAAGATGCTGCCAGATCCACTTCTTTTTCATCCTAGCTAGAACACTAGGGGACAGAAACCAGTTGGGAGATTGGAAATTATGGCTCTCAGAGGGTTTCAGACTGATAGAGGATCTACTTACAGCATCATGGACTCCATTATGAAGTCCTTCGTATGGACTCCATACGAAGTCCATTATGAAATCCATCATGGACTCCATTATGAAGCAGTTCATGAGCTGCTAGGAGTGTCTCACCTACATATGTTCCAACTGACCTTTCTTTCTCTCTGAACAAATAAAAGCCCATAAAGAGATGGTTTCACAGGTGAATTCTACCAAACATATTAAGAATTAAAGTCCAGCCTCTTAAAACTCTTCCAAAATATTGAAGGAAGAATTAAAACTCTTCTGAATTTTATTAGGCCACCATTACCTTGATACCAAAGCCAGATAAGAACAGCATAAGAAAACTACCAGCCAACATCCTTGATGAATATAGATGCAGAAATCTCAACAAAATGCTAGCAAACTAAAGTCAACAGCACATTGAAAGGATTATACACCATGATTGTAGGATTTATCTTTGGGATGCAAGGATGTCTCAATATATATAAATTAATCAGTGTTATGCATCAAATTAATATAATGAAAAATAAAAATTACATGATTATTTCAATAGATGTAGAAAAATCCACTTGGCCAAAGTTCACATCTACCTGTGATAAACACTCAATAAATTAGATATAGGAGGAACATAACTCAACATAATAAAGCCCATATAGGATGACCCCACAGCTAACATCATACTCCATGATGAAAGGCTGAAAAGTTTTCCTCTAAGATGTGGAACAAAACAAAGTTGCCGACTACTCACTATTCATATTCAATATAGTATTGGACATCCTAGCCAGAGCAAACAGGTAAGAAACTTAAATAAAAGGCATTTAAATGCAAAAGGAAAATGTAAACTTGTCTTTGCATATGATATGATCTTACGTACGGAAAATCTTAAAGACAATAACACCTTGTTAGAAGTAAAAAACTAATTTGTAAAGTTGCAAATAACAAAAACAACATAGAAAAATCAGTTGCATATTTATACCCTAAAAATGAACCAAATGAAAAAGAAATAAAGGAAAAAATACCCTTATAATAGTATTGAAAACAATGAAATACTTTGGAATCAATTTAACCAAGGAAGTGAAAGACTTTTACACTGAAAAAAAAATGTCTTTGATGAAAAAAATAAAGACACAAATAAATGGAAATCTATTCCTTGTTCATGGATGAGAAAGGATTAATATTATTAAAATCAATAATAATATAATTAATAATTGATTAATAATATAACAATTGATGATTAATAATGATAATTAACCCAAAATTCTTTGTGGAGTTGATATAGTCCTTTTCAAAATTCCAATGGCATTTCTTACAGAAATAGGAAAAACAATCCTAAAATGTATACGAAACCCACAAAAGGCCCCAAGTGGCCAAAACAATCCAGTTAGAAGAACTGTGAGAACAAAGTTGAAGTAAGAAGAACAAAGTTGGAGGCATCACATTTCCTGATTTCAAACTATATTACAAAGCTAAGTCACCAAAACAATATGGTACTGGCAAAAAACAAATTAAACCAATGGAACAAAATAGAGAGCCAAGGAAGAACCACTCCACCCCTGCAACACACATACACAGTCAACTAATATTTGATGAATAAGCCAAAAATAGTCAATGGGAAAAGGATATTGTCTTTAGTAAATTGTACTGGGAAAACTGGATAAACATATGCAAAAGAATGAATTTAATCCCTGTCTTATACCACAAATAATCCAATTAAAAATGATAGAGAATCTACTTTTGCATATACAGGTGAAAGTTTTGCAATTTATGTATAAAAGAAATTGTAGGCATTAAAAATATTTTATTGATAAAAAAAAAAAATGATCAGAGGACTTGAATAAACATTTTTCCTAAGTCACACAAGTGCACAATAGGTAAATTAAAAGTTACTTTACTTGACATCACTAATCATTAATCATCAGAGAACTGGAAATCAAAATTACAATGAGATATTACCTCACACCTGTTAGAATGATTGTTATAAAGAAAGAGAGAGATAACAGGTATTAGTAAGGATATCAAAGAAAGGGAACACTTGTGCACTGGCGGTGGAATTGCAAATTTGTTCAACCACCAAGAAAAACACTATGGATATACTTTTTAAAAATTCAAAATAGAACTACCATATGTGCCACTTCTGGGCACATGTACAAAGGAAATGAAGTCACTATCTTGAAAAAATATCTACACTCTCATGTTCATTGTAGCTTTATTTACAATAGTTAAGAGATGGAAACAACTTAAGTGCCCATCGATAGATGATAAATCAACCCCTAGTTCCATATATCACTTATATGTGGATTCTAAAAAAGTCAAACTCAGAGAAATTGAGTAGGATGGTTTGCCAGGGGCTGAAGGTTGGGAAAATGGGGCGATGTTGGTCAAATATTACAAGTTTTCAGTTATAAGATGAAAAGACTTAGACATCTACCATAGATCATGGTGATTATAGTTAACAATACTCTGTTTATATATTTGAAAGTTGCTAAGAGAATAAATAGGATTCTTACCACACATGGCAATTATGTTAGGTGATAGAGGTCTTATCCTTATATCCTTATTGTGGTAATCATTTCAGTATATGTATATGTATATGTATACATATATATATATATAATTGTCATGTCAATTATCTTGGTTAAACTGGAAAAAAATTAAATACGATACTCTCTCCTCACTATCTATCCTCCTTAGATGGATTTCTATTTCTATACAGTGGTTGGTTATTTTTATTACCTGCCTTCCCCAAGGAGAGTTTTTGTATGTTTACACTTACCTTCATTATATTTACCTCTTTTACTTCTAGAATTATTAGCATCATTAATTCATGAAAATTCATGCAATTTAAGAAGGTAAAATTCATGTTTTGGCCATTTCTACACTATGACTATGACTTTATAATAACTATCTCCTGTTTTCCAAAGACAACCTTAGAAGATATTTCTTTAGAAAAGTAAACATTCGAAGGGTGGCTGGGAGGCAGGGGGGTAGGGATGGGGTGGCTGGGTTGTGGACATTGGGGAGGGTATGTTCTATGGTAAGTCCTGTGAAATGTGTAAGCCTGATGATTCACAGACATGTACCCTGGGGCAAATAACACATTATATGTTAATACAAATTAAAAAATAATAAATAAATAAATAAATAAATAAAAGAAAAGTAAACATTCTTAAAAATTTCACTTTGTTTATAATAGTAAAATAAAAAATGTGAATGGGAACATTTTGATACTGGGACCTATTTTGTCTGTTTACTGGTCCTGAGCATTCTTCATGTCAATTTATACAACTGAGGTTGGAACAAAATGCTGTTTTTCTGGAATACTTTTCACCTAGGGATGGTGATGTGACGTTGTTATCCGAATTAAAGCTAATGCTGATATCTGAATTACTTATAAAAGGAAAAAAAAAAACAAAAATATCTTGTAATAGAAAAATAATTAAATGAATTATAGTATAATTATATATAAGCATCTGATAACCTGATGATAACAAAAATTCTAATCACATGTGAAATATGTATATTTTAAAGTAAGGAGATTAAATAAGGTCATAAATAGTATATGTAGTATGATCCTAAATATGTAAATATGTCCCATAAGATTATGATTATTTTTATCTTTTAGTACAATTTTCTTGTTGAGAAAATATAATATTCACATAAAAATAAAAAAGTTTAGAATCACTTTCTTGCATCAAGTAAATCAAAGTGTTTAAATGCACCAGCATCTGATATTAGCTAATGGAACTATGAAGGAATTCTCTAGTGCTGTGTTCATTGAAGTTCAATTCAATCCCCAATATCAGTTTTTATTTAATAAATTAAAAGCTCATGGGAAAACAAGCAGGATCATCAAAAATTGAAGTTTTAGAGGATATTTTGAAAGTCTGAAATTGTGTTTGCCAAATCCAATATGCCTCTCTACTTATACAAGCAAGAATGATAAGATCTACAAACCATCTTCTCTGCTTTATTGCAAGGCAGTTATAGCAAATCATTAAAAAATATCTAATGGAGTTCATGGAAAATAACAAAATATAGGTATCAGATTCCCAAAAGATAGAGAACAGCAGACATACCATAAGGACATGTATTAAGTGAGAATGTGAGCGAAGCAAAAAGCAAAAAAACAGTGAGTCAAAGAGACAGACACAAAAATGAATCAAACTGCCAGCAGCAGTTTCAACTTCTCATCAAACAGCAGACTTTGTTATATAAACGCAGTCTGGAAGGTGCTATAGGTTATACACTAGATTTTTTTTTCTCCCTGGTCTTTCTTATTAAAATCAGCTATAACATTAGCAACAGTGTTTCTTTAAGCATAAAAACCAACAGATGCCTTATACATCCAATTGTGAGCAAAATGGTATAAGGTGCGTATTAGAAAAAGAGACCAGGGGTGCCTGGGTGGCTCAGTGGGTTAAAGCCTCTGCCTTCGGCTCAGGTCATGATCTCAGGGTCCTGGGATGGAGCCCCGCATCAGGCTCTCTGCTCAGTGGGGAGCCTGCTTCCCCCCCCCCGCCTGCCTCTCTGCCTACTTGTGATCTCTCTCCTCTCTGTCAAATAAATAAAATCTTTAAAAAAAAAAAAAAAAGAAAAGAAAAAGAGACCATAGAAAAAATACCAAGAATAAATTTCTAATTTATTTTTTGGTTTATATCTTTGTATGTTATACATCTTTAAAATATTTTTATTATTTATCTATACATTAAATTTTGTCAAAGAAAAATAGACTTTAATTTATATATCAATACATAAGCCATCAAGATTATATACATTATTTATGAATTATATATTATAAATTTTATTTTATTTCATTTCATTTTGTTTTGTTCTGTTTTGTTTTTTATAAGCTTAAGCTCTAAACCGAGACAAAGCTGAGTTGCAGTGATGATCCTGCCTCTTGCTACTTTCAACAAAATTAACCTTGGGCAAGTAATGTAAGACTCATTTTCCCAATTATAAAATGTTGATGACAATAATAGGAATCTTTTCACATTGTTTGAGAAGTTAAGTAATGTAATGAATACAAAATACTTGGTAGTGTCAGGTACAGCGGACTTAATAAATGCTGAGGATTAGATTTATTGAGCTTTCATTACATTGTAGTACACACAGAATCTCTGTAAATTAAGTGCTATTATTCCCATTTACAAATTAGAAAAGAAAGAATGAGAAGAAAAAATTGATTTTCTCTGTCTGACAAAGTTTTTTAACTTCCCAGAGGCCACAATTGTTTTTTCAAGAAAAGGAGCAGAGGTAAAATAAAAATGTGTTTTCTCATTTTCAAGGGATCTAGAGAGAATAGATACTTAGGCAAACCATACTATCAGTGATTTTATAGTTAGAAACTGCCAGGTAGCATTGAGTGCTTGATTTCTTTTTTATATTTACATCAATTATATCGCACACATTGCTGCTATAAAGAAAATATGCAAAAAGGTTTGTCCTTTTACTTTTACATACATCATTTTAGCCAGCTGGAAACTCAAAGAATTATCTTTCTTACTTTCTCTAAGCCTGTAGTATGTATGATTGATGTGTACAGGTGAATACAGATACCTGCCCACCTCCCCCACATCCTCTCTTGTGCACAATGCTGTCTGTTTTCTGTCTTGACTTAGTGCTATGTCATTAACAAAAGACATTCAGCTTTTATGATCTTGGCCATGATAATGAAATAACACTGTTATTTCAGCCTTACTGTATACTTCTTAAAGGGATACATATTGAAAGACTTCGTGTAAGGGAAGAAACAATTAGAAATACTCCATAAATAATGTATAGCAACAAACAAACAGTAATCAATCTAGTGACCTTTTGTTTGCATAAACATATGGTTTGAAACAACTCAGACATTTTTATCTATCATTTTGAGTGTAAATATAGTGTAAATATAGCCAAGTATGTAATAAGTCTTTAAATCTTAGATTTTTATGTGCTTAGAATATTTTGAATTAGAAGTTCAAAAACAGTTTACTATAGTTAAAAAAATTACACACATTGGTAAAAATCTGGGACTCAATGAAATGTGTAATATCTGGCATTATGAAGTTGGTTGATTAGAGTTGATGTATATTTAAAAGGAGTTTTTGATAAGGCAGCAAAAGTTTTTCATATATTTAGATACCCTGTATTTGTATTCCAAGAAGAAATTTTGAAGAACCACTGAAATAATAGGCAGGTGCCAGCTAATTTTCATACCTATTTTATCAAGTAGTTTAAAAATAAATAATTTCATTTGTATGGACAAAAACGTAAATTTCCCAGTTAGTGACATAAAAGGGTGGACTTATAAGATATTTAGATTTTATAAACCATTCGCATTTTATAAATTTAATGTATTTTCTTATATGAATAAAGAGTTTTACATATCTTTGCACATTGTTGTATATTAAAGTTGAGTAGCCATATTGCATGGTATGCTTTCACTTTACCAACAGATATGCCCATAAATAATGAAACCTGAAAATAAGGATTTAAAAAAAAAACAAAATACCTTTAACCAATCTAAAGAGGTCATATTTTAATTTACATTCACTTTTTTGAGAGATAATATTAATATCTAATATTATGAAGTCAAACATACTAATAGCTAATTTGTGCCTGAGATGATATAATTCCAAATGTATAAAAAGTAAATGGTAAATATGACATTATTTCAATTTACCACAAATGTTAAGTATACTGTGTAAAATGAACTTTTACCCATAACATATTTTCCCTCCATTCTTCCATCCAAAACACACTAACCTTGTCCTAAAGTTTGTAGGATGAGGATGTCCATCATATAAGGATAAGTAGTCATATTCTTCTTCTAGAGCAAATGACTGAAAAACAATTTGTATTCTATTCCGTTCTTCTGCTATTATTACCCATGTACAGTTTGCACCATTTGGATATCCATATGGAAAACCAGGGCTTTCTATAGTGCCATTAAGTCCTTTTAAAGTTCCACCACATGTATAAATAAATCCTGAAACAAAAGACAAATAAATAGACATTAATATTATATAAAGCACAAACAATCCAGGAGACAATATAATTTTGAAAAAAAACCTTTTGTTATGTGACCATGATTTTGTAAATGGCAAAGTCTAGGTAAACTATCTAGTTTTCTTTTTTGAAAATATAAGCAAAATCCTAAACAAACAAAGAAACAAATAAACAAAAAACCTAGCAAAATCCTAAAAAAAAAAAAAAAAAAACTTGCCATTTACCAAAGACCTTGTAGTCAGCAATTATAAACCTGTTGATGAAGTAAAATTCTCCACACATAATTATTCATTTCACGATCCAACAGACAAACAAATCTTAGAAGATGGTATCTTCCCTTGAAGTAGTTTCCAAACTAATCATGGACAATCATAAACAACAATGAAAATTAAATGATTTTTTAATGCATTTGTGTCTTAAAAAATTAACTCCACTTTTTCTTGGTAAAACATGCTAATTTTTTTTGTGTCCATGTCTCTGCCATGTAGCCAATGTGCCTTAGGAAAATCCTTCCCACCCTGATTCTACCAGAAGGATAAATGATTCAGATCTAAAAAAACAATCTATGTAGTCATTCTTTCTTTGACTTGAGTAGTTGGCCCAGGATAAACACAATCCCAAACTAACTATATCAGAGTAAAACCTAAGGTTGGTAAGAAAATACATTGAAAATTTGAATCCTGGACAACTGATAGAAGCCTTTTTTTTTTTTTTTTTTTTAATTATTTATGTGACAGAGAGAGAGAGACAGAGAGAGAGCACAAGCAGGGAGATTGGCAGAGGGAGAGGGAGAAGCAGGCTCTCCACTGAACAAGGAGCCCAGGATTATGACCTGAGCTGATGACAGATGCTTAACCAACTGAGCTACCCAGGCACCCCTGACAGCAGCCATCTTAAAAACTTCCATGGTTCAGGGAGCCTGGGTGGCTCAGTTCATTGTGTCTGACTCTTGATTTTGTCCCTGGTCATGATCTCGGGGTCGTGGCATAGAGCCCTCCAACGGGTTCTGCACTCAGAGAGCAGTCTGCTCGAGGAGTCTCTCTCCCACTTCCCCTCCCCCTACTAAATAAATAAATAAATAAAACTAAAAAAAAAAAAGGAACTCGCATAGTTCAATGGGAGTTCTAATTCTATAAGAAATCTAAATTATTGACAACTTGACTCTTGGAGACATCTAGAAACATACAATGTTTCATAAGAAATTATTTATGAATATATACTAGTTTCTAATCTTACTAAGTAATATAAAACTCTAAAATTTAGACAATGGTCAGGGAAGATGGTCCCAGCATGTATCTAGACTAGCCTATATGCAATTAAAGACTGGATCCATGGTTGCAGAAGTTCTGGTAAGAATTCTTCTAATAAGAATTCTTCACCTTGGTGTTATTTCCAGATCTGTGGGTTGGGCCATGAAGCTAGAAGTCAGAAATACGAGCTAATTGGGAGGAGAGAACCCCATATATTATACCCATATATATATATATATACCATATATAATTGAATAGAGAAACGTATATATTATACGTATATAATATATACATATACGTATATATTAAACATATATATTATACCCATATGATATGATTTTTTTTTCTAAAGGAATGAGGAGAGATTTCCCTTTCTTTTTAAAGATTTTGTTTTATTTTTATTTGACAGAGAGAGAGATCACAAGTAGACAGAGAGGCAGGCGGGGGGGGGGAGGAGCAGGCTCCCTGCCGAGCAGATATATATATATATACCATACAGAACTGAATAGAGAAACGTGGGAAATATGGGACTCCCCTCTCTGAAAAGGAATGAGTATATGTTAATATGTTAGGTATGGATATTTTTTAAAAACATGAGAAACCGTGCACAGAAGATGAGAAGCTAGGGTTGTAGATTGTGGCAGACAGAGAATGATTTGGGATGTTGTAAATTCATTTTTCTCTCTTTTCACAAGAACACCATGCTTTTGCTAGGGGATCCACTTCTCTACCAAACAACTGTGTGCTTAGTTAGAGTAACTGGCTCTACTGACTCTAATGGTGAGGCAGGTGGCTCAAGGCTGAATTAATCGGTATAACCCTATCCTCTGACCACACTGACTTCAGGAATGTATTCTGATTGTCTCCATTTCTCACAAAGCCCTAAACATGGGATATTCAGTATTGATATAAACACAGTTCTTGTGGTTCTTTTTGGCCTTTTAAAAAGTTACCATGAAGTTGCCTAAGGTAGAAGTTTAAAAAAAAGTATTTGTGTGTGTACATATATTTTTGCTCATGCACTAAAAGTCAAATAGGGCATTTTATGATTTTCAAAAATAAAAAAAGGAGAAAGGTCCCTTTTAAATTGCTTCTTGCAGAGCAATTACTTTGAAGCCTTAGGTTAATTAGCTATCACCCATTTCTATTAGTTTTCTGCCTGAACAGCTTCCAATTTGAACTTCATAACTAAATGCAAGCATGAATCCCTTCAGCTAAAATCTGATCTATGGGCTGTTCTATATATTCTCAAGCCCCATAACCCTGATGGCTTTAGAAAAAGGACATATGTCCTAAAATAACATATTCAGCTCTGGCCACTAATTCTTTAAGAGCCTACTGGTTCATATATTTCAGTTCCTTTCCTTTTTCGTTTCTTGAGGTAAATTAAGAATTATACCTATTTTTAAGCTTTCTCATCTGTGTTCTTCATTTTATTTTCATTTTTTGTTTATAATGAAGTTTGATTAAATATCACATTATTCATAATAACAAAGTACATTTTTCCAACAACAGGTTTATAATTTCCACCCCCCCAAAACAGAAACAGAGTTCTTAAAAGTAAAATAAATTCTTCCTCATTTACAGGGTTGGTCACTGTTATCAGCTTCACAGGGTTGGTCACTGTTACCAGCTCAGTCTCTCTCTCTCTCTCCCTCTAGGTCATTTCTAGGCAAATGCAGATATATGCGTATTTCCATGCTCTCTCTCTCTCTCTCTCTCTCTCTCTCTCTCTCTCTCTCTATATATATATATATATATAATACACACACACACACAGAATCAGTCATACTATGCATAATTTTCTGGGGCACCTGGGTATCTCAGTGGGTTGAAGCCTCTGCCTTAGACTCGGGTCATGGTCTTGGGGTCCTGGGATCGAGCCCCGCATCGGGCTCTCTGCTCAGCAGGGAGCCGGCTTCCCCCTCTCGGCCTGCCTCTCTGCCTACTTGTGATCTCTCTGTGTCAAATAAATAAAATATTTAAAAAAATAATAATTTTCTGACTGTTTTTGTGTATATCTGTAAAATATCACTGATTCTGGATCCACATATATACTTTTTCTACATTCTTTTTTAATAATACATAGCTATATGGCATATGGTCTGTCTGTACTTTAATGTATTCAATGTATCTCTTATTGACAGCTTTAGTCTTTGTGTTTGTTTCCAGCAACTTTGGATGTATATCCTTGTGCACTTGTGTGATATATACTTCAGATAAAATTCCAGAAATGAGTGTGCTGCATTTTAAATTTAGGTAGACATATCCAAACTATCCTTAAGAAATGTGAAAATTTCTACTACTATCACCATGCTATGAAGTATTTTCAACCTCCAACTTCAATTTTGGTAATAGTAGATTTTTTACAAGGCAAAAAAATGTTATCTTACTATTTTATTTTGCATTTCTCTGGTAACTATTGGGATCAAATATCTTTTAAATGCTTTTCATTCATTCATAATTATTCTTTCATAAATTTCCCCTCCATAGCCTTCACTTATTTTTTTTTTTTTTTTAAAGATTCTATCTATTTGACAGAGAGAAACACAGCGAGAGAGGGAACACAAGCAGAGGGAATGGTAGCGGGAGAAGCAGGCTTCCTGCTGAGCAGAGAGCCTGATGCGGGGCTCGATCCCAGGAAGCTGGGATCATGACCTGGGCGGAAGGCAGCCACTCAACAACTGAGCCACCCAGGCGCCCCGCCTTCACTTATTTTTAATGGGCTCTTTACTTTTTAAAATTTTCTTTCTTTTTACTTTTTTAATATTTGTTTATTTATTTATTTTTAGGTATTTTATTTCTTTATTTGTCAGAGAAGGAGAGCACAAGCAGACAGACTGGCAGACAGAGGCAGAAGGAGAAGCAGGAGGGCTGAGCAAAGATCCCAATGCGGGACTCAATCGCAGGACCCTGGGATCATGACCCGAGCCACCCAGCCGTCCTTATTTTATTTTTTTAATTTAACTTTTTAAAATTCTCTTTTATTTTTTATTTTATTTTTAATTGCTTAACTTTCTGATTATTCATTGATAATCCATATGTGTTTCTCATATATACATTTCTAAATGAAATAATTTTGCTTATTCTTTATAGCTCATTGCTCTCATAAATCCACAACCCCTTAGTGCTCCTTATAGTACATGTGAGGCTTCATCTTTTCCACTCCCTCCTTTGATGCTATTTCTCCCATACTTGTTCATCTATGCATCACATAAGCCATGCTTCAAGATAAAATGTTTAAAAGGACATTATTCCAACCTGTCTTCATGAAACTGACAAACTACGACCTAAGACGGCATGGGAATACAGATCATGATGTAGAATATGGTAAGTGCTATGAGGGGGTAAGCACTTATTGCTGAGAATACATGGAAGCAAAACTTAATCTAGATGATTCAGTATATGTGGAAAACCTGTCTCAAAAATGGGCATCGCAACATTCCGTAGATTCAGTCTTTAACAGATTCTGAATGCCTTATGGTATATTTTTCTGCCTTTACTTTCCACTTAAAGAATCAATTTATAGTCAAAAAATAACTAAACTTCACATGACTTGGGTCACAAGAATTATGTTAAGAATACAGATTTTTATTTTTTCTCCCTTTATTCTTCCATGCTCATATTTTACTTTTTCTGTGTAGTATAGAAATGTAATTATTTATACAGTATCTTTATGATATTTTAAATTTTATGTTTTATGCTAGTCAAGATCTATGGCAATACAAGAAATACTCTTGTGTTTACCTTTAGCTTTTTTTTTCACACTTGTGTTTATCCACTGCAATTGGGCTTTTGTGCTCAATTCTATTGAATGACTTTTTTTTTTCTTTTAAAGATTTGATGTATTCATTTGACAGAGAAAGAAAGATCACAAGTAGGCAGAGAGGCAGGCAGAGAGAGAGGGAGAAGCAGGCTCCCTGCCAAGCAGGGAGCCCGACGTGGGGCCCGATCCCAGGACCCTGAGATCATGACCCGAGCCAAAGGCAGAGGCTTTAACCCACTGAGCCACCCAGGAGCCCCTGAATGACTTTTATTTTATCACCAAGAATTCACAATTTTATTGACATACAACTCTTGTGTGGTAAAGATTGTAAAGAAATTAATAGTAGCAATTAACCTTTTTTTTTATTGTGATAAGCAACACATAATACAAGTCTACCTTTTTACCAATTTTGAAGTGGACAGTATTGCTAACTACATGCATGATGTTGTAAAACAGATCTCTAAAATTTTTCCATCTTGCATGAATGAAACACTATACCCTTTGGAAAAAAAACTCCTAATTTCTGCATCTTTCCTAGAAACTCCTAGAAACCACCATTCTACTTTCTTCTGCATGCATTTCACTAATTTAGATACCTCATATAAGTAGAATCATGTAGTATTTGCCCTTCTGTGACTACTTTACTTCAGAAGGTACTTAAGTATTCATAAATACTTTTTTGATAAGTATTTATGAATACTTAACATAATAATCTCAAGGTTCATTCATGTCATAATATGTGACAGGATTTCCCTCTGATTTCCACTGAAAACACACACCTCATTTCCTTTATTCGTTCACATTTTTTTATTAATTTTATTTATTTATTTTTTTCAGTGTTACAAGATTTATTGTTTTGCACCACACCCAGTGTCATTCACATTTTAATGGACATTTAGATTGTTTCCACTTCTTGGCTCTCATGAATAAAGTTGCAGTGACATGGGAGTACACGTATCTCTTTGAGATCCTGCTTTTAACTATTTTTGATAAATATCCAGAAATAGGAATGGCTGGCTTATATTGTAGTTCTATTTTTATTTTTTTGAGGAACTTCCATAATTTTTCTTAGTAGCTGCACCGCTACCAGTAAATATTTCATATTTGGTGAAGTGTGTATGTGCGTGTGTGTGTGTGTGTGTGTGTGTGTATGTGTGTAAGTAATAAGTGAATTCTAAGTTGTCAGATCCATTAATATGGAGTTGTTCATAGTATGCCCTTATTATCCTTCTGATGTCTGTCTGGTCTATTGTGAACCCCTTCTTGTATTCCTAATAGTAATTTTGTGGGTTTTCTCACTTTTTTTTTCAGTTTTGCTACTGCTTTGCCTATTTCATTGATCTTTAAAAAAAAACAAGTTTTGTTTCATTGATTTTTTCTCTATAATTTTCTCTATTCTGTATTCAAATTTTCACATCTTATTTTATTATTTACTTTCTTCCCCTTGTTTTGAATTTAGCTTTTCTTCTTTTCTTGGTTCTTAAAGTGGGAGCACAGATTACTAATTTGAGACTTTTCTCTATTTCTAATGCATGTATTTGGTACTGTAAAATGTCTCTCAGTACTAGGTTAGCTGCGTCCCACACATTTTGATATGTTGTGTTTTCATTTTTATTCAGTTTAATGTATTTTTAAATTTCCATTGGCTCTTCCTTTTCAAGCAAGCCATGGCTATTATAGAAGAGAGTCGTCTGGTTTCCAGTTGTCTGGATTTTCATTAATTTTTGATATTAATTTCTAGTTTGATTCCATTGTGATTAGAGAACATACTCAAGATAATTTCAGTTCAAATCTGTTGAAGTTTTATTGCCCAGGTCTACCTTAATATGTGTTCTTGAATACTTGAAAATAATGTGTATTCTAATGTTGTAAATAGAGTATTCTCCAAGTTGTGATTACACCTCATTAGTGCATCCCGTTGAGCTCCATTCTCTTGCTGACTTTCACCCACAGGCAAGGTGTCCTTTTTCTCTGGCTGCTTGCAAGATTCTTTGGTCTTCAGTTTTCAGTTTAATTATAATGTACATGGCATGGATTTCCTTGTGCATCTCAATTTAGGAGCTTACTCTGCTTTTCTAGTCTGTAGGTGTATGTTTCATTATTTCCTTAAGTACTTCCTTAGCTCTACACCCTCTTCTTTCATGACTTCAGTGACACATGATAGATTATTTTATTCTCACATGTCGTTGGCACTCTGTTCATCTTTAAGTTTTTTGTTTGTTTCTTTGTTTTGTTGTTTTGTTTTTAGCTTACATTCTTTCAGTTTAGATTAGGTAATTTCTACTTCTGTTTCTTGGTTCATTTCCCTATTCCTTCCATTCTCTGTTGAGCACACCCACCAAGCTTTTCATTTCACTTATTGTACTTTTCTTCTGTAGCATTTTTTTAAGGTTTTATTTTTAAGTAACCTCTTCACCCAGTGCAGGACTCAGACTTACTAACCCAAGATCAAGAGTTACATGCTTCACCAGCTGAGCCAGCCAGGTGCCCCTCTTGTGTAACATTTTGATTTGACTCTTTTTCCTATGTTCCATTTCTTTGCGGAGTCTTTTGATTTATTTGCTGGCACTTTTAAATTTCTTATCTATTTTAAGTGTTTGCATTGTTTTTTTGGGTATTTTTTTTATCATGGCTGCTTTAAAATATTTGTTAGATAATTCTAAAATCTCTATCATGTGGTATTGGCATTCATTAATTCCTTTTTCCATTCAGTTTGAGATCTTGTTGGCTTTTGGTATAATAAATGATTTTTCTTGCAACCTGGATAATATCATTTACTTTATGAGATACTGGATCTTATTTAAATCTTCTTTTTAACTGGCTTCTTCTGAGGCTCCTCCAGCAGGAAAAGTGGTGGTGTGTTTTGCCTCATTACAAACAAATGGAAAGAAAACTCCATGTTTTTTAATTTGCTTCCATTAACAACTAAGGAAGTAGTGTTGTTATAATTGGGTTATGGTGAACATCCCTCCCTCTTCTGAAACCACCCAGCAGGAAGCAGGAGGTTTCTATTACTGTGAGGTGAGTGAAAGTCCACCTCCTTCAATATCATGCTCAAGCCATTACAAATGGAGAGGGTCTTTCTATGCAATTTTTTTCTCTCTTTCTAAACTCTATGATCATCATTTTATTCTTCCACATGTATCTTCTTTTACTGTTTTCTTTTGAAGAGTGTATGATATATGACACATCTTCAAATGAATTGAGAGATCTAAAGAAAATGCATTTTTCTAGATAAAGCAAATGTTAAAAATACATGTAACAAATATTAAAAATGTTTTTAACCAGGAAGACTTCATCCCTTTTATGGCTCCATAGTGTGTCTGTGTGTGTGTGTGTGTGTGTGTGTGTGTGTGTGTGTGTGTGTTCTTTGAGTCTGATGCAGAGCTTGATCCTAGGACCCTGAGATCATGACTTGAGCCAAAGGCAGAGGCTTTAACCCACTGAGCCACCCAGGCGCCCCTGTGTGTATCTTCTTTATGCATTCATCTCTCAGTGGACATTTAGGTTGTTTCCATAATTTGGTTATTGTAAATAACGCT
>CM053606.1:142354638-142390937 GCA_028646535.1 Procyon lotor
GTCTTTCACCTTCTTGGCTAATTTTCTTCCTAGGTGTTTTATTCTTTTTGATGCAATTGTAAATGAAATTGTTTTCTTAATTTTCTTTGTGCCACTTTATTATTAGTGTATACAAACATACTGATTTCTGGGTATTAATTTTATATCCTGCAATTTCATTGAATTCACTCATTACTTCTAATAGATTTTTGGTGGATTCTTTAATGTTTTCTATGTATATCATGTCATCTACAAATAGTGACACCTAGAGGATATTATGCTAAGTGAAATAAGTCAGACTGAGAAAGACAAACACAGTAGGATTTCACTCATCTGTGGAATTTTTTTTTTTTTAAGATTTTATTTATTTGACAGAGAGAAACACAGCGAGAGAGGGAACACAAACAGAGGGAATGGTAGTGGGAGAAGCAGGCTTCCTGCAGAGCAGGGAGGCCGATGTGGGGCTCGATCCCAGGACCCTGGGATCATGACCCGAGCTGAAGGCAGCCACTTAACGACTGAGCCACCCAGGAGCCCCTCATGTGTGGAATTTAAAAACCAAAAAAATGAATATACAAACAAAAAGCAGAATCGGTTGTATAAATACAAAGAACAAATTGATGGTTGCCAGAGGGGAGGGGGTCAGGGGATGGGCAAAATGGATGAAGGGGAATGAGAGATACAGACTTCCAGTTGTGGAATGAATAAGTCATGGGAATAAAAGGTACAGTATAGGGAATACAGTCAATGATGTTGTGATAGTAATATACAGTGACAAAGGGTGGTTGCACTCATAGTGAGCTTTAGCATAATGAATGAAGAAGGTGAATTATTTTGTACATCTGAAACTAATGTAACATTGTGTGTCAGCTACATTCAAAAAGTTAAAAATAAATAAAATTCATATTGTTAAAAAGTATATTTAACTATAATAAATATACTTTTTGTATCATTTTAAGTTAAACAGTTATCAACCATTGAGACATTGTTTTGATTTGGGTACTGTCTAAGCAATATTATTATAGTAGAGATAAGAAAGTTTGAAATAGTCATTTAAAAATTTTAAAATTTGCAGGGTGCCTGAGTGGCTCAGTTGTTAAGCATCTGCCTTCAGCTCAGGTCATGATCCCAGAGTCCTGGGATGGAGCCTCGCATCAGGCTCCCTGCTCTGCAGGAGGCCTGCTTCTCCCACTACCATTCCCTCTGCTTGTGTTCCCTCTCTCACTGTGTTTCTCTCTGTCAAATAAATAAAATATTTAAAAGAATTATAATAATAAAAAAATTAAAATAAAAATTTTAAAATTTGCAACAGACAATTATATGATCTCTCTGATATGAAGAATTTGAGAGGCAGGGTGAGAGGTCGTGGGGGGGTGGGGAAGGGAAATGAAACAAGATGGGATCAGGAAGGAGACAAACCATAAAAGACTTCTAAACTCATGAAACAAACTGAGGGTGGCTGGAGGGTGGGGGGGTAGGGATAGGGTGGCTGGGTTATGGACATTGGGGAGGGCATGTGCTATAGTAAGTGCTGTGAAATGTGTAAGCCCGACGATTCACAAACCTGTACCCTGGGGCAAATAATACATTATATGTTAACTTTTTTTTTAATTTGTAGCAGGTTTTATTTTTTAAAAGATCACTGTATTTTTAATATTCATTCTCTAAAATATGAATTTACTGAGACTTTATCTCTTTAAACTTTAAAATATAATTTGTAGCTTTGTTAAAAATACTAGTTTTTCAGTGAGCCTCAGTTTCTGCAGCTAGACATCCTGATTTCACAATTTAGCATTCTTTTTGTGCAAATTCCCTTATTATGTGTCAATTTCTTTATTTATAAAATGAGATAATGAGTAACTGTTTTAAAGATTAGGCATGTTAACAACTGCAAATCTCGTCGAACAGTATTTTAAGCATATTGACCATTATACCTATTAACACCTCTTTCTTCTTTTCCTTTTCCTCTTATTTGTTACTACAATTATCATCTTTAGCCATGAAGCTCCATTACATAATTTAACTAGTCTATTCTCTTTGAATTGGAACACACAAATTTGAATAAACACACTAGAAAATCCTATTACCAATTTGTCAGAGAATGAAAAATACCTACTGCCCAAATGTATCAAATATGCTAGCAGACAGTGCCTATGAAATATAATTCCATGGCTCTAGTTCAGGTTATCAATAAAAACATTAAAATATTTTATTATTTTCAGAGTGGGAGGACAGTTTTTATCTCAGGAAATCAAATGTTAGTATTTTAAGGGAGAAAACATAGCCTGATATTGGTAAATTTCTTTTGTTGGATTAGTTAATTAATTAATCTGAGAGAACACCCCAGAGAGAGTTGGGTGGGGAATGGGAGAGGGAGATGGAGAGAGAAAATTAAGCAGACTCCCGTCTGAGTGCAGAACCTCTTGTAGGGCTTGATCTCATGACCCTGAGAACAGGACCTGAAAGGAAACCAAAATTCAGTGGCTTAACCAATTATGCCATCCCAGCATCCCTGATACTGGTATATTTCTATGTAGATTCATAATGAATGAGTATTCTTCATTTATTGGGTGAATGTATGCCATTTGGGTCAAACTTGTATTTGTGTTAGTGAAATCTTTATTGCTATCTTTTTTTCTGTATTCTTAATCTGCTACTGAGTAACAAAAATCTCTGCAATGTGCATTTGTTCCTTTTATTTCATTTTTGTTCCATGTATTTGGGCAGTAAATTACCAGATAAGTAATTATTGGTATTCTGGTGAATTTACTTCTCTACCATTATGAAATTATTTTCTTTGGATCCAACAATGGTTGTATCACAAAGTCTATCTCACATTAGTATAGATACTTTCAGTTATTTATGAGTTAGTGTCTGTACTTGTGTTTATTATATTATAGGCAAGGTGGATTTCTTATGAAAAGCATGTAGGGTTTAATTTTATAAAATTTATGTGTTAGTCTTTACTTCTAAATTAGAGTCATTATCTTTTAACTTATTATAATTACATAATTGTTTTCTTTGTTCCATCTGTTTTATGTTCCTTTTATTTCCCCTTTTTGTCTTATTTTATATTAATGAAGTGGGTATTTTTATTGCCTTTTTTTCTCTATTAGCTTGTCAATTTCATATTCTGTTAGTGGTAACTCTAGAGTATAAAATCTGTAGCCTTGATGATTGGAGTAAATTATAATTAGTACCTTTGTCAGTTCATGAACAAAACAAAGACAATAGAACATTATAATTCCCCCATCCCTTGATGTTTTCACCATTATTTTTGTAGACTTTAATTATACATATAAAAAGGATAATAATTATACATATAAACACCCAAAAGGCATTCTTACTATCTTAATCACTCAACATTCACTGGATTTACCTACACATTTCCTTTTTTCATCATTTCAATCTTTCCATCTACGTTTATTTTTTTTCTACCTGAACATTTTTCTCCAGTATGTAACTTATATCTGGCAATAAATACTTTTTGTTTGCTTTATTTATTTTGGGTTTTTTAATTTTTTATAATCACTTTTGATGGAAGGTTTGATACAGGCTACTCTACCAAAGCTAGGAGTAGAAGTTGCTTTGTGTCTTTATCACTTTTTCTTCTTTATTCTCTACCACACAACCACTCTTTCAGCATCTTTTTCAACCAACACAATTTTTCATTCAAAAAACCTATGTCTGAACTATATTACAATAATCAACAGAAATAATCACTTGGACAAAAACAACTTACAGTGAAATCAATTGTTTAAAGTAATATCATTCATTGAGCAGGGACTAGGTGCCAAACACTGTAGCGCATATTAGATTTCCATAAAGATTTTATAACAGTGTTTCAACCCTTAAGCATTAGAAGCTAATGGTATAAACAGACATAAACCAATAATTAACACACAGACATGGTAAGTGTTGTAACAGGAGCCCTTGAAAAGCCATCCAAAATATATCAAAGGGGTAAAATAAATATTTAAATCAAAGTTAATTTTTCAATGAATCAAACTTGTTATTTGACATTTCATTTTATTTTAATTTTGATAGTATCAGATAAATACGTATATATTTAGACTTAAGATAAAAGATGAGATTCTACAAGGGGTAAAGTGTATCAGTCACTGGTATGTTGTAGATGGCACTTACATTTTAAATTTTGCTACTCAAATTATTCTACATATCCAAAATATCCATTCATTTGCTTCTTGATGGTAACAAAGAAATACATAATTTTGCCTTCCTGAATTCATTGAACTTTTACACTGTAAGATCCATGTGTTGATTTGTCCATTTAGTATAGGATTACCTAGGATATTTGCCATTTTCCATAATAATGGAATTATCAGACTTGTGGAATAGTCAAAATACTTCCAGTAGAATTGGAAAGATTCTAAAGGAAAAACACCAAGAAGAAAAATGAGATAAATGAATCAATGATGAAAGAACATTTAGAGATAGTATATGCCTCCTGAAATTAGAAATAAGCAATGGAGGAAACTGTATTAATCTGGCAAATGAAACTGTCTTAGAAAAATATCAGATTTCATATAAACACTAGCCTGTAATGCCAAAGGGAGGAAATTGATGGTCTCCTGTTGCTTTCTAGCTTTGATACATGACTCTCTGATGCATTTTTGAAATTACTGAATTACTACTGGAATCAAATAGTCCCACTGCACATTATGAACCTGAATTATTTCTAAATCATCATGTGGACTTCTAAACAGTCCATTAGGACATTATTATAAAGTTAAGGTCAAAAAAATTCCAATAGAATTATAGTATAAATGACTTTTAAGTTGATCTGATTAGCACAAAAAATATTGAAGAGAAAGGGTAACTTATTTAGTTATCAAGCATTTTAGTCAAATAAGATATCGTGTTAAGATTATTAGTATTGTCAGTTTAAGCTTTTGGAAACTGTGGGTTTTATTAGACATTGACCACAGATGTCACATTCTACCTCTAATGATAAATGCATTATATCTTTTTCCCTTTAGACTGAAAATTTAAAAAAATAGCCCATTAATATGATGCTTTTCATCATATTATTCTGTTACTAATACCTTAATTGTCTTCTGAACTTTAGCCACTAAAATGGATATTAATTATAACTTATCATATCCTATGAATCATATGTTCTCTAAACTTAATGCATTTTGGCACATTCCAATGCTTTTGAATAATCAAACTTCATAAAGACCCATTCTCTCCAGATTGTTCCATAGATATTCTGAATATATTTTAATATTGATTTTTAGTTTGTATGATTCCTGTCCTCTTTAAGTGATATGTCTCACATCAATCATCTCACTATCTTTATTGTCTTTCACACTCAGTACTGTTAAGAATGTAAACTTTGGACTTACACATAATTACCTTTATTACTTAACAGTGATGTGATCCTGGGAAATTTAGTCTTTTTGAGACTCAGTGTCCTCTAAATTAACTTAGAGAATTCTTGTGGGGATTGGCAATAGTACATATGTAACTCCCAAAAAATTAGAAAAAGATGATTATTATTTCAACTTCTAAAAACTATACCAGTTATGCCTACTTAGCTTTGAATCTACCTTCTCCAAAATCTTCAAACTTATTTTAGCCCTAGAATATTGGTAAAATCTATATAAATATCTATTTATATTCCTCTCAATAATATTAAGCAATATGTTGGGGGGTGGGGGGTGTTACACAATGTTATTGTTCAAGGTAATAAGTTATGTTCTTGTATAATTTTCACAGTGATTACATACATAATGAGTACATGGATATGTGAATAACTGCATTTTCATTATAAATTTAAAATAACCTATTGCCCGGAATTCATAAATGTCTATATGCTAATTATTCCTTTCTTCTACTCAACTATCTTTACCTCTTTCCCCATACCACTTTTTGTCTTAAGAGCCTGGTCATAGATTACATCACCAGATCTTGCCCTCTAACCCTGCTGCTTCCATTTGATTTTGGCCAATGTGCCAGCAAGAGATGACAATTCAGAAAAGGGGTCATTGTGGTCATTGCCTTTACACTCCATGTAGGATACTGGTGGTAGCTGCTTTTAATAGTTATGCCTGCTTAGAATAAGCTCTCTTTCTACAACAGTAAATTTCTTATTTTCCAAAAACAATGTTTTGGGGTTTGCTTCTTTTTTTTTCTCCTTTTGCACCTTTAGCCCTAGAGCCCTAACAGCTCTACTCTGGGAATAATTTTCCAACGTGATACAGAGAATTGGAGTTTGTGCAAAGTACTGCAAAGAGGCAAATTTCAGAGTTGACAAACAGAGCAACTAGAATTTGTGAACTGGAGCATGGGAAAGATAGAATTGTACAGAGGGGGGTGCCTGGGAATCTATGGGCATAGTCTCTACAAACTGATGGTGAAGGGCAATGCTGTAGATGTGCAGAAAAAGACCATCCAAAAACTGTTAGATAATAACCTCTTTCTGCTTTCTTGCTGTACCAGAAAAAGTAAAGGTTGAGCAGCAGATCATTAGATGCTGGTCTTTCTACTGTAGGAAGATCTGAACAACCTGTTGTTAACAGCTCTAACACCAGCTGAGACACCAGAAGTCTTGGGAGTAAAACCACATTTTAGACTAACATCTACACTAGACTTCACTCCATAAAGCCCAAAGATAAACTTTGGCAAGATTCACTGCAGCTGCATCCTGCCAAGCTGCAAGGTGTGGCAAATACTTTGAACTTTCCATAGATCTCCATTCACAAAGTCTAAAGTCAAAATTACTCATTTAGAGTGACAAGAAAATAATTCAAATTCCTTCTAAAGATTTTTTTTTTTTAACTTGACAGAGAGAAACAGAGCGAGAGAGGGAACACAAGCAGAGGGAATGGTAGCGGGAGAAGCAGGCTTCCTGCCAAGCAGAGAGCCCGATGTAGGGCACGATCCCAGCACTCTGGGATCATGACCTGAGCTGAAGGCGGACGCTTAACGACTGAGCCACCCAGGCGCCCCTTCAAATTCCTTCTAAATTGAGAATCAATATTCTTCTGAGGAAACTAACAGAATCCAAACTCTCTAAAACACATTATCTCAATGTCCAAAATCAATCAATATTTACTGGGGATTTAAATAAGCCATAAATTGCAATCCACAGCTGAAGAAGATGAAGGGAGGGGAATATATAAGAGGAAGAGGAGAGGAGGAAATAGAGGAGATAAATCAGAAGTTAACTCAAAATGAACATAATACTTAACTTAGCAATAATAATTCTAAAGCAGCTATTTTCAAAGCTGTTTAAAAGCTTTTAAAGCTGTTACTTAAAGCTTTTTATTTTATTTAAAAGCTAATAAAACTATTTTGATATCTTAAAAGAAGACAGCAACATCTTAATTCTCTACCAGAATTTTGGCATAGAAATGGAAACTGAAAAATAATCAGAGAAAAATTACAGACCTGTACCCCTGAAACAAATAATACATTATATGTTAATAATATTTTTTTTAAATCAGAGAAAAACTATGAAACCTATGGAATTGGACATTGTATCATATTGGAAGCTACAGAAAGAAAACATTTGAGGACATATCAATACAAATTATCCACTTTGAAAGTTACAGTGGAGAAAAAAGTAAAATAAAATGATGAGAATTAAAAGAGTCCATCAGGCCAAAGTCAAATGGTTAAAAATAAGTGGTAATTATAATATATAATACATTATATTATATTACATTATATTATATATAATTAGAGTTCTTGAGGAAAAGATAGTGTGATAAGTGAACAAGCAAAAAGAAAACCACAGCCATAATCAAAATACTGAACTTAAGTTAAATAGAAAATAGTTAAATAGAAAAATGTGTAAATGTATGAATGACTGTAAGAAAAAATTCACATTACACATAGGGGAACATTAGAGTTCTTGAGGAAAAGATAGTGTGAGATTTTATACACACACACACACACACACACACACACATAAAAACTTCAGCACAAACTTCCCATATTTTATATGAAGCATAGACTTATGCTTCTGAAAGATCAGCATGATAAGCAAAAAGAGAACCACAGCCATATCAAAATACCAAACTTAAGTTAAATAGAAACATGTATAAATGACTGCAGGAAAAAATTCACATTACACATAGGGGAACATGATTTTAAATAATCACAGGGTTGTCCTAAAAAATAATCATTGGCAGAATACAGAGTAAGAAAAATTTTAGATTGATAAAAGAAAAGTAATTCAATTTACATTGAGCAGAAATATTTTTTAAAGGGTGAATTTCAGACAGTTTTCAGATAAATGAAAGCCGAAGAGAATTGACATCTACAAACCTACACTATAAGAACTTAAAAAGAATGTCCTTTAGGCAGAGGAAAAATGCTAACCAGTTGGGAACTGGAATCTACAGAAAAGAACTTTAAAAAGTCAAAATGGTAAATAAGTGCATATTTTTAAAAGACGATTTTTTTATTTCTTCTCATAATTTCCTAACAAGTCAAATGGTTGTCAAACTTAATATATTATTTTATAGAAGGCAATCATATTCACAGTTTGTATAAAATTGTTCATATGGCTCCTCTCATATTTCCACATTTTCCCCATTATTAACTAAACATTTTCACATACTGTAAGGTTTTCTTGGTCATTTGTTTAATTGATGATAAATAAAGAGTCAAGAACAATCATCATATGTTATTTATCTTTTATATATTTGTTGGCACATTTGCTTTATTTCTTTTTTTTTTTATTTAAATTCAATTCGCCAACATATAGTACATCATTAGCTTCTGATGTAGTGTTCAATGATTCATTAGTTGTATGTAAAACCCAGTGCTCATCATATCACGTGGCTTCCTTAATGCCTATCACCTAGCTACCCCATCCCCACACCTACTTCCTTTTCTACAACCCTCAGTTTGATCTTTTAAATTTTCCAGTTATTGCTGTGCAAAATACACAGGTGCTAATCAAGACATTTTTATTAAAGTTTTTAAACATAATATCCATGTTTAATTTTGTAAGTATATTATGATTCAGAAAACAAACACAAGAATTAGTTTAATTAATACATCATAATTTGTTCCATACATATTGGGGCAGTTTTATATTGAAAAGCTATCAAATTTGCATATTCTTTTCTTCATATTCTCTTTAGTCTATAGGTTGATTTGTACTAACACATTAAATTCTGTATTAGTATTTGTCATACTCAGATGAGTTAATCGTTGAGTGTGGAAATGACAATTTCCAATGAATGAGCAAAGTGAAGAATAAATCATAATCTTGAAACCTGAACTGTCCTGTGGTCTCGAACTTTCATATCATCTCTCAGTTCTAGATATGAGTTCATCCCGTCTTACAAATGCCCCATTTACCCTGGCCTCCTTTGATGTGTAACCTTCTAAAACCCAAAAACTAAAGTTATTTAGTAATTGTGTTTTACTGCTTAGTGGTTGATTCACATGTATTAATAATTTTTTTTCTTTCCAGTTAAATCACAAAACGCTTGAGAACAAAATCATGTTTTAGAAATCTTTCATTTTCTTTTTTGCTGGCCAGAGTTAAAGAATTGTGAAATCATCTATGTGATAGTTGTGTAGAATTTGAACTCCTTAAAAAGAACAGAATCAGAGACATAAGTCTATACCTATGTTTGCTTTAAAACAAAGTGAGGGGCACCTGGGTGGCTCAGTCGTTGAGCGTCTGCCTTTGGCCCAGGTCAGATCCCAGGGTCCTGGGATCAAGCTCCGCATTGGCCCCTCTGCTCTGCGGGGGGCCTGCTTCTCCCGCTACCATTCCCTCTGCTTGTGTTCCCTCTCTCACTGTGTTTCTCTCTGTCAAATAAATAAAATCTTAAAAAAAAAAAAAGTGAAAATCCACTTCTGATTGTACTGTTTTCCTACACAAACCCTGGATCCCTAATCTTTATTCTGCTTCATATGAATTTATATGTGACATCAGCATCATGTTTAAGTTTCATTTGGACTTTTAACCCATAAAAAGTATAAGCATTATGAAATGATTGAAAGTATAAGTGCAAAATAATTAATATTGGAAGACATAGCTTCAAACTCTAGCAAACGGTGTGTATACATCTATGGGCAAGCCATGTGAATTGCCTGAGCTGAAGTTCTCTTATCAATATAATAAAAGATAAATTTTAACTACATAAATCAACCACATAAATTAGCATTATAATGAGCAAGAAAATAGGCATTCAAATAATTTAATACTAACTTTTGTTATCTCTGGTAGAATAATAGTAATTAATATTGCACAGCACTTTACAGTTTGCAACATTTTAGGTGTTTGCCTTGGGATTAACCATTGGCTTCACTCCCACTGTAGATAAGTATTACACAGTTTTGGTAAGTCATTTATTTTCCTTGGACCTCACTTTCATAATTGAAACTACATAAAAAGATTTTATAAGGATTAAAAATAAGGTTTATAAAGTATGCAGCATAGATACAAAGCATAACACTTAAGGGAACATATCACTTAGTATTTATATAATTATTCACAAGTATTGATAAAAATCAGAACAAGTGGTGTTCTATAAAACCAACTTATTTTAATATTAGTTTCAAGACATAGCAAATATGAAAGGTAAAATGATACTGGCCTTCTCTGTAAACTTGAATAAAGATCCTTTAAATTGACTTCTAAAGAACAATTTTTTTTTTAAAGATTTATTTATCTATTTGAGAGACAGAGAGAGAGAGAGAGAGCACACAAGTGGCAGGGAGTGGCAGAAGGAGAAGAAGAAACAGACTCCCTGCTGAGCAGGGAACTCAAGGACACCTCAGGCTCAATCCCAAAACCCTGGGATCATGACCTGAGCTGAAGGCAGACACTTAACCAACTGAGCCACTGAGGGGCCCAAAAGCACAATATTTTTATGCTAGCTATAATTGTAATGCAAATTACAGAAGCAATTCATCATACAAAAAATCTCAATTTTGAACATCATAACTCACCTCAATAAGCTGTGCAAGATGTAACATACTTAATATTACTCTTTATACTAAATATTATGTTTTATATGTGGGCTTGCAAGCAAATTCCAAAAAGTATGACAAGGATGAGCTCAAATATGAATAGACTTGGTATTCTAATCCTGTATAGAAAATCCTCTTATACATCTCACAGAATTTAGTCCCACTCATGTTGCATCCCATTTGGATTACTCAAAATAAACTCTTCATTTTTTGTTTACTCATAAATTTATAAAGAAAAGAAATACATTGTCTTGAGATTTACTTGTATTTATTTTAAGTACCGTGCCTATAATAACTTACTTGATTCTCTCAAAAGACCTATGAGGTAGTACTGAATTTTCTCAATTTTCAGTTGAGGAAATAGGCATAGAAAGAGTAATTAGGAGTAATTGCCCAGATCATGCCTCTATCAAATGACAGAGTTGGAATTTGAACTCATGCACTTGACTCCAGAATTGAAGTTTCCATAACTATGTTATTTGCGTGTGTGTGTGTGTGTGTGTTTTAAGCTTTTCATTTTTAGTAATGCCCTCCCCTACCACACTGATCTGGTCACTGATCTTTCATTTTTATTCTAGGCTCATTCTACTGTCTTCTCACTCCCTATCCTTAGTCAATTTCTGAGGATGATTTGTTTTAATTTTCTATAATTTTTCCATTGAGATTGTATATAATTTAGTTATTTGACCCCTCTTGGGAGATTCTTTCTGAATTTCCAGACACTTTCTCCTCTAATTTCTTCGTGGATAAGAAATATAATAAACATTTTTAGACTATAAATGTAAGATGAATGGGCATGAAAGAAATTCTGGGGTGACTACTCAAAAGCTAGTTAAAAAGGTAGAAATTAAAAGGATCTTCTCATTATTATGTCACAGTTCAAATAAAGGTGTGTTTTTCCGGTTATGGGAACCTGACAAGTGCCAAGAAAACTAGATTTTAAAAAAGATGAATGGGGCGCCCCCGGGTGGCTCAGTGGGTTGAAGCCTCTGCCTTCGGCTCCGGTCATGGTCTCAGGGTCCTGGGATCGAGCCCCACATCGGGCTTTCTGCTCAGCGGGGAGCCTGCTTCCCCTTCTCTCTCTGCCTGCCTCTCTGCCTACTTGTGATCTCTCTCTCTCTCTCTGACAAATAAATAAATAAAATCTTTAAAAATAAAATAAATAAAGGTGAAGCTCGGTATGTCTAGCAACATACAGTTATTATACACAGAGCAGTTTTTTCAGTATGTATTTGTGACTACCGATTTCTGTATTTTTAGCCTGTCTTGTTAGAGTAGACTTTACTCCATTCCATCTAGATGTAATTTCCTGTTTCCAGTCAAGTACTAAAGTAAGATGACTGTGACAAATATACACATGTAAACACACACACACACACACACAATTACCACAAAGCAAAGAAATTATAATCTATAGTTTTTTGGCAATGCATATTGATTTAATGATCTTATGCTTTGCCATGGTTAAGAATACAAACAGGTATTATTTTCTCTATTGTTCATAGAGAATTTACGGCTTTGGGGTACCAGTGGAGAAATGACTAAAATTTTGTGGTGTCTGACATTTTGCTTGCTTTCCCATCACTTCCTCTTTATGACAAAATAAAGATACTCCAGGCAATGAAATTTTTACAGATTATTATATTTGGGGGTATGATGAATTCAATCACTTCATACTTTATGAAATCCAGAGGTGTCTTACAGTCCTCCAGACATGAGCTGCCTGTCATGTTTACTGCCTGAACACTTCTATTACAAAAAAAAAAAAAAAAAAAAAAATCCCTGCAAAAAAGCGCTGAGCTGGAAAGAGCAGAGAAAATGTTTCTATATCAATAAAGTAACTGAAAGGCTACCATGGTTGTATTTTCAAACTTATCTTCCTTTTGACACTTATTTTTCTTCACTGCAGCAGCAATAATATGATTTTCCTTTTTTCTTCTTCTTATTGTTACCCTACACATCTTAACCTAGTGCTAATAATACTGTTCTGGTTATTATCTTCTTCCACACTTCTCTGGCTCTTCCTTTAGGCCTGGAGTCACTATTTACTGTAGAAGGAATGGTACATTGAAAGGCATGTAAAGGTGAAAATCAGGCTTTTTGTGATTCCAAAGAGCAGTTATAGCTGTTGGCACATCAGCAAACAAATCACAAGAACTTCTGAAATCCCTTGCAGGCTTTCTTTCTTGCATGATTTGGAAAGCATGAGTGTGAGTGACAGGTAAGATGACATTACCATTTGGGGGTACACAATTCTGAAGATGAGGTAGTGCAGGGGAATAAAGGGAAGTCAAAGATAAGTTGTTGTTGAATTGGTTTTCACACCACTGAAAGTGTATTTTAGTTTAATGGTAGTGACAGTCCAGCTCCAACCTGCTGACAGATGGCTGCAAGCAAGATATATTTGAGACTTACTGTCAAGATACAAGCTTTCATGTTAACTAAAGAACATTTTTTAAAAGAATATTTCAAAGGATGATGAAAATAAAGAGAAATTATATTTAACACATATGCTGGGAAAAGAATATCTGAGAGCCCAAAGCAGGGCTTAATTTGGCCAAGGGGAGATAACTGAATTTCCTGGGTGTGATCACCTCCAAGAAAAAAGGTTGATGTTGGGCTTGGACACTGTGTAGATAAGAGAGTCCACTGAAAATGGCAAAGGTTACCAGATAAGTACACTGAGAATGACAGTCACCTCTGGCTTTCTAAGCAGAAAAGTGAACATAATTTTAATGTGCCATGACGAAAATATGCGTTTAGCATATTTTTTAAATATTTATTTATTTGTTTGTTTGTTTGTTTATTTATTTACTTATCTATCTATTTATTTTAGAAAAACAGAGAGAGAGTGAGCAGGGGGAGGTGCAGAGAGAAAAGGAGAGAATCTCAAGCAGACTCTCTGCTGAGCATGGAGCCCAATTTGTTGGGGATTGGGGGAGGGCTCAAGGCTGGCTCCAGGTGGGGCTTGATTCCATGACTTTGAGATCACGATCTGAACCAAAATCAAGTTGGGTACTGAGCAGCCTGAGCCACCTAGGGGACCCTGAACTAAGCATATTGTTGATATCTATTCATTCGTACCTTGAATTATCATTAATGAGATTAATGGTGCTATTAATGGATGTGTGTGCCAGATGCTCTTCTAAAGTGCTCAATATGCATGATTTTCACCTGTAGTTTTTATCAAACCATTTTGAAGTAACTACTATTGTTATCCTTATTTTACAGAAATGGATATGGAGGCACAGAGAGTTTATATAATTTCACAATGTCGCACCCCTTTAATAAGTAGTAGACCCTTGTTTCAAACAGAGGCCAAGTGAACCCATGGCCCTTGCTTTTCCACATTTAGTGGAGCATCCTACATAATATATGAAGTCTTTCTAAATGTTAGGATGCCTCACTTTACCAGGGTACGTAGCTTTGGGAAACAAGGTTGAGGTCGAAAAGAGATACCTTGATTATCAGGAATAACAGAAATGGGCGCCTGCATGGCTGAGTCATGAAGCATCTGACTTCAGCTCAGGTCATGATCCCAGGGTCCTCAGATAGAGTCCCACAATGGGATCCTTGCTCAGTGGAAGTCTGCTTCTCCCTCTACCACTCCCCTTGCTTGTGTTCCCTCTCTTGCTGTGTCTCTCTCTGTTAAATACATAAATAAAATCTTAAAAAAAAAGAAAAAGGATTAACAAAGTCTATCTTGCCAAACCAGGAGGCAGGTGTGTCTGGAAGGAGGAAGGGCAGGGATCTATATCCAGATTGTCCTCATATTCAGTTAAAAGCTTTCAGTCTTCCAGATACATAACTGCTCAAAAGAATTAGTCAAAGAATGCTCAAGGAGATAGGTTTTTTGTTTTGGTTTGGTTTTGCTTTGATTTGGAGTGTGTGTGTGTGTGTGTGTGTGTGTGTGTGTGTGTTTACATGTTTTAGGGTTAGGTTTATTAAAATATGTCCTTTTCAATTTTAGGCTTACATGTGTCATACAGAATTACCAGTGTGTTTATAAATATAAATGTACTAATTTTTAGACACTTAAAGAATATATAATAAACTTCATATAATCCTGCCTTCTTCAAATAGATATTTTTTATACAACTATAAAATATATTTATTAATTTCATATCTTGAATAGTGACACTAGTTTACTACTATTTGATTTTAACTTATAAAGCCAAGTTGGACTTGACCATGAGAGAATCAGTGGCAGGGAAGAATGACAGACTTCTCTGGCCCTTCTAAAATAAAATCATTGTTAAAAATACTAATAAAAGAGGTTTCTTTGAGCCTCACAATTAAAAATTCTGGTCTGAGGTAGAGAGGATTCCTTACTGCTCTTGCAAAATTAATGACTCTTTATCTTTATGGTCTATTTTATGGACTTCATCTACCAGTTTCTAACACTGACCAGCACACATCCCAAAGGGACATGTATAAACCATTCTTCTAATATTTCCAATTGAAAAATATTAGACTATAAGGAGAGTTTTCTCTCTGTGTGGATGATTATAAAATTTATGTCTTTTAGCAAAAGAAAAAAATAAGGAATTTCTTAGATACCATATGAGATTGTCATTCTGAGGAATAACCTATTCTATAAGCAGTTTCAAGTTATCATATGCCCTTAAATTGATGTTATCTACTTCAAAGAAGATAATAATAATCATCTTTAGAATAGAAGAGAATTCAGATAGAATTTATCTGAAAAATGAGTTAGCACCCACGATGTTGTATGGTACTAACTCTCCAAATACTTCCTCTCATTCCTATATTTTCATGCTACTCATCCTGTCAAACAGTGAAATCTATTTCTCCTCCTTGAATCAGGATAGTCTGTATTAATTTCTTTTTCCAATAGGATGCAGTAGAAGTAAGTCTTTGCCAATTCTGCATCTAGCCATTGAGAAACCTGACAATGTCCCATTTTAGTCCTAGAAATTTGTTAAGAAGCAACATCCAATTGGATGCCAAGGTATAGACTTTATTTATAAGGTAAAGATTCAGATCCTTTTTGTTTCTGTCAAGGATTATGAAAGAGCCCCTGCACTTCCTATGTAATTATTCCCCAATTTATTTCTAATTTCTAATTCAAATTTCTGCTTTCTAAAATGTAGGTGAATCATATCACACCTTACCTGATATTAGTCAGTGAGATTTCATTATCTTAAGAATAAAGTCCACGTTCAAAGCATGACCTTCCAGCTCTCTCGGATCTGACTCTTGTTTCTCCCCTGCCTCAATTCATGCCATGCCTCTCTTCCAAACCTAGACTCCAGTCACATTAAACCTTCATGTCTTCGCGTCTGCTACTGTCTCCCTCTTTTCCCCTTTAGAACTAATTTCTATGTACTGAAGAAAAAAAAAATATCCCTTTAGCTTACAATGCCTAGTGTTCAAATATGAACCATTTATCCTACCTTTAAACTATATAGCACTCAGCATATGTACCCTCATATCATTTACCACTCCCCATTAATGTGCTTCCTACATAGTGTTGGATGGCTTTTAGTTCTTTATTCCAGCGCCCAGCTTAGTGCCAAAAATGCTAGCAAATGTAGTTGTTATTGGATGAGTGGGTGAATAACGAGAGAAATGGATAATGCATGCGAAAGTACTTTATAAAATTAGAAGTGCTTTGATGATATTATTTTGATAATTTCTCCATAGCAGGTTGTAAAGATAGTTCCTATAAAAATAGACTAAAGCCCAAAAGTTCAAAGAATATATCTGGGGACAGTGGGGCATGATTACATATATATAATAGAAGTAGGCCTGAGTGTTGCCTGTAAAATTAATATAAAAATGAAATTCATTTATTTTTATATACTTGCCTACGTAATGAATAAAAGTAATTTTACACAGCTGTTTAAAGGAACTAGGAAATAATGAAAAGAAAAATAAATTTTAGGGACTAGAAAGTGATCATTCACCTTCCATTATATTTGTCAGAAAAATTAGATTGTTTACAACTTGATCATGGTAGTTTTAAAAATGATTTGAGAAAAATGGAGATAGAGTAAAAATAAATTAGGTATATTGGATAGAATAAGAAGCATTTAAATTAAGTAATATTTCATTTAGACATAGAATTGAATTATTCACTATGAGAATCAGAAAACATTGAGATGCGATAGCTAAGTGTTTCTTAAATTCCAGGCATTAAATAAACTAAGTGCTTTGCACACATTATCTAGTTTAATTCTTAGGAAAACCTGTCAGACAAGGATTAGCATTGTCTTTTTAAACATAGATATTAAATTCGTCCATGTTGCTATAGTTTAATAAATGGCCAGAACCATTGCCAGATTTCTGGTTTAAACCCATGCTTTCCAAAAAATTAAATAAATAAATAAATAAACAAACAAACAATATGATGGACATAACATATTCCAGGTTTTACTGCTTACTATTCTATTGCCACACAAAAGTACTGAGGTAGAAAGGGTGGAATAGGGGCACCTGGGTGGCTCAGTCATTAAGTGTCTATCTTTGGCTCAGGTCATGATCCTTGGGTCCTGGGATTAAGCCCCTCATCTGGCTCCCTGTCCAGCGGGAAGCCTGATTATCCCTCTCCCTTTCCCCCTTCTTGCATTCCCTCTCACTATTTTTCTTTCTATCAAATAAATGAATAAAATCTTAAAAAAAAAAAAAGAAAGAAAGAAAGGTACAGTAGTGTTCCTTCAAAAAAAAATTGCACCCAGAAACTTAGAAGGTGACCTTATTTACAGATATAATTAAGGTAAGGATCTCAATATGAAGTCATACTGCATGAGGTTGAGCCCTGAATCCAATGATGGGTATCCTTACAAGAGAGAAAAATCAAGACACAGGGGAGAAGGCCACGTGAAAGATGGAGGTAAAGCAAAGCAACACCTGGCATCACCAGAAGCTGGAAGAGACAAGGAAGGATTCTCCCCAAGAGCCTTCAGAGGCAGAACAATCCTGCCAACACATTAATTTCAGACTTCTAGCCTCCAAAATGGAGAGAATATATTTCTGTGGTTTTAAGCGCCAAGTACGTACTAATTTGTTATCGAAGCTCTAGGAAACTAATAAAGCACGTATCTACTTCCCACTTTTGCACACCTATCAAGGACAGCGAAAGAAAGAACATGAATTGTTCAGTTGTTTAGACGCAATCATTAGTGAAAGCTTTCTTGAGGGTGTGGCATTTAAGATTATACCAGGAGTACTTAAAACAGGAGGGAACAGACACTAAAATGATTAAAAGGAATAGACAATACGAAGACTAGAAAGAATTTAAGAATGTTTTGCAGAATAGAAAGTAGGCCAATATGACTAAACTGCACTAGACAGTGGAGCATAGAAATCAAGTGGTTCTTGGGGAGGTAAGAAGGAAGCAGATCCTGTAGGTCTTTGTCCAGCTTATCAGAGGATTTCCAGTTTAAAGGAATTGGGTGACTTCGTCTTGGGGGTTGATAAGTAAAGGAATATAAGCAGAAGAACGCATGATCTCAATTAGTGTTTAAGAGGTGATATTAATATGGCCATGTGGCATAATATATGCCACAATAAACTAGAAACTAAAAGGGTGGAGGGAGGGAGACAAGGAACTGAGCTTTTGCAGTTGTCAAGGAGAGGGAATAGTGGTTTTTTGATTAGTGATGATGAAAATTGAGACTTGTCTGTTTTGAGGAATTTTGCAGAAGTACTACTCATCTTGCTGATAGGTATGAAAATGGATGGACAGTGAAACATCAAGTATCTGCAGTTAGATCCCAGCAGATATATGAGAAGCACAGAAAGCACGCAAGTTGGAGTGGCGAGAATTAAGAAGTATTCCTAAGAGGAAGAGATTCTTGCATATATGAATAATAATGATCCTCTCCTATTTTTTTTTTTATTGCAAATGAATGTTAGAAACAAGAGGCTGTAGGGAGAAGGGTAGAGAAAGGATTTTTGTACTAAATGCTCTTCTAACAAGACCAATTTGCAGTTGAGCTGTTTATATCCTTTTGACTATAAAGAACAGTAATTATATACAACACTGAAACACTAAATTATTCAATTGCCTCAAATTTGTTAACCTCACATTCTTTTACTGTGTGCCTGTTTTTGGTCCATCCTCTGCATCAAGATATTTTTAGATTTGTTTTAAATTTGGTATTATTTTATTTAAAGAGAGTTTGTTCAAAACTATTTCTACTGGAGTGCATTGGTGGCTCAGTCCTTAGGCATCTGCCTTTGGCTCTGGTCATATCATGATCTCAAGGTCCTAGGATTGAGCCCTTTATCAGGCTCTCTGCTCAGTGGGAACCCTGCTTCTCCCTCTCCCAATCCCCCTGCTTGTGTTTCTCTCTCTCTCTGTCAAATAAATAAATAAAATCTTTAAAAGAAAATATTTTTACTTGATTCTGGAAACATTTTCACTTTTCATACAGCTTCTTCCAAATGACCTTATAGGGGTCCTGCAAAAGTGAATTCATCTCTAGACAGGGTTTCTTATCAGTTTTTCACACGAGAGAGGACATTTTATTTTCCCCAAATCATGTAGTGCTTCTCTCTATAAATAGTATTCTGTGATTTTGAGTCTTAAGCTATTCTGTTAAAGAAAAATCACTGGCTGGAGTATATCTTTTAAGAATTACCTAATTTTTAAAAAGATATTGCATATTTTCTGCTTGTCTCAGTGACCTACTTTACTTTTTAAAGCTCTCCACTCACATTTCTTTTATTCTTAGCTTTTCCTATTATCTGCTTTCCTTTTAGCAAAACATTCTAGCTTGTTATCTTCAATAAAAGAATACAAATTTATAAATATCCATAGGTTGTTCTTTGCACATATGTGAATCATCTATTTAAATTAACAAAAGACAACTTATGTGTATCTAAGGAGATGCCAGGTAAAATCAGAACATACTGTGTCAAAGAAAATGTCTCCCTGTCTTCTCCTTTATTGCGTGGGTGGTGGGGGAGGGGGGTGGGGGTGGGGTCTTCTGCTCTCTCTCCCAGGGCATAAAATGGTTTCAATAGGGCATTTTTCAAAATTAGTCAACTTAGTTTTGCATACCTAAATTGGAATGCTTGAATGAAGTACTCAGAAAGAAATACTTTAAAAATGAGTTAGAAGAAAGACAAAATTTCAGCAGGAATTTATTTATTCCATCTAGGGGTTCTCCCTTGAAGCTTAAAAAAAGAATGTCTACTTAAATTGAATGGGGGGAGAGGGAGGGTATGTGGTTTCTCTTTTTGATTAATTGCTGTAACACTGTCGTTAGGGTGGCTGAGGGAGTTTCATGTTTTCTTTAGACATCATTAGGCACCAGAGCTCTCGAAGGACAACTTTGATGCTGTATGAATTCTGCCATTTTGCTAGCACTGATATGGTTCTTGGGTCCACCACTACATTAGAACTATTAACTCCATTCATATTAATTTTTGTTACAAATCTTATAAAGGGGGGTGCTTCTGGGTATTTAGGTCCACATTCTATTTTAAGGCTGTATATTCGGTTTTCATAAATTGTTCTTGGAGGCCCAATTATCATCCCTGTCCATCTTGTAAGTGCCATGTCTCCATCATCTTCTAGACCCCAGCTAACTGTGCCATCTCCTACTCCTTTCTGGCCTTCTTCCAGTTCTTCCAACAGTCAAAAATTGCAACGGACTTTTACTCCCGAGCCCGTGGTGGCTGCCATCTTGTGTCGCTGTCGCTCCAGGTCCTTCCCCCCCATTCGATTTAAGTGGTCATTTTCCACAGTAGTACATGTTCTAGATACATCTTATAGACCTCAAAGTACCGGAAAGGAAGCTCCCATTCAAAGGCAATTTATCTTAAGATACTGTAAACGATACTAATTATTTCTCCATTTGAAATACGTAAGTTGTTCTATAACAAATCATCCTGTCAAGTGTAACCACTGACCACATAGTTGAACTTCTGGGATCAACAAAGTATATTTAAATTGATTCCCATCATAACCGGTGGGGCACATCTAACTCAACTGTGAAAAGACACATCACACAATCACCTTGCTGCTGCTTACATGGTCTGGGGTCTCTGCCTTCCCCTTTTCTCCTTTCCCTGTCTCCCTCCCTCCATCCCTGCAACAGCTCCATGGGGTGGCTTGCTAGAGTAGGCGTGAAGGTTTCAGGTCACAGCCTGCGGGACTACTGCTGGGTGGGTGGGGGTGCTCCAGCTGCATCCCTGGCTTCCTTTTTTAAGTCTTAAATGATGCCCTCCCCCCTCCAATCCATCATCCTGTCTCCACTTCTCATGACCACTCTTGGCCAAAGCATAGATTGTAATCCCCTATGCTCCCCTCTGAAATTGGCCTTTGGTGAGGAATTCAGGGCTTCCCCCATAACTTCTCCCCCACCTTAATCGAGGCATGCTGCTTTTTCCTTTCCTCCTCCTCAAGACCCTTTCTGGACCATCACCACCCAACACTTCACACGACACTTCCTTGCTTTGGCCAGAAGCCATCAGGTAAGTTTGGATAGAGTCGCTGATTTCCCTCATTTAGTTTTGGAACCACATGTACTCACGCTCCACCAGCCTGGGAATGAATATTGGGTCATCAGCCCTCCCACCCTCTGCTGTCATCATCAGCTGAGGAGGTTTTTTAGCTCAGGTTTTGTTAAAGTGAAAAGAACAGTCACCAGGGGTACTCAGACCTGCCAGCTCTCAAAGTGCTTGGTGGTTAAACTTGGAGAAAGGCCGCAGAAGACACTTGTCAGCACACACGATCCCTCTGAACGAATTTTCTTTTCCTGTAATTGCTTTCACTTTTAAAAATTGGAAAAGTTTTAAACAGGGTTCTCACGTGGTCATCTTACAATCCACTTGGGTCTAATTTGGAATCTGACAACTGGAACAAAAAAACAAACCTTGAATTCAGTACATACTTTGGTTTTGGTGCTGCTGCTTCTCACGATCCTCAGCAGGGATTAAGAAAGAACTCAGTGTGCACAGCAGATCCCCAAAATTGGCGGGCTTGACTTCCTGGCAAGTTGCTGCATTTTTCCACTTTTCTGTTCAGGACCACTAAATGCTGAGATGTGGATGCATACCAAAATAAAAGCAATTCATTGTGTTCTAAAGGGATTTTGTTTTGCTTTGTTTAATTTAGTGTTTGTATAAAACCACCTTTTGAAGCAGCAACTATCAAGTCTGAAAGGCAATCAATGTTTCCATTAATCTTTTTCTGGGGACTACCTAACTTCTAAGGATTTAACATCCTGTAAGTAAAGTTGAACATAACAGTATTCCATAAGCAGCCTTTTTATTGTCAGACCATTGTCTGATTTTAATATTTAAAAAAAAATGTGCGTTAAAATAAAAAAATAAAAAGAATGTCTAAGGCATATAAAGAAATGACACATCATAGACTTACTTTCTGGAAACAGAAGTTCAGACTAGGAATCAAACTAAATTACCAAGGGCTTATATAAACTAATAAATGATACAGGATAATCCTCCAAACATGGATGTCTTTAGAAACATCTTTATTGTTCTCAGGGGAGAGAGGACTATTTGACAGTATCAGAGGCATCTGCAATGTAATATAGTACAGACAAATCTTGATGCTCCCATTTTACTCCTTGATCCCAGGTATGTCTTCTCAGACTTTTCCATCTCAATACCTGGCAATACTATTCTCAGAGTTGCACAAGCCAAAACTACCAATACATGAAATTTGAGATTATATTAACAATTCAAAATTAATTGGTATAACAAAGGTATGTTTTGTGTGGTTTAAAATATATGTGTAACATACAATTAATGTATTTTATCATGTGACAATTTGATCTATGTTCCTAAAAGTCAGCGTATGTGTGCATAAATATACATATATATTTTTAGGATGTGAATCTCAAAAATAGAATATGAAAAAGATTTCTAACTTAAAAAAGAAAGTCAGAAAGATTTTCTTTTTTAGTATAACTCTTTTCTCAGTCCTCCTCCAAAATTTTTTAAGAGAAAGTAAGCACTCAATAAACACAATAAAATAAAATATTAAAGCACGCAATAAAATTTATTGAATGAATGAAATGAGTGCTTGAAATGAATGAATGAATAAATGAGTGAATAAACTACATATGACACTGATTCTAACAATACAACAAATGTCAAAAAAGTGAAATGAAAGTCAATATTAATCTTTTCTGTTAAGACTACTAAGTCTGCATCTTAAATATGTGTCACAGAACCACGAGTAATAAAGTGTGGAACACTTCTAAATCACATCCAGGACCTACAACAAAAAAGTAATTTTTGGAATAAAGTAGGAGCTACTTTATAGTAAAGTAGGCTCTATAGCTAATTTTTAAAAGGTTATTATTCATAAACACAGGCAAATATTGAATCTAGACCAAGCAGATATCTATAAAAACTCCTGGAAATGAAAACTATGTGTTTGTGTTTGTATGTGTCTGTGTGTAATATGTAAATGGATGGGAAATTGTCTCAATGGATGCATACTAAATACAAAAAACCTAAAAACTGTGTTGTGTTTTCATTAGTGCCAAAAACAAACTACTAGGTTATCTCATGTCATTTTTTAATAGTAGTTATTAAATAGCAAATGTAGTTTCTCTAATAATGTTGAATGCAAATCATGCTTGAAAATCTGTATTGGGTGCTATGGTAAGTGCTGTGTAAAGTGTAAGCCTGACAATTCACAGACATGTACCCTGGGGCAAATAATACATTATATGTTAATAAAAATTAAAAAAAAAAAGAAAATCTGTAATAGGGGGGAGCTGGGTGGCTCAGTGGGTTAAAGCCTCTGCCTTCGGCTCAGGTCATGATTTCAGGGTCCTGGGATCAAGCCCCACATCAGGCTCTCTGCTCAGCAGGGAGCCTGCTTCTCCCTCTCTCTCTGCCTGCCTCTCTCCTACTTGTGATCTCTCTCTTTCTGTGTCAAATAAATAAATAAAAATATTTTTTTTTTAAAAAAGGAAAATCTGTAATGAGGGGCACCTGGGTGATGATCCCAGGGTCTTAAAATGGAGCCCCTCATCTGGCTCCCTGCTCAGTAGGGAGTCTGCTTCTCCCTCTTCTTCTGCCCCTGCTCCTGTACTCTCTCTCTCTTTCTCACTCTCTCTCAAATAAATAAATAAAACCTTTTTTAAAAAAAGAAAAGAAAATCTTCAATTAAAAAAAAGAAAATCTGTAATAAGAACTTACTTTGTATAACATTCTTAAGCCCTTTCAAAAATTCTGTGAGATCATTGTCTTTTTCACCCTTGTTTCCAGATGCAGAAACTGAAGCATAGAGAATTAAATTATTTTCCCTTGATCACAGCAAGTAAGTGGTAGAAGTGGACATTGAATTCAGACATGTTCTAGACCATGGGTTTTTCACTGTGGTAACCACTTGTCTTTATTGAGCACTTGATGTATGGGTATTGTGAAAGAGGAAATGATATTTAATTGTATTTAATTTGGATCAATCAATTTAAGCTTAAAAAAGATATGTAAAATAATTTTTCCTTAAACACAACTTTATTGTACTGAACTATATTAAACTAAATATTGATTGCTAGGGGCACCTGGGTGGCTCAGTCAATTGTCTGCCTTCTGCTCAGATCATGAGGACCTGGAGAGGGCCCCACATTGGGCTCTCTGCTCAGCAGAGGGAGGTGGGGATTCAGGGGAGGGGAGGCTGCTTCTCCCTCTCCCTCTATCACTCTGCCTACTTGTGATACCCCTCTCTCTCTCTCTCTGTTAAATAAACAAATGAAATCTTTATAAAAATAAACAAATATTGATTGCTTAGTATATCATTTTTCTTTTGGAGTATGCATATCAAGTCCCTAGTTGTTTCTAATATATCACATAAACTCACAATTGATCTAGTGTCAATGAATGGACAGTTTGTTTGATATTTTTAAGCACCAATATAACATTTTAATGTATATATTTGAATAGTTTTACAGATGGCATGAATTATAGGTATGCACATGTAAATTTTAGGTAGTAATTAAATTGAAATCCCTTTTAATTAAATTAAATCATAATGTTAACTTTCTAGTTTAAAAATAAGTGTGGGAAAATTTTAAAATTTAAAATAAAGAGCTACTATTTATGTGGCATCAAGCAGAAATGCAAAAGCTAGTACTGCAAACAGAAAAGGTGAAAAAAAGAAAGAAAGAAAAGAAGAGTGGAGAGAGAGAATGTGAGACTGTCTGAAAATAGAGCAAATTTCTCAATGCCTGGTCATGGCAATTTTTAGGCACAGAGCAAACTAAAAAAACTATTCTGTTAAAAAAACACAGAACCAAATGAATCATATTAAGAGACAACGTATTATATACTTAAAATTTGCTAAGAGAGTAGATCATAATTGTTCTCACACATGTACAATATGGTAACTTAAATGAGGTGATGGATATTTTAATTAGCTTGACTGTGGTAACCATTTCACAATGGATATGTATATCAAAATATTGTATGTCTTAAACATGTACAATTTCTATTTGTCAATTATAAGTCAATAACATGGAAAATATTAATAACATATGATAGTAAAGTAGATTATATTGAGACAAATTTCAGCAAGCACATAGTGAATTTGACAAGCAGTTCACTCTCAGTAGTCAAAAAAGGACCTGTGAATATAGTCATCTAAAATCAGAATTAAATACCAAAAATATTTTTTCAATAATTTTTGACAGGATCTGAGTTTATATTTGCTCAGGTATGATTCTTGCAGAGGTATTAGCCAAGTAATTCAAATGCTACATTAGATTTTTAGTTCCCACCTTAACTAAAGATCACATCTTCTTAATTAGGAAAACACCAGTCATGGATTTGTGTCTTGGCTCTCAGAGGTAGTCATTAGGTCCCAAATGGATTTCAAATCCTTCATTTGTAAAATACTCCAGATTCTCTAGAGATACTTCCAAAGTTGTAGGAAAGTTAAGTAGGCAGTATAATTGTCTAGTAAAAGAAGAATTAAGTAAAACTTTTCTCTGGAGTGCTTGAGAACCTGCTAGATCTCTGAAGAGGAGATGAGTTTGGGGAGGTTGTGGGCACAGATCAGATGAAATGAAAAATGTCCTCTGGGAGTATGAGGCAGCTAAAACCCAACTCATAGAGTACTGGCAATCCAGAAGAGGGTAAGAAGGAGTTAACAGCAAACAGGTATCTAGACATTGACAGTATCCACATTAAAAAAAAAAAAAAACACTTAACCATCTTTATAGGCTCTGATTCTGAGACAGCCATTTCCCGTTTACATAGTGGTTGATGTAAGCAATGATTTGCCCTAAATTTAAAAGTTTATATACTCGAAAAGATCTGAAAGCTTTGAATGCCATATCCTATATACTATAGTATACAGAGGTTCATTAGATGTATTGAGTCGGGATAAAAGAATAAAGGATACATTCTGCTTATATATGAAACAAACATTTCAAACTAAGATTATAAGATCAAACATGTACATCTTCAGAATGAAATAGGCTATCATGGGCTAACTGAGATATATAGCCAATCACTCTTCAGGAAATTAAGTTTCAAAGTCTGAGTTAAAGATACAAAAGAGATGTATATTGAAAATGTGGATAAAGGGTTTTACTATAAGTTTTATAGATTTGCCTAGAATCTGTTCCTAGGGATCAATTCTTCGTTGGCCTTGCTTTTAACAATTCTGCTGTGTATTTTGGATGTTTTATTTTTATAATATATATAATGTTTCTAAAGAAGTGTCTCTGTGATCTCCAGAATCATGGAGAATGTGGTGAGATGGAGCTGAGATAGCTAAAAAGTTCTAAAGGCAGTCTCATATCAGTGCTAACAGTAGTAGATCTGGATTTAGACAGTCTGAGGTTTTTACATTGCATTCCCTTTTAGCTATATGACCTTGAGCTCACTTCTTAGCTTCTGTAATTTCACATTTTCTCAAATATAAAAATGGTGATTTAACAGTAGTAGTTATTTCATAATTATTTGCAGGTAAATTAGGACACATCAAGGAATTTTTATAATGCCTTCCCACATTGATTTATTTTGGTTATGACCGTACCATGGAATACTGTGTATATTTTGTGCTTGGAGTGAACACCAGGACACATGTAAAATTGACTACATTATAAGCACTTGTTATCTAAATATCAAAGTATTGATTAGTGACTTCAGTCTCAAAAAAATATCCTTCCATAACTGGCAAGGTGATACTTGATGGACTCACAGAACCTAAAACGTGTATACTAAAATGATAAGGGAATTTAAATATTATTTCAATGAAAATAATCTACATTTTAAACTTATGACTGAATAGTTTTAATTAAAAATGAGTATTTATGGGTTTTCTAAATTTATATTTTGTTAGATGGCAGCCTTAACTAGAGATTATATAACAGTAACTGAAAAGCTCCATCTGCTGGCTTTCAATTTCAGTGAAAATTGTTATTATGTCCTTTTTTCAATTGACTCTCCTCCACCCATCAGTTACTATGCACAACATAGCTTTTCCATTCACTAAAAATTTTACACTATATTACAGTTTTGTATTTCAAATCAGTATTCACTTATTAATAAACAAAATAACTAACAGAAAAAGGCTTGGGACATGATATAAACCTATATTTTAAACATATGATATTTTTGCAACTAGGCAATAAAGCAGGAAAATTAATTATATCATTGAAAGAAGATTTTATAATGCATAAATATCTCTAATACTTTAACAAAAGTATATTCTTATAATGTTCACTAAATACCCTCATTATGTTTGAATAATTCAGTTGTTGTTATGATAGAAATAAAAATAACTTTCTATAGTCTATCATCAATAATTCTATTTTTAACTTTTTGAAGAAACTCCATACTATTTCCAACAGCGGCTGCTACCCACAGAAAATGAAACCACTAATTTAAAAAGATATATGCACCCCTATGTTTATTGCAGCTTTATTTACTATAGCTAAGATATGGAAAAGATCCAAATGTCCATTTATGAATGAATATATTTCATATATATATATATATTACTGAAACATACTGAATATTGAATATTATACTGAATACTGAATATTACTGAAACATATAATAGAATGAGATCTTGCCATTTGCAACAAAATGGGTATACCTAGAGGGTAAGGGTAATAAGTGAAATAAGTCAGTTTGAGAAAGACAAATGCCATATGATTTCACTTACATGCAGAATTGAAGAAACACAAAAAAGTGAATAAATGGGAAAAAAATAAACAAACACACTTTTAAGTACAGAGAAGATGACCCTGGATGCCAAAAGGAAGATGGGTAGAGGAAGGGTGAAATTGATAAAGAGGATTTAGAGTACACTTTTTAGGATGAGCACTGAAAAATGTGCAGATTTTTTTTTATTTAAATTCCAATTACTTAATATACAGTGTAGTATTAGTATCAGATGTACAATATAGTGATTCAACACTTCCATGCATCACTTAGTGCTTATCACAACATAGAATTACAAATCATTATATTGAACATTTGAAACTAATATAGCACAATATGTTAACTATACTTCAATTAAATAAACAAAATAAAAAAGAGAAAAAATACTATTAAATACTCGCATTATTGAAATTCCATCTTTTCAATAAGTTGTCATAAAAATTAGATGAGACAATTTACTTTTCTTCTATTGTCTCATATTATTAAATAAATTCATAACTAATGTACTCTTAGCACAATAGGTCATTTAAAATTTGTGTGTCTAAAACTGCAATTTTAAGTAACTGAGCATTCATAACTGTTATAAAAACTCTATTTATAAGCTGTGAAGCACAATTATAATATAAATCATATTGGCAGAAAACAGTAATACTCTTTCATTAGCAACAGGAATTATAGTCCTCATACAAGCTAATCATAAGACTTGTTTGACCAATTTAAGCAATGCTCAGTGTTGTTTCTAATTTCACATAAACATATGAATTAAGCATTAGACTTATCTCAAAGAAAAACTGAGATAGATTTTAATAAGTATATCCATAAGCTCTGATTGTCCACAATTCATATAAATGAGCTCTCCAGAAGAGTCTGTATCTCTCTAAAGCGTTTAGGAAAACAGCATTTCTAGCTAAAAATTGAAAAGAATGCATTTGAAGTTAAACTAAAGTTGAACAGAACTCCAGCTGATCAAGGATTTTGATTCAAAAACAATTATTGGAGAACAACTATGGGCTAGCAACGCTTCTAGGTTTGGGACATACAAAGATAAATAAAGCCCAACTCACAATCTTGACACCCTTATAGACCAGAAGGGAAAATATGATTTGATAAAGGTAGTAATAGAACTAGTTATTAAGTTATATGGGCCACAAAGAAGAGGCTAAGTGGTAAATTGGGAACATCTCCCATTTGTTAACCTCTATGATGAAAAGAAAGTATATTATGTTTGATCTTCAAATAACACTTTCTAGTATATTTTTAGTAATAAAAATTGCATAAATGTTGGAAAAATTTCCCCTGTAGTGAGAAAGTCACCATTCCTGGTGCTATATGGTTAACAAAGCTACAACAGTGTGAAATAGCATCTTTTATATTTTAGTGAAAACTATTAGCTCCTGACTGTTTAGGTAAGCAAAGTAGCCATCTCTCTTGACACAATTTGTTTTCCCCTTTCACACTCTAAATGTCCCAGAAGGCACCTCTTCTGTTTTTTTTTTACATTTCATTCCCTGTGGCATCTGTTTGTTCCATTAGTGAAGCGTATCTGTCCTTTCTCAATGCCCTACCATCTAGTTACAAAGACAGAGGAAGGAAGTGACTTAACATGATTGGTGTGTTAGAAAGAGAAACTGGATAATACACAATAGCTCATCCCAAAGCCCATCTTCCACTTGGGAGTTAGTGGTTCTCTTCCTGACTACTAACAAATTTTAAATAGCCTCAAGTTTTGGTGGTATTAACTTTGGCTAACTAACACTAAGGATATAGAGATTTTCAATCTTCTTCTTTGAAAATACTCCTCTACATAGTCAGAATATTGACTTATTTCCCCCAGCTTCCTGGCAGATAATTTGTCTCTTGGGTCTATTTTTTTGAAGCTGGTTATTTTAATTCCTAAACTATTCCTTCTAAGGTGTTAATCACTTTATAATGTAACAATTTGTTTTGCATATTTGAAACACATATTTAAAGGAATAAGTGATTTGTATTAGATTTTTGAATTCACATTTTAATTAATAATTAAAGTGCACATGCAAATGCACAAATAGTTTAAAAACATTGGAAAACGCATGACATGTTTCCTTATGATCAATTGGAGGTAGGTGAACCATATTCAGTCAGAAGACTCAGAACACAAACAAGCTGGTTCAAAATGCCTGGGTCTTAAGCTTATGCTACCACTCACCACCTCTGTGACCATGCAAAAGTTCTTTGTAATTACAATTTTCCAACTAGGAATTGTGGCTATTAATATAACTACCTCATACGATCATGATAAGGATTAAATGGTGTTAGAGTGAAGATCAGGTGAGATAATATAAGCACATAATTTAAAGTCTTGGCACTACAATATATTTGAATGTTAAATGTCAGAATTGATTATATATGTTAATCACAGAAAATAGACAATCTGTATCATATTGGTTATTGATTTTTCTTTTTTTTAATTTCTTATTTAAATTCCAGTTATGAGACACTATAATATTAGTTTCTACATATATATATATTCTAAATATACTACATTTTATAAATGTAGTATAGTGATTCAACACTTCTATAAAATACCTGGTGCTCATCACAAGGGCACTCCTTAATTCCCATCACCTGTTTTACCCTCCCCCCCTTCTGGTAACCATCATTTTGTTCTCTATAGTTAAGAGTCTGTTCCTTGGTTTGCCTCTCTCTTGTTCTCTTTTTCCCCTTTACCTCTTTTTGTTTTGTTCCTTAAATTCCACATTTGAGTGAAATCTTTGGTATTTGTCTTTCTCTTACTGACTTATTTCACTAAGCATAATACTCTCCAGCTCTATCCATGTCATTTCAAATGGCAAGATTTCATTCTTTTTTATTGGCTATGTAATATTCCACTGTGTGTGTGTGTGTGTGTGTGTGTGTGTGTGTGTGTGTATTTTTATTTTTCACATTTTCTTTATCCATTCATCAGTTAATGAATACTTGGGCTGTTTTCATAATTTGGCTATCATTAATAATGCTACTATAAGCATCAGGGTGCATGTATAACTTCCACTTAGTGTTCTTGTATTCTTTGGGTAAATACCTAGTAGTGCAATTGCTGGATCATAGAGTGGTTCTATTTTTAATTTTTTGAGGAACTTCCATACTCTTTTCCAGCGTGGCTGCACTGGTTTGCAATCCCACCAATAGTGTAAGAGGGTTTCTTTTTCTCCACATCCTTGGCAATACTTGATGTTTCATGGGTTTTTATTTTAGCCATTCAGACAGGCGTGAGGTGGTATCTCACTGTGGTTTCGATTTGTATTTCCCTGATATTCAGTGATGTTGAACATCTTTTCATGTCTGTTAGTCATCTGTATGTGTTCTTGGGGAAATTGCCTATTCATGTCTTCTGCCCATTTTTAAATTGGATCATTTATTTTTTGGGAGTTAAGTTTAACAAGTTCTTTATATGTATATATTTTGGAACTAACCATTAACCAGGTATGTCATTTGCAAATATCTCCTCCCATTCCATAGGTTGTCTCTTAGTTTTGTTGATTGTCTCCTTCCCTGTGCAGAAGTTGTTTGTTTTTTTATTTTGTTTTGTTCTGTTTTGGTCTTTTGGTGATGGGGGGATTGGTTTTGGATTTTTTGTTTTGTTTTGTTTTGTTTTTTGCTTTGTTTCCCTTGCCTCAGGAAAAACATCTAAAAAGATGTTGCTATGGATGATATCAAAGAGGATACTTTTTGTCTTCTCCTTTAGGATTTTTATGGTTTCATGTCTCACATTTAAGTTTTTCATCCATTTTGAATTTATTTTTGTGTATGGTGTAAGAAAGTGGTCCACTTCCATTCTTATGCATGTAACTGTCCAATTTTCCCAGAACAATTTGTTAAATCCTGTCATTTTCCCATTGGACATTCTTTCCTGCTTTGTCAAAAATTAATCGGCTGGCCATACAGTTGTGGATTCATTTCTGGGTTTTCTATTCTGTTTCATTGATCTATGTGTTCATTTTTGTGCCAGTACAATGATGTTTTGATGACTACAGCTTTGTAATATAACTTGAAGTCTGGAATTGTAATGTCTCCAGCTTTGGCTTACTAGTTTTGTTTTGTTTGATTGTTTTATCACTTGACAAAACCTTTGTAGAGGTGATTGTTTTCCTTAAGTATTATTTTATTTTTTCCTCATAATGTAAACATATTCAATAAGATGTAAAGTATTTTTAGGAACACCTAGGTGGCTCACTTGGTTAAGTGTCTGATTTCAGCTCAAATCATGATCTCAGGGTCCTGGGAATGAGCCCACATCAGACTCCCTACTCATTGGGAACTCTGCTTCTCTCTCTGCTTCTAACCCTAAACCTCTCTCCCCACTAACAGCTCATGCTCTCTCTCTCTCAAATAAATAAAATATTTAAAATAAAAAGATACAAAGTACTTTTAGATTGTTTTTATTTATTTATTCAACAGAGAAGAGAGAGATCACAAGTAGGCAGAGAGTCAGGCAGAGAGAGGGAGGAAACAGGCTCCCTGCTGAGTATAGAGCTCTATATGGGGCTCAATCCCAGGACCCTGAGAACATGATCCAAGCTGAAGGCAGAGGCCTTAACCCACAGAGCCACCCAGGCTCCCCTACAAAGTACTTTTAAAACATATCTTATGTTCTGTTATTTGATATAAACTTTTATTTCTTAAATTGTGGTTTTTGATTTCACTTAAAAGTTGGAGTTTTTGTTAAAAGAGAAAATTTGATGTGTGCAAATTAAGTGCACAAAATATAATGAGTTTACTTATTCTTATAGCATTATCTGTCATTTTATTGGGGAACTCTAAAAGACATGATAGAAAATTTCATCACACTAAAATTTCAACTTTTTTATAGCAATATATAACACAAACTGAAAGAGATGGAAAGAATACTCAGAACATATGTTTCAAACACAGGCATCTCTGATATAAAATAAAATCTTATAAATCAGTGAGAAATAAAAATATCATAGAAGTATAAAAGTCTTAAATTTTACCAAAAAATAAATCAAAAATAAGAATGAAAAGAAAGAGGATTTCATTAATTATTAATAAAAGTTGAAATAGAATGGGAAAATTTTCATTTTAGGTAGGAAAATGTAAGAATGTATGATCTAAGCATAATCGTTGAAGCTATAACAGTATATACTACCATACAATTTGTTGGAATGTAATCAAATAAGTATCTGGGGGGTGAGATAGTAATGAAAATCATCAGAAGTTTATATTCTATGTGTAATTCCACATCTGTGAATCTGAGAACAAAGCTATATAACACTTAATTTTATACAAGTATATTTTGTGGCATTATACATAATAGCAATAACTTCAAAACAACTTAATATGACCACAAAGAAAAAAATAGTTAAATTATAATGTAATCAAGTACATAGTGGAAAACAATACATCTCTGCATAGTGAGGGGATATACTTATATGTTTGACCTGGAAATCGTTTAAGGGAAAAAGAGTTATTTATAAGGAAATTTTCAAAGCATAACCTTATATTTATAGAAAAACAATATTAACCATCAAAGTGATAAAAAGGGAAAGATTTTGCAGTACAGATGCATTTATCCATATGCAAGAAGCAGTGTGAAATGAGAAACCATGGTGCGGATTTTCTGTAGTCTGTGGCAGGATGTTTAGGTGGAGTTTGTGGTGAGGGTGTGGTAAAAGTGAGTCAGTATGTGCTCGAATTCTTCTTAATTTCTATCTTCCAAAATTTGAAAGAAATAATGGATAATATTTACTTCGTGACTTTTTTTAAAAGATGAAAACTTGTAATATGGATGAGCACAAAAATAATCCATTAAAAAGTAGTGGAATAAAATACAGAAGAACTTCATAGAACCAACAGCCACTGTTGCCTGTCATTTTTCATAATGGGAAGAAATAAAATCTCCTACTAAATATGATATTCTAGGCAATCATCTACCCCAACACATTCTAGTAAAGAATGGTCATTAGGAACAGCAACGACAACAAAAGATGGGGTGGTGATTCCTAAAACATAAATAAATTACTTTAGAAAATGATTTTTAACCTAGCAGCAAGTACTTTCTAGTTTCACAGGCTTACAGATGGAAGGAAGGGAGAGTTTCTCCTCATTTCAAAGAGCCCAATGCCATAATTTCCAATGTGTTTGGCTAGAAAATAGAATTCTTAAGATAGTGTCTCCAGTACCCTACACCACAATCATTCCTCTCCCTATATAATTATGTCACTATGAAAGGACTTCAGGGACGCCAGGGTGGCTCAGATGATTAAGAGTCTGCCTTTGGCTCAGGTCATGACCCCAGGGTCCTGGGATGGAGTTCCCCATCCGGTTACCTGCTCATTGGGAATTCTGCCTCTCCCTCTCCCTCTGCCCCTCGCCCTGCTTGTGCTCCCTCGTTCTGTCAAATAAATAAATAAAATCTTAAAAAAAGAAAAAAAGACTTCACTTTAGGTGGATTGTTTTTCATGATGATGAATATATGGCTTGAAGGAAGGACTCCTTTACAGGGTTTTGTAGGATACAGACACAGGGTTGCCTTCAATATGTTCCATCATTTGAGGAATGTCAGCTACCAGAGACTCTACTGGCCAAGATACCTGCAGCTTGTTGGACCGGTATGCTTCAGTTCCGCCTGCAGAGTGATCTCTATCTGTTTACACCTGCCAAAAATAAGTACACAAATAGTGCAGGTGCAGTAGAGAAGTTCCATCCCATGATGCTTTCTGATTCTAACTTTCCAATAGAAAAAGCCCACATTAATGGAATCTGGATAGTTTTATAGCTCTAATGCACAAACCAACCACATAGAGGTAACGTTTTTGATTCATGAGACAGTAATTCTGCTCAGTTTATCTTCATGGGGGGAAACTAATTAAACTTTTATCTTATTCCTCGTAACACAATATAGGAACAGATGTAACTGAAATATTCAAGCATAAATTCCCCTCACCACTCAAGTCCCCTTCAGCAAAAAATTTTAAGAATATACAGAAAGGTATATTATTTTTAATACTTTTACCCCATACAGGGCATATACTACTACAAAATAGTATCCACCAAATATTCAGTTTTTATTTCTAATCATAAAAAACTATTTTTTCAAGGTTATTTGATTAAAGTAGGAATTTACATGTACAATGTTTTCTCTATTTTGATTGACTTTAAACATGTATGAAAATTATAGCATCATTATTAACTATTTTCATTTTCCTGTACAGTGATAATAGTATTCATAATTCAGTATGTGCTCAAGCTCTTATATTCCTGGTCTTATTTATTGCTTACAACAATCTTCTGTTACATATACTATTTCATTTCCCTGTTACCAGTTGGAAAACCACAGTTTAGAAAAGTTTTGCAATTTGTAAATGGAGTCACAGTTAGTAGGTGATAGATCAAAAATTTGAACTCAGATATATCTAGATTTTTAATCGGATTTTTTTAACCATTAAGTCATTTGATAAGGTTAATCAATAAATTGTGATTAAGTAGGATCTTGGTCACAATTACTGCTTTTGAAGTTCACAATCAAATTACACAAACTAATTGTTATATATGATAACACATCAAAAGCTCTTTTTATTGCTGATTAATTGTTCACATGTACTTTAAAGATTTGGGAGCATAAGCCTTTTAAAAGGTGGGGATTTTGCAAGTATTTTCTCCCAGTCCATGGCTTTTTTTTTTTTTAATCTTTTAATAGTGCTTTTCACAGACTATATTAGTTTTTAGTGACTACACAATTAATGGCTTAAACCATCAGAAATTAATTTTCTTCCAATTCTGGAGGTCAGAAATTTTACTGGGATATAAGTGTTAGTAAGGCTCTCTTAGAATACTATTTGTCTGTTTGTTTGTTTGTTTATGGTTTTATTAAAGTGTTGGGACAGGACCTGTGGGCAGAATGAGCTGCTTCCCCAGGGTTGTGAGAGTTAAATACTCCCTTTAGAACTTCTGATGCTAAATGCTCTTGTAGGTTCTACCTTCTGGTGTATGCTGTGACCAGACTGCTCCAATTTCTGCCTTCATCTTCACCTCCTTCTTTTTTTGTGAATAATCTCCCTCTGCCTCTTTCTTATAAACTTTGGAGTTAGGGACCTTCTGGCTAATCTAAAATAAACTCTCCATGGCAAGATCTTAATCAGACCTATAATGATACTTTTTTTAAAAGATTTTATTTATTTATTTGGCAGAGAGAGAGCACCCAAGCAGAGGGAACAGCAGAGGAAGAGGGG
>CM053606.1:142391437-142431390 GCA_028646535.1 Procyon lotor
ATGTCAGCAAAATTTCCCTTACAATTTAGTCTATATTCAGGTTATTGTGTGTGTGTATATATATATATTATTGTATGTGTTATAATTTTACACGAGTTTTACATTTAAGCAAATTTAAGGGGCATACCAGTTTTGTATACTTAGGTTTCTTTAAGCAAGTAGCGTAGTGCATCTAATTACACAGTGATTGAACTGAGGAGGAAAAATCGCTGAAGAACTGCATGCCTTCATCTTAGGACCATAATATGAAAGTGAAATAGTAATATTGAGATTAGTATAGGGAAAGATGAATGGATCTTGGTAGGGTTTTCAAATTTATGCCTTTACTAAATCTGTCTCCTTTCATCATTTACATTTTACAAAGCTGAAGGATGCATTTAGATTCAGTAAATGATTTTAGTCTTGAGGTAATTTGAAGGGGTCTTGAGTTTTTCTGGTGACAATTTAATAAATTAAGGACCTATGAGGTAGTCTAATTTGTGGGCACTACAAGATGAGTGATACCCTGTGGTTAAAGCTCATGGTGAATGAAGGAAGAAGGCATGTCATTGAAACAAAGTGGAATTAGAGAATCTGGGGGTGGGGGATAGCTTTTTCAGTGAGTGGAAATCTGGGAAAATATCCTAGAGGAAATATGTTTGAAATTAATGCTGAAGGTTAGTGGTATCTTGGAGTGGAGACGGGGAAGAGCATTCAGGTCTTGGGAAATGCAGAAATTCTCCTATTACTGGGAATGTGCAGTACATGGGCAACCTAGGGAACATACTAATATGACTGGAAACATAAGCAAGTTGTAGCCAGAATATGAAGGATTTTGAGTGCCTTGCTATATTACCTTTAATTTTGTTATCATGGAAGGAGGAAAACTACTTTTTCTTTGAAGGAGAATTGGCACTGATTTAAGAAGTCACACTGGTTAAGAAGATAGTAAGAATAGCGCCCTGAAGGAGCAATGATAGTAGAAGATAAGGAAGACAAATAATTTGATATTTCATTATTTCATTAACAAACACATACTGAGTGACTACTAAGTGTTAATTTTATATGTCACCAAAAATATTGTCACTGTCTCCTCACCCACAATTATCAGTCTATAACATTACCCTTATTTGCTTAGAAAGTGATATCTGGAAGAAAGCTACTTTAGTACCTTTGTTCTACTTCAGAATTTCTCCCTATAGTTGGTGTTCTTCCTTAAATTAAATTCTGTCACTGAAAAAAAATATTTTTCTTAGTGCCAACTCAATTTCTTTTTGTTTTGTACATTACAACTCCAAATGGCCTTCTTATAATTTATATAATCCTTTTCATAATATCTTTTTTCCTTTTTTCTCGCCTGTGTTAAGTGACTCATCCCCTCTGGAATGTATATATAAACAAGGGTCTCAACCAAATGTGTCTGCCCATGATTCTGTCATTGTGTTAAGTGGCTAACATGTCAATCTTATTATTTTGTTGTCAACCTTCTTGAAAAGCTGACACCAATTATTTCCAATTGGTCTCCTCATCATTCATTTCTTACTGTCTTGTTGTAAGTCTGCTCTCTCTCTCTTCTGTTGTATTAAAGATCCTAAACCTCCTTGTCTTGCTGGCAGGATTGGATATTTCTTTCTTTCTTTTTTTTAAAGATTTTATTTATTTGACAGAGAGAAACACAGTGAGAGAGGGAACACAAGCAGAGGGAATGGTAGCGGGAGAAGCAGGCTTCCTGCCCAGCAGGGAGCCCGATGTGGGGCTCGATCCCAGGACCCTGGGATCATGACCTGAGCTGAAGGCAGATGCTTAACGACTGAGCCACCCAGGTGCCCCAGGATTGGATATTTCTGAGCACCTACTCATTCTCAACATTCTTCTTGCCTTGCAAACACTGATTGCTTCAGTGGCTCCTGTTCTTCCTTCTGCTAGCCTAAAAAAAAAAAAAAAAAAAAAAAAAAATCCTTCCAGACTCTTGTCCTTAGCCTTTTTTGTACCTCTTCCTACATTGCCTCTTTATTAATTATAACCCTTTTTACAGGTTTACCGTGTTCCAGATCAGTCTCTCTCTCTCTCTGTCTCTCTCTCTCCCCCTCTTTTTCACGTGTTGTTAGTTACTGCCTCTCCTTTCACCCACTTTTTTTTACCTTTATGTTTCCAAAGCCTGTTTCTGGAGGTTCAGCTCCTTTCTCAAACTCAAGGTATGCAAATACAAATTCATTCTCCTTTCCTAACTGTGCACTTTTCTCACATTTTTAATAAAGTACCACTGATGACTCTGTCACTTGGAATTGAAACCATATTCATTTTTTTACAATTCTTTTTGTTCTTCAAATGCAATTGCTTTTGTGGGTCTTATGCTGACCTGATTTGTAACCATTAGCTTGGTTTGCCAAATAGATCCAGTTGGCCCTGTGTAGGGCACCCCATAATGGTAGCATATCATACTTTCTGATGTCCTTGCACCTGAATAAAGAAAACAAGTGTGAATTCAAAGATGTGTGCATGTGTGTGTGTGAGAGAGGAAGGAGGGAGGGAGGGAGGGAAAGAGAGGGCATAAGAGAGAGAGGCAGGGAAGCTGGGACTTCTGGGCCAAACCTTTAATCTGCTGGTTTAAAATGAGGAAGTGCTTGGTTCCTATTGTGGAAGAACTATTGGCACTATTCAATATGGTTACTGGGTTTCTGAGCATCTCCATTGAGAAAAGACATCTTGTCATGATATATATGTGGAATATTTGAGAAATACATCTTTGCTGTTGTAATCTGCTTATATTTGGGGATTTTATGTTGTAAGATAATTCACTTTATATTAATTGATAACTTTTCCAATTCTTATAACCTCCACACTGCTTTCAACCTATATTGTCCCTTCTGTGAACTGTAACTAAAAAAAAGAAAGTTCCAATTCACTTCCCAACCTTTTTTTTTTTTTTTTTTAAGTCACTTCCCAGGCTTTAGCTCAACCCATTTGTTTCTGCTACCTTATCATTTGCAATTTTTGTTAGGATTGCCTGGTAAATATTTCCCTTCCCTACTGATGTTCTAGTTGTTTTTACTTACCAGTAATATAAGAATTAATAAGAAAAGCCCCTATATTGATGAATTTATTTTTATATGGGTTCATTTATTCAATGAAAAATATGTATTAAGTGCCTACTATGTACTATAAACTGTCATTGCAACATTGAAAAAAAAGATTAGTTCTTGCCCTTATGGAGAATACATTCTGGTGTCATTTAAAATGGAAGGAAATTTATAGTTAGGTAAAATTTCAAAAGTCCAGAGTATAGAATACATAATTGAAGATATAAGAGTTTACTCAAATACAGTGTGATGTTTAAAATGATGCTTCTTAACACTAAGTTAACAATATAATTCAATGTTTAGGAAAGTGAGCTGTGAGGTCATATTCAAGTTTCAGCTCTATTGTCTTCTATCTCAGTCTCAGATTTTGTGTTTGTAAAATATGGACAAAAATAGTATTTATTAAAATACTGCTGTGAAGATTAAGTATGCAAAGTGTCTGGTATGCAGTTATTGCTCAGTAAATACAAATATTGTTATTTTCCCCTGTGATAATATCCTATGCAGATATAGAATTGTTTTAAAGAGTATCTATTCATATATGAACATTGTCAATTAAAGTGCTAAATATAAAATGCAGCATCAAAATTTTATATATCATCTTAATGTCATACTCTTATAAAGCTTAATCAATTTGTCAATTTATTTTATAAAAAAAGTGAATATAAAAGTTTATATGTTATATAATTTTGGCTTTGAATATTCTTACACAATGTCTTTTATATCTTTAAGATTTTACCAATTCCAGACTTCAAGTTATATTACAAAGCAATAGTAATTAAAACAGAATAGTACTGATGTAAAAAAAAGACACATGCATTAAGAGAATAGAATAAAAACCCCAGAAATAAACCCACAATTATATGGTTAATTAATCTTTGACAAAGGAGGAATAAATATATAAAGGGGAAAAGACAGTCTCTTCAACAAATGGTATTGGGAAAACTGCAAAACAATGAAACAGGATTACTTTCTTATACCAACCACAAAAAATAAATTCAAAAGGGATGAAAGACCTAAATGTGAGACCTGAAGCCATAAAAATCCATGAAAAGAGCACAGACAGTAATTTCTCTGACATTGGCCATAGCAACATTTTTCTAGATATGTCTCCTGAGGCAAGGGAAATAAAAGCAAAAATAAACTGCTGGAACTACATCAGAATAAAAAGTCCCTGAACAGTAAAAGAAACAATCAACAAAACTCAAGGCAACCTACTGAGGGAAAGAAGATATTTGCAAATGACTAATATCTTATCAGACAAATATCTGATAAAGGGTTAGTATATAAAATATATAAAGAACTGATATAACTCAACATCCAAAAAACATATAACCCAATTAAAAAAGTGGACAGAAGACATGAACAGTCATTTTTCCAAAGAAGAAATACAGATGGCCAACAGACATGTGAAAAGATGCTCAACATCACTCGTCATCAAGAAATGCAAATCGAAACTACAATATGATATCACTGCACACCGTTCAGAATGGCTAATCTCAAAAACGCAAGAAATAACAAGTGTTGTCAAGGATGTGGAGAAAAAGAACCCTCTTGCACTCTTGGTGAGACTGCTAACTGGGCAGCTATTGTAGACAACAGTATGGAGTTTCCTCAAAAAATTAAAAATAGAACTACTTGATGATCCAGTAATCACTACTTGGTATTTACCTCCAAAATACAAAAACACTAATTCAAAGGGATTTATTCACTCCTATGTTTATCGCAGCATTATTTACAATAACCAAAATATGGAAGCAGCCTAAATGTCAACTGATAGATGACTAGATAAAGAAGATGTGGTATATGTATTCAATGGAATATTATTCAGCCATCCATAAAAAAGAATAAAATCTTGCCTTTTGCAACATGGATAGAGTTAGAGAGTATAATGCTAAATGAAATGTCAATCAGAGAAAGACAAATACTTTATCACTTCACTCCTATGTGGAATTTAAGAAACAAAACAAATGAGCAAAAGAAAAAAAAAGGAGAGAGAGAGAGGGACAAATCAGGAAACAGATTCTTAATTATAGAGAACAAACTGATAATAACCAGAGAGGAATTGGGGGTGGAGATGGGTAAAATAGGTGCTGGTGATTAGAGAGTACATTCATTATGATGAAAATAAAATAATTAAGAAAGCAAATATTGGCATAAATATTGAATTATAAAACCCAAAACAAACACTCTTTTGATTACCTGTTAGGTTTGGATTATTTTTACCATTGTGTGTTTCAACCATTACTTAAAGCAAAAAAGTAGATTACATTATTTTGTGGAAAACTCTTCTATTTGCAAAAATTCTTAAATAATTTGTAGAGTTGAAGATTAGCAGGAATCATTCATATTGTCATTAAGCTAACAAAATAATGGTCAAGTTTTATATATTAATTAAATAAAGTTGTTTTTTGTTGTTTAAAAAAAAGATTTTACCATAAAACACATTAAGTAATATATTTTGGGCAATAAAAATAAGTACTAGATGATATTTCACTTATATGCTTTTTCAATGAAGATAAAAATATATATTTTGTTCTGTCTTATTTATTTCAAGCAAAATATATCTATAACACCTGATGCTGCATGGTTCAAATGATGTGCATTTCTTAGCTTTCCCATTCTCTTTTATAAAAGAATAATGTTACCAAGTGTTGGTTCAACTGCATGATTAAAGAACCTGCCAAAACTAGAAAATTATAGAGTATCTTGAAATTGTAATTTTATAAGTACAGATACTGCATGGCATTGGCAGGGCAAACTGTCTCTTGAGAACCATAAACTATCAGTAAGTGCCTATTATTTTTTACCTTTTATTCATTGGTACATCACAAAGCAAGTTCTTAAAATACTCTAAATACATAAGCACTGAGTACCAGTACCTGTAGTTTAACTAATTTTTATCTTTGTTGCTTTGAATTAGGAACAAAAGTAAGCATGAAATAATTCCTACTATATTTCCTTTCAGACTACGAAAGACCTAATAGAACATTGGAAAAATGAAAGTAGATATCTTTGTTTACTATTGAATTTTCATTTTTAAATATAGAAACTATAAAAAAGATAGCATTGACATTTGAATCCCTTTACAAAATGAAAAGGAGATGTAGGCAAGTTTTATATATATGTATATTTATATTATATATATATATATTTCTGTATATATTTAAAATTATTTTTCCCTAAAAGCATGAATAAGTGAAATGCTCTTTTGCATGAATTTTAGAATTGATGACTAATGATAGGATTTAAATAGAATGAATCTACTCTACCAAAACTGTTAGCCATATATTGTAAAAAGGATACCATTCATAGAATCAAGGGCTCTGAGAATTGGAAATATTTATTTTCAGGTATTTGTTTATATTTGAAAATATTTACATTTCAGATATTTATTTTGATAAATATCAAATTTATCCTCCTCCAATGCAGGAAGAATTTTGTTAATATTCCTTACATTGTTCCTCAGCTTCTCTCTCATTTAAGATATCACGATCTTTGTATGGTTTATCTCCTTATCCTCATAGTCTGTTCTTCTAAATGTTTAGGGTAACATTCAGTCTTAATAGTCTTATTCTTTTCATAGAGCCCACATTAGTTTTGCTTTCTTTATCATTCAACTAGATGAAATCTATCAAGATTCATTGTCTGTTAACTGATAGGGCATGTGGATTACCTTAGGTTCAACCAAATTTAACTAAGGATTATAAATGCTCTCCAATCTATAAATTAAAAAAAAAAAAAAACCTTACTTGATAGTGATACTCTTAACCAAATGATGAGCATACAATAAATAGACTTTGGGTAGAGCTCCTTTGAACCTTTTTGAAACTCCAATTTCTGGTTTTGTGTCATGTTTAACCATATGGTGAAGCTCTAAAAACCCAGTTTCCTTCTACTTGAAATTGCCTCATATTTGATTCAATATCAGTGCAGAATTTACAGAGTCATACTTCCATGAACATGATGTACCACTACTCTCCACTCCTTTCTCTCCTCCTTGGCTCTTTTATTTTCCCTCACAGTTGAAACTTACAAATGCATATGTTAGAAATACTTGTAGCAGATTTGTAGCACTCTAAATGCTTCAAAAAGTTGTGCTCAAAAGACGTAAAAAGAGTCATAGATTTTATATGGCCACTCAATTTTTGATCTGAGAGCCCCCAAAAGAGCAGGAAGAGATATATCTTTCTTTTAGCCCAGGATATTTATTTTGTGCCCATTCTCATGATTTGACCATGATAGGGCAGTGAGGAGGCTGTTAGAATTCTGGAAGATGTGCTGGTCATCAGTCTCAGAATTTATTTTTGTGAATTTTACATTTTTCTGAGCTTTATGATTACTCACTTGTGCAAAGACTGAATCATAGCTTCTTAGCCAGCTGCATTTTGAAATTGGAATATGCATTTCTAAACAAAAAATATTTTTCGAACTGGCTAAAACTTTTATGCGATTTATTTATTAATGAGCGTATTTTAATTTACAAAGTTAATATTGCATACAGACTTGGCTAATACCACTGCACATTTTTTAAAAAATATTTTATTTATTTATTTGACAGAGAGTGATGACAAACAGGCAGAGAGGCAGACAGAGAGAGGGGAAGCAGGCTCCCTGCTGAACAGAGAGCCCCATGCGGGCCTCGATCCCAGGACCCTGGGATCATGACCTGAGCCCAAGGCAGAGGCTTTAACCCACTGAGCCACCCAAGCACCCACCACTGCACATTTTAAACAGGGCCAAAACTCTGTCATGGTTTGCTCGTGGAATATTATCAAAAGTTGTTATATATCTAACCAGAAGTTAGGTATTTACAACATAGAGATGAATATAATTTTAGCCATTCCAAATAATTGATAATGTGTGCAAAAAGGTATATAAGTCACTTCTTATTGTGAATAACAAAAGAAATATATATGTTCTTTAAATAGCATAATTACAAAAAAAATAAATAGCATAATTACAATACAATTCACTGAAGTGAATTACCCCTTATTAATGTTTACCCCTTATTAATGTACAATTCAATGTATTTTAGTGTACAACACAATCTAGTTTTCAAATATTTTGACTCCTGCCAAGAAACCCTCCACCTCTCAGCCGCTTCTCACCTTCCTTCCCACTAGTAATCCCCCAACCCAAGGCAATTACTAGTTCTATCTGCATACATTGTTTATTCTGGGCATTTCATATAAATTGAGTCATAAAATATGTAATGTTTTGTAACTGGCTTTTAAAACCTAGCATAACGTTTAATCATGTTGGAGTACGTATTAATACTTTATTTCTTTCTACTGCCAAGTAACATTACATTGTATCACATTTTATTTATCTATTCATCAGCTAATGAGCAATTAGTTTGTTTTACTTTTGGGCTATTATGAATAATGGTGCTACGAACATTGGTGTGCAGGTTTTTCTGTAAAGATATATTTTCTTTTCTTTTTTTAAGATTTTTATTTATTTATTTGACAGAGAGATAGCAAGAGCAAGAACACAAGCAGGTGGAGTGGGAGAGGGAAAGAAAGCTTCCCACTGAGCAGGGAGCCCAATGCGGGGCTCAATCCCAGGACACTGGGATCATGACCTGAGCCAAAGGCAAACACTTAATGACTGAGCCACCCAGGTGCCCCTAAACATATGTTTTCATTTCTCTTATATATTTACTTAGGTGTGGAATTGTTGGATAATAGGGGGACATTGTGATTAACTTTGTGAGGAATTGTTAAACTTTTTCAAAGGAAAAGTATCATTTTATATTCCTACCAGTAATGCATAAGAGTTCTAATTTTTCACATTCTCACCAATACTAATGAATATCTTTTTGATTATAGTCATAAGAATGGGTATGTTTTTTATTTTCATTTCACTAAATACTAATGATACTGAACTCCTCCCTCTTTTCTGTGCTGCGAAAAGAAATATGCACAAGACTGTTCTGAGATCATCTTAAATCAAATACATTCTTTGTCCATCAGTTCTTTTCCACCTCTCAAAACCACTCAGTTTCATCAACACGTTTAAGCTTGCTCTTCATTTCTTTAAAGTTTTAGATCATGTATTCTTTTTAGGATCAAAAAACGTATTTATCCAAATTTGGCCCTGGTACAGAGTCATGAGTAGAAAATAGTTAAATCTTTATTACTACGTGTCTTAAGTGCTCTTGGGACAGTTAGTGGCCTGCATAAAATTATATCTATGTTGAAAGATATTAATTATAAAGATAACTTTAGAGGAATAGTAAAGTAGTCCAGAACCAATGAAGAAATACATGGTGTCCTGCATGGTTAAAAAAACATTAGTGTAAAAATGCCATTATTCTCCAAATCATCTATAACTCAAATGCCACATCAGTAAAAATATTGACTGCATTTTTGGGGGTGTTCACCTGGCAATTATTCTTAATGTAATATGGAGAATCAATTTTTAAGCAGGGACAGGAAGATTCTGAAAAAAAAATAAGCGTAAAATAGGGACCTGATTTACAAGATCATCTATTATAAAGATGTGGAATTAAACTGTGTTATTAGTGCAATAATAATAGAACAGTGAAACAGAATAGAGAGTTCAGATACATTACCATGTTGTAACATTTCTAGTCAGCAGAGAGAATGGTGTGTTCACCAAATGGCTACTCATAGGGGGAAAAGTTAATGTATCCATCTCACACCTCAAGCGAAATAAATGTGAGATAGATTAAAACTGTAGATGTAAAGAGTGAAACTATGAAATTCCTGGAAGAAAATACAGAAGAGTATTTTTTTAAAAGATTTTATTTATTTATTTGACACAGAGAGAGAGAGAGAGAGAGAGATCACAAGTAGGCAGAGAGGCAGGCAGAGAAAGAGGGGGAAGCAGGCTCCCCACTGAGCAAAGAGTCCTATGCGGCGCTTGATTCCAGGACCCTGAGATCAGGCCTGAGCCAAAGGCAGAGGTTTTAACCCACTGAGCCACCCAGGTGCCCCAAGAGGAGTATTTCAAAATCTTGGGGATTCAGGGAAGTCTCACCAGGTGTGAAATCCCAGGTTCGTAGATAGTGATGGTTAACACTGGTTAAGGTCTAGTATTGAGATAAGGTATAAGGAATACAGTAATATCATACACAGTTGGCAGAAGTGTAAACTGATACAAACTTCCTAGAGGGTCATTTTTTCAGTTCCTACAAAAATTTACTTATTTTTTCCTATGAAAATTTATGATAGGCAATATTCATTTATCCAATAGGCATTTATTTATTCTTTCAACAAATATTTTTTGGGTAACTTTTTTATGTTACAGGCACTGTTCTTTCTATTTAGAATGAAATAGTGAAGTATGCAAGATCTCTCTCATGTACTTTATATTTTAGATGGATGGGATAAGCAATAATGCAATAGTTTATCTGATAGTGATTAAGTCTTATAAAGAAGTGGTGTCTCTAGGAGCACCTGGGTGGCTCAGTTGTTAAGCCTCTGCCTTCAGCTCAGGTCATGATCCCAGGGTCCTCGGATCAAGCACTGCATCAGGCTCCCTGCTGGGGGGGAGGGGTTTTGTCTCCCCCCTCCCATTCTCTCTGCTTGTGTTCCCCTCTCTTGCTGTGTTTCTCTCTGTCAAATAAATAAAATCTTAAAAAAAAAAGTAGTGTCCCTTGATAGAAGGCAACTGAACTCTTTATTTTTTATGTATTTGACAATTTATGCTACTGCTGTGGAAGACTTCTGTGGTGCACCTTTAAAGAGTGATGGTTCCTTTGAATATTCTAATTTGATACCAATTTACCCATTGATTAAAATATAGATTCAGAAAGGTACTGTACTGTGAGACATACAAAGATACAAAAGATCTTAGCACTTGAAGATTTTTGTCTCTTTGAAAAAAGGAAAAACATTTGAGAGTATATTTAGTAGTGAATTTTATAGATCAAATGATGAAAATGGGCTGAATAAGTGGAATATAAATGTATATTCTGGGGGCGCCTGGGTGGCTCAGTCGTTAAGCGTCTGCCTTCGGCCCAGGTCAGATCCCAGGGGCCTGGGATCGAGCCCCGCATCGGGCTCTCTGCTCTGCAGGAAGCCTGCTTCTCCCGATACCATTCCCTCTGCTTGTGTTCCCTCTCTCGCTGTGTTTCTCTCTGTCAAATAAATAAAATCTTGAAAAAAAAATAAATAAATGTATATTCTGTGTACTAGAGTGGAAGTAAAACGTCATGAAAGATTTTACACTCAAATCTATATGTCAATAATTGGACTAGTAACTTAGCTTCTTGAATACACCCTGATTAGTCTTGTTCTCCAGCACAATGCTTTAATAAAACTTTGAGATTGCTCTTGAACACTTGCTAACGCTGACTGAAGTGGTTAAGCATATCCACATTTGCACGCAGTCCTGCACTTGGTTTACCTGTGTGATCCATAGTTCACATACAGAATGCAAGGTCCTCTGGTTCATCCAAGAGCTCCACGGTGCTCCATATAGTAATCACTTATGATTCCCAAAGGGAATCTTTTTTCACCACAAAGTCTGAGCACTCTCAGGTGCATCGAGAGCATAATTAAATCCTCTTTCCAATTCATCCCTTAGAGAGTAGTTTAAAAGAGAAAAATAAAGCATATTTTACTTAATTAACTATGACATGGTTAGTGGAGTGGACATTTATTATTATTTGGAGCCTCTCTCCCCACTGAATTCAACTTTGGAAGAAGAAAATCAATTGTTATTGTTGGCAGGAAGGATTGATAGCCAAGCTGGCTTCTTTTCCAGAACCCAGCTACCATTGAATCTGAGTAGAAATTTGAGTAGAAAAAAGGACCTTTGTAGTATAGGAACATTGATAAAAGAAAGTATTACTAATGAAAGGTAGTTTTGAAGAGAACATCAGAAGTAAAAATATATTATCAGGGACTGATAAAGATGGAATGGGACTCTATTAGTAGAGAAAGTTAAATGCCAGGAAATTTAGCAAGTCCGTAATGGCTACATAAAAACAGGTGTTAAACCAATTACATGCTTTCTTTTATATTTCATCCCCATTCTTTATTTTTAAAATAAGGCAGTAAAGTCAGGCATTGATATAATCACACTTTCATTAAAAACATGAGATTTCATGTAAATTACACATATTTGTAATCACACATTGCATGGGGGCAGAAAGGTTAATAAACTAAATAGATAGCTTCTTAAAGGTAACTATTCATTATATTTGTTATTGATGTCAAATTTTGTTATTTACAATGCCATATTGATTTTAGGAAAAAAGTCAATAAAATAGTATCACAAAGGATATATTCGAAGGAAACACATATGGCTATTATGTAATTTCTACCATTCCTCAAACATATACCGTGCTATTTCATGTCTCCATGCCTTTGGATTCAGTTTTTCTCTGTGTGATACGCCACTCTTTCTTTTTTCAGCTTCCAATTTGAAGTCATCCTTTAAGGCCAAACTTAAAGTCACATTTTATGCAAAAACTTCCCAGAAATCTCCACGTAATTCTTTATTCTGGTCCCCTTGGCACACTGTTAACATTTTGACTACGGCTCTTAACATATTTACTTGTGTTTTTCTTGGTTTCTTCTAACATACTCAATTTCCTGAAGACAGAGTTCATGCCTTTCACCTACATATTGATATCACCTAGCAAAATTTCAAAATTTGTTTGGTTGGCAAACAAATGTTTGTTAACCTGAAGAGCATAAAGGCACTTAAGATCATAGCTAAATAAACAATTTTATAAAATTCACCTTACGATTTTCCTTTTCTCCGCTAATGTAGAAAGCATCACTTAAAGAGGTAAAGATTTTCATAAAAGTTTAAAAATACAGCATTAGAATATTTTTTATGGAAGATATTTTGAAATCCTACATTATTCAATATTTCAAAGACATTTCCCAATAGGCCCTTTCCATTTTACTTTTTTTTTCTTTTTAAAGATTTTATTGATTTATTTGTCAGAGAGAGAGCTCACACAAGCAGGGATAGTGGCAGAGGGAGAAAAGAAGGCTTCCAAATGAGCAGAGACCCCACTGTGGGACTTGATTCCAGAACCCTGGGATTGTGACCTGACCCAAAGGTAGATGCTTAACCAACTGAGACACCTAGGTGCCCCCCTTTCCATTTTAGAAATACAGACCCAATCTGGATGGATCAAAAGACCAATTTAACATGTCCTGAATTTTCTTCTAGGAGAAACAAAGTTAATACGTGTTCAGTGAAAGAGTATTTCAAAGGACAAATGTGTTTTAGACTCACTTAATGTAATAATCTCCTTATTTTTGAAAACTAACAGTGCATATTAGTATACTAGAAATTCTGAATATTTTGGTAAATAATAATTCTGTTTAACTTTAACTCAACATTTCCAAATGTGTATGACATATTTTTTTTTTTTTGGATTCAACAAACTTCAGAATTCCTCAGTACCTACTTATAAAAATGCTAAGGTATATTTGTTACTGCCAGCAAGCTATCTCGAGGCAAAATCGTCTCTAGACTGAATATTCCATACATGGTAGGTGTAATTTAAAACTGCAAAGCTATCTTATTATACAATTTTTCTTTATAAAATAAAGCATACAAGCGTTTCACAAAAACACTTAAGAATTTATTATTTAATTTGCGGTAACACTATGAGTATGGGTCTAGGGGTCTGCTTCAATTCAGATAGAGGCAGTATCTAAGACCACCTAGAGGTTGTATGCTCATTTTGGCTGACTTTTATTAAAAAAAAATTGAGGAACAGAATGTAGCTTTCTTGACCTTGAAAGAGTCTTCAACCATGAGTTCTTTTCATTGTTCATGTGTAGGGAAGCTAACACAAATAAATCCAACAGCTTTTGTTATCTACCATAATGTAGTTGTGCTTTCAAGTTTTGTTTGTTATCCTTGGAGCTAAATGAAATTGTACCAACTGTGAAACTATCGTGCAGCTGTCTCTTTTTCCTTCTCTAATAACTTAACAAGGATTGGTAATCTATAAGTAGCATCATTTGCCCACTGTAACCTTGGGAAGACTGCATTTCAATTTCTTCTCAATAAAATGAAGAGGGTAGGTATCGTATCATGTATGTATTCATCACGATTTCTCCAGCTTCATCTTGCTTTTCAGGTTAAATACCTCTGTCAGTGTAAAAGAAAAGTATTTTTTTTAAATGTTTATTTGTTTTTGCCAGATAAGTCACTTTTATGTCTGTGAATCCTTTTTCATTGCAAAGTCTCTGAACCTCAGTGGTTTCTTGAGTGTTGTGCAATAGAAAAGAAGATCAAAAGGCCCATCTACTAAGCTTTCAAAAAGCTGCTTAACGAAAAACTCAAATTAGCAACAGTATGTAGCAAGTACAACATGCCCTTCAGTTTCTATGGTGTACAGAAATAAAGTATAAGACATAAGGCTTGTTCCCAACCTAGATAGAAAGATAAAATGCACATTTTTGAAGCATGGCTATGTGATGCATGCATTATACATTCTTACAATAAAGTAGTTAATTGTATAACATTAGAAAACATAGCATGCATAATAATATATATAAAAATGAAGGCAAAGAGGATAGAGAAGAGAATACTCAGTGTGAAATGGGAGGAATAGAAAGTCATCATCAGTTCATGAAAGGCAAACAATTTTCTTTCTGAGTTGCTGTCTCTCTGCAGGTGACTTTGTAGGTTTCTTGTGAGCTTCATCTGGGATATATGTGAAAGTGCTTCTGAAATTGTAATTTTTTAAATTTATTTAATTATTTTTTAAAAAATTGTTTAAAAGATTTTATTTATTTGTCAGAGAGAGAGAGAGAGAGAGCACAAGCAGGCAGATACAGAGGGAAATGCAGGCTTCCCGCTGAGCAAGGAGCCCAATGTGGGACTCGATCCCGGGACTCGATCCCAGGGCTCTGGGATCATGACCTGAGCCGAAGGCAGCTGCTTAACCAACTGAGCCACCCAGGTGTCCCTGTAATTTTTTTTTAAAAGATTTTATTTATTTATTTATTTATTTATTTATTTATTTATTTATTTATTATTTATTTATTTGAGAGAGAGCATAAGGGGGGGAGAGGCAAAGGGAGAAGAAGAGGAAATAGCAGATGCCCTACTGAGTAGAAGGATTGAGTGGGGATGGATCCCAGGACCCCAAGATCACAACCTGAGCCAAAGTCAGATGCTTAACCAGTTGTCACTCAGGCGCTCCTAAACTGATGTTCTATAAATATGTAAAATATTGTTATCATTATCTATAGGCCGTGAGTCATTTCCTGAATGCTTGTTAATAAATAAATTGTAATAGAAATTAGATCATGAATTTATTTATACTTATGTTCTAATCATTTATAACCTAATGATCCACATTATTCTGGAAATCTGCACTTTATTCAGGTTAATAATGTTATGGCATCTCAGGCTAAATGTCCTCCTCTCCTAGCTTTGATCTTGGTTAAATTAATCTTTGTGCTCATTTCTTTATCTATAAAGTAAGGATAAGAGTGTGGTGTATCTTGTAAGGTTTTTGAGAAAAGAAAATATGTTAATATAGGAAAAGTGCTTCAGAACTGTTCCTGTCACATGGTATATATTAAAAATCTATTAGTTACTCTTGTGGGTACCATGTTCCAAGGTTAGATGCTATTTTAATATCAGAAAGCTAAGGGGAAGTACCATATGATTTCACTCATATGTGGAATTTAAGAAACAAAACAAATGAGTAAAGGGGACAAAAGAGAGGCAAACTGAGAAACAGACTCTTAACTAGTGAAAAAAGTGATGGTTACCAGAGGGGAGGGGGGGAGATGGGTGAAATAGGTGATAGGAATTAAAGAGTGCAATTGTCATGAGCACCAGGTGTTGTATGTGTGTTGAATCACTAAATTCCACACCTGAAACTTTATGTTAACTATTTGGAATTTAAATAAAAACTTCAGAAAAAATGAGAAACTGAGGGACAAAAGTAGTCGACCTCCTAGAGACACACAATAAGCGAATCCTCAGAGGCATTGGCATCATGCTCTGTGGTGTCAGAATTGTAACCTTTTTGCCATAACCTATCTAGGACACCTAAGCTCATTTCTCCCTCTTATATTAACCCCACTTTCCTGTCAACTCCTGAACAACAGAGGGAAATGCATCAGCTCTCCTTGTTGATTTGGTATAAGAAATAATTACCTATTTAGTATATAATTCTGTGTTATCTGTGGGTCAATACCCTCTATTCCAGCTGTAACCTAGACCAACCAGCACTTTAGACAGAAGAGTCTTCCTATATTACTCTCAAAACTAATGGCAATTGTTGTTTTTAGAGTGCTTTCCAGCAAAAGTTTGAATATTGGCTCTGCCAACTATTAGGTATGTAATTTCTTTCATCTATTTTCTCCTGTAGTCATAGGGGTCATAAGGTTACAGAGGAGAGGCTCTGTGTTGTGTGAATGGACCTGCGGGGCCTTGGATTCCCCAGAAGAGTTGTTGAGGATTCATGCTCAGAGTAACCACAGCCCAAGGAAACTAGAAAGCACAAAGCAGTTATTAAAGTGAATGTACATTTTCTAGGTAGGAAAGTGGGCAGGTTCTGTGGTGGAACGAGCCCCTAGGTTGATTTGGATTTGGAAATTATTGGGTCTTTCTGGGCTGTGAGGAGCTGTGACATGATATGCAGTGAGTGGTTTCTAACGGAGGCTGCTTCCATTCATTTGGGAAACTCCTTCCACAGGATGAGAGTGGGAGTTTTTGACCCTATAAGGTTTGTACTGGAACCATCATAGCAGTTTTTTTCATGAGGGGGCTATAACCACAATGCAAATGCATTATAATGAGTCTAGGGATTACCCTCCGGGCAGAGGTAGAAGAGGAGAACACATATTCTGCACCTGTGACTCTTGATCTGTCAGGACCCAAGTCTTCAAAGACACAAGATCAAGATGTTGAGCTTCTGGGCTTATAATATATAGCTTATTTATTTATTTATTTGGCTCCAACTCATGTTTCCATCATTCTGCTTCAGGGATTTGAGACTCTGCCTTGGGGTGTTCCTTCCACTGTTCATGTCTAGCTTTCAATTATATGTGCAACCTTTCTTAGAAAATGATAGTGATGCATGTTGATTAGTTTCTAATATGTAATAAGCACTATATGTTAACATCTGCTTCTAAACTGCTTTCACTCAAACTGTTTTGCTTTTCTTTGTTATCTTTCTTTTCTTGTTGAAATCTTTTTTTTAAAAAAAATTCATGTTCTTCATCCTCCTCTTCTGCAAATCATTGTCATGTTCTTTTTTTATTCTGGATCCTCTTTTTGAATCCTCTCCTCATATTCCATATCCAGTTCTACCATTGTATACATTTACATCTTCTCACACCTACTTTGTTCTCCATTCATTCCCAGGTGGCATTCATATTGGACCCTTATTTTATAATTCCAGTATTATTATCATACACTCTTTCATATTTTCATATAACAAAACTTCAGATTTAATCAAGAGATCCATTCACTATATCCTCCCACAAATTAGTCATAACTTCCCATAATCTCTTAATGGGATGTACTGTAACAGTTATGACATTGCTTTTCTAATATAAATAATTACTACTAACGCCATGGAACTCTGTGAGGAATTTATGCAAAGTCTCATATAAAAACTAATTATCCCATGTTACCACCATGGAAACCAAGAGGAGCATTTATACATATTTGATTTGCTTTTCTAATTATTACAATGTTTCATCATAACAAACCAATTCGAGGAACCCTTGGAACATCTGAACACTCAGAATGTGTATATGTAGTGCCTACTGTTAGTCTCATTATCTAGGTCAACTTTTGCTTTACTGTCTTATGGATCTTCTGCCTAGTTTCTTAATATTTCAAAGATAGTTTTATTGACTATAAATGTCGATCTAACTATGTATACACTAAATTCAGTTTACATAATTTTAGTGCATTGTCTGAGAGTTTGCCAGTATTTCTTTGCATCCATTTGCAATCTCTATTTAATTTGTAAGGCTTGTCAAATTCAGGAAAATCCAGGTGCTTTCCCAGTCTTGTTGCCAACATGAGGAATCTTCCTTATCTCTCCAAGTATGTACCGTATTTCAGATTTTTTTTTTTTTTTTTTTTTTTTTTTAGTCATGGGGATTGATTTCATTTATTTCTTTTAAGATCCCCAGATTTGGATCTATAAATACATCTCAGAGAAGTTTCACAGTATGTTTGAAAAAATACAAGTATCTTTAGGATAAATATATAAACTCTTCAGGGAACAACCAAAGGATAATGCCTATTTGAATACATCATTCACTCCTTCAGTTAGTTATTTATTAATCAAGAATTGTGAGCTCCTTTTTAAGGGCCAGATCCTTGGTTGAACACAAGTCCATATAAAAAAGAATATGACAAGGCATTTTATCCATTAATTTTACCAATTCTTAAAGAAATATTATTTTCCATAATTGTAAAATAACATGGGAACCTCCAAAATAACCATGGGAGGTTCACAATATGGCAATATAAGTAATCGATTAAATAAACTAATAATTTTAAATGATAAACCCTCTGTAATAGAGACAAATAAAAAGTTCAGTAGAAGTATTTGAAACTTAAATCATAAAATTTTCCATGGAATAAGTGACATTTTTTTTCTCAGTCTTCAACTATAAAAATTCTACAAATTATACATTGAGATGAGAAATTATACAGAAAGAAAACAGCATGAGTGAGGAAAAATACTGCATGGGCACTGTGTTGGCATTGTTGTGTTGGCTGTATTGGTGTGGAAAACTGCTAGATTTGAAAGGAAAGGCAGATATAAAAAACTCAGAGGACAGAGATACATGATCTTTTATTGGAGACATATTATTGGCAAGATTATGTATAATCATTTTATCTAATGTGCCCAAAGATACAAGGTCAATACTATGGCCCCGCATTTAAAAATGAAAAATCTAAAATGTAGAGAGGTTTAGCATTTCCAAAGGTCACACAGTTAAACTGTAGAACTGGATCCAAACCTTGAAATAAAGGTTTAAAAAAAAGGTTTGCAAAGCTCTGAAAAAACAGAGCTTGCCCTGTTTCCATCCCTTGTACTTCCTCAAGAAGTTTGCTACAGAATGTAAAGAGTGAATTGCAAAGAATCTTATATTACAAAAGAGAGATACTTCATTAATTAGACAATACAGTCAATCGTCTTTTTTAGTATATGAGTGGCATTACCAGCCCAAGTTTTATACCATAATTTGGGTGGCAATATGGACAATGGAATAGAGCAAGAGTATCTAGGACAAGGAAAATAAGGGAGAAAATTACAGCAATAATGATAAGAATTAGCAGTTATTGAACACTCCCTACAGGTTATCATTTAGTACTCAACAAAACCCCTAAATGTGGACACTTATACTATGTGGACACTTATACTATGTGTGGACATCTTATACTATGCTTATTTGTGGACACTTATACTATGCCCATTTTCAAATGTGGACACTTATACTATGCTCATTTTCAAATATGGAAGGATAATAAATTATTCCAGATCTGTATCAATTTTAGCTCTAAAAATCCTATGTTTCAGGAAGTCCTCCAGTCTGTTGCAAATTAAGATTCTTGTTTACCTAGGCCTCAAACTGATTAAGTAATTCACCCAGGATCAAATAACTAGCATATAGGGAAGCCAGAATTTAAAAGCAGAGAAAGTCAATTATCATATGGTTTCACTTACTTGTGGAACATAAGGAATAACATGGAGGACATTAAGTGAAGGAAAGGAAAAGTGAAGGGGGGAAATCGGAGGGGGAGATGAACCATGAGAGACTGTGGACTCTGAGAAACAAACTGAGGGTTTTAGAGGGGAGGGTTGTGGGGGGATGAGTGAGCCTGGTGGTGGGTATTAAAGAGGGCGCGTATTGCATGGAGCACTGAGTGTTAAACATAAACAATGAATCGTGGAACACTACATCAAAAACTAATGATGTATTGTATGGTGACTAACATAGCACAATAAAAAAATAATAAACCAAGACAATCTTACTTTGAAACATGTATCTTTTTGGGGAAGCTACTTAATCTCAATAGGAGAGTGGAGATAACATCAATCTCCACATCAAAGAATGTTTTAATGATGAAAACAAAATGATGTAACCCACAGAAATGCTTAGGTAGGTGTGTGGCTTATCAAAACTGCCCAACATGAGTGAGCCACTTTATTCATATCTGTACTATGGACAGAATGGACAGAGTGAACTAAGAGCCCAGGTTTTTTTTTTGGGGGGGCGGGGGGTGGAGGTTGTGTTTTGTTGTTGCTGCTTTTAATTTTAGTCTCACTAGATAGTAACTGTTTCTTTAGGAAAAACTTGAAGAGGAATAGATTTACTGGGGGAAAATAATAAGCTTTGTGCTTAAAATAATGAATTTGAAGTGCAGAGTTCTCAGAATGTGTTCTTAGTCTATTCCAGCCTGTACACAGTAGGGATTAGCTGTAGGTAGACAAGACTTCACCAATCCTGAGTCATGGGAATGTAACATTAATCCTAGTGGACTTTTGCTATTTTGTTCACAACTTTGATGCCATAAGTTGCCATTTTACATCTTGGTTTATTTTCATATATATCAACCAGTAATGAGGCAGAGGAAGAAAAAGAGAATAGTATGACAGATGACCATGTCCTCCAAGACAGCTGTAACTCAAAAAACTTCTAGCATCATGCACTCATGCTGTAATTATTCCTAAGGGTGTTTTAGAACTCATGATAAACAGGTATCTTATTTGATTATCAAATATGTCTTAGTAGCTGATATCTGTGTGCTAAAAATAACTCTGAAATGTAAGTCAATGAAGCTAAAATTATGAAAAGCGCAATTCAGATAGCTGAAGATGCCTTTCCTGAAAGGAATGCATGCTGGTAAATTCAGAACTTTAGCAACCGTAATCATGTAAATGTTTCTCTTTGGATTGAATTTCTTTGATGATAATTTTGTTAGTTTGGTAGTCTATTTTAAAGGCTGTATAGTACACATATTCAATTCAATACAGCAACCATGCATGTGTACCTACTATGTGTCAGACATTGAGTTAAGTACTATGAATTTAAAATTACCGAAAAATTAGAGATGTCTGTTTCTTACTCAGACTCAGTTCAGAAAGGCACTGGATAACTATAATTCAAGGGAATAAAAAGCCAAATACATAGTTGGGAGGTTCAAAAAGCAAACTAATCATCTCCATTCAAACTGGTTTTCTCAGGGTTGATACCACAATTTAATCATTCATTCATCCAAAGTGGAAGCCTGGTTTCTCTCCCACATTCTCCACTTAAAATTCATTAACATCCTTGGGGCGCCTGGGTGGCTCAGTCATTAAGCGTCTGCCTTGGGCTCAGGTCATGATCCCAGGGTCCTGGGATCGAGCCCCGCATTGGGCTCCTTGTTCAGCGGGAAGCCTGCTTCTCCTACTACCATTCCCTCTGCTTGTGTTCCCTCTCTCACTGTGTTTCTCTCTGTCAAATAAATAAAATCTTAAAAAAAAAATAAATTCATTAATATCCTTTATCTCCACTATATTCCAGTGGCACTTTTTACTTTATGCTGGTATCATTGTCCCCAAGGAGAGTGGCATTTGCCCCTGGCCTCATCTTGATCTTGCACAGAGCATATAAACCTGATTATGGGGTGGGGGGTGAGCTGCGGGGGTATCCCCTGCTTAAAATCCTGTATTTCATCTCTGGATTAATTATACTCTTTTAGCCTAGTATATAAAGATATTCAAACATGGATTGATTAATGTATGAATGAGGGACTGAATGAATTTGTTCTCTACTGGGCTACCAAGGCTTATCTTTGACTTTCCCTAAATTTCAGGACATCTAGCCCAACAGAACTACTGACCTTATGAATATACATACCATGGTCTTAGATGCCTATGGTTCTTTTCTATGCTACCGTTCCTCTGCTTTCTGATCCCTTTCAGTTGCATTCACATTATGAAGTCTTTTTCACCTTCCCTAACCCTCAAGAAGATTTAAAATCCTCCTTCTTCCTGTTCCACCTACATTATGTCTAATCACCTCTGGGGTTGTAGTTATGCTATTAGTCTTTGAAACACTTTAACTGACCAACTGAATGACTTGAGGGTATGAATTTCATCATGTTTATCTTTTTGCTTTATTTCCTCATGTAGTCTTTGAAATAGGATAAGTTACCTATATTTGTTGGTTATTAAAGTCATGTATCTACATGTATCTACATTGAGGGCTCTGAGCCTGGGAAGCATGGAAGGGGGAGAAGGGGAAATAATGTAGGAGTACTACACTAGGGACACCTGGGTGGCTCAGTCAGTTAAGCATCTGCCTACAGCTCAGGTCATGATTCCAGGGTCCCCAGATCTAGTCCCACGTTGAGCTCCTTGCTTAGCAGGGAGCCTGATTTTTCCCTCTGCCTCTGCCTGCTGCTCCCCCTGCTTGTGCTCTCTCTTTGTCTCTGACAAATGAGTAAATAAAACCTTTTTAAAAAATTATTATTGTATTCATAAAAGTAACATAATAACACGTTTTTATCAGTCCATTATATTTTACAGTTTACAAAACAGTTTACAGACATTATCTCATTTCAGTCTCATTGCTGTGAGGTCAGTTATTATAAAGATAAAATGTAACTATGCCAAAAGAGAGGAAATTTTTGTCTTTTTTTTTTTTCTTTTAAACCCCACAGCCGGATCCCTAATGACTAAACCAGCAAGTAATGTATCCAATTAATTAATGAAAATAGCTTGAATTTTACCATCCAAATTATTACTTCATTTGTTTTTAATCTTTTTTGAGAGCCAACAGAACGGTCTTCTGAAACAAAGAAACATTTCCATTTCAAAATATTCCTTCCTTTTCTGGATCAAAAGGAGAATTTTTCAAGGTTTAGTTACAGAAAAGATCTGAAATTTTCCATAATTATATGTATTTTACATACATCATCACTGGAAGTTCTCTTCCTTCATGTGTCCCTTTCTTGTATATATTGGATCACATTTTATTCTGTGCAAAGTTTTTCTGACTTAGTGCACCTGTGAAGCATTTGAAGTAGGAGTTTAACATGCAATTTCTGGGATTAATCCTCATAATTATTCAGTAAAACAGAGTGGAGCTCAGTAATCTTATTTAATAAGCACTATATCTCCTTCTGATGTAGTGATTGATAGATCATTAACTTTGAAAAAGATTAATGAATGTAGTCTAGTAGCTATGACCATCAGTGAGTGCCCATTTGCTGCTTTTTGGGGTCAAGATATTAATATCTTTAGACCTTAGTTTACTTATTTGTAAAATGTGGGTTTTTATACATATGCATACACATACTGAAAAAGAGAGACAGAGATTTTAACAGTATGTGCCAAGGACAGAGAGATCAAGATCCTAATAACATATGCCAAATTATGCTAGTCAAAAGGAGGACAGAGATGAATACATGTAAAATCAATTATTTATTAGGTGTTTTCTTATGGGCAGGCATTGATTTAAATTATCTTCATGCATCAATTTAATTAATATTCACAATCACCTTACTTAGTGATGGATATTTTCATCCTCATTTTACAGAAGAGAAAAAGAATCACAGAGAAGGTATGTAATTCACCTAGCAGCCTATGTTCATTAGTCAAAACAAGACTGAAATCCAAGAACTCTGCTTTAGAGGCATCCTCACCCTTAATAACTATGGTTGGATTCTGCCTACAGAAAACACATAACAAAACAAAATAGGAGAGGAAAGAAGAGAAGAGAATAATTGGCACAGCTTCAGCTGCATATCCATAATTTTGGGGCTTTCTAAAACATTTTGTATATTTGGCACAATTTTCTTAAACTGCCACTAAAATTCAAGTCTGTTTTAGAGGAGCAGTTAGAATGATGTCTTTAAAGATTTTCTAACATCTGACAATATAACTTTATATTTAAAGGTTCATAGAAATGTCTAAAAGAAAATCATGAAAGCTCCAAAATAAAACTTAATAGAAATAAATAGACAATCCTCATACAATAAAAAAACCAAATGATTACTAAATATGAGAAAACATCCAATCGGATCTTAATAAAAATGCAAATTAAAGCAGCAATATGATAGCAGGATCCATCTTTTCTAAATTACATCTTTTAGCATTTTCTAATCTCTTCTTTGCTCTCCCCATCCCCTGCCATAAACTTTAAATATTATTGTTTCTTAAGTACAATCTTGGGTACTTTATCTTCTTCCACACAGTTGCCTTGGGAGATTTTATCCTCTCTCATGGTTTCAAGTAAATGTTCCACAAATTCTATCCCCAACCCTGGCAGATCCTCTGAGGTGCAGACTCATATTTAACACTGCTGTTCCTGCAAGGAAAGTCAAGGCCAAAAAATGTTAGGTAAAGCCATAGTGTGAAGACAGCTTAAAGTTTATTGAGCACTTCTTCCTAATATTGTACCCCTGATCGGTAATCAAACCTGGTACACCATCTGGGGGCATCCATGAATTCAGTGAACTCATTTTTATTTTCTACATTACATCATTACAGCTGGGCATAAGCAAGATCTGTTCTGAATGTTTTAGGACATTGGTAAGTCATCTTTTCTTATTTTTTCCCTGGAAGGCATAGTTTTATTTCTTTACTTTTCTCTCCTCCTCCTCCTCCTCCTCCTCCTCTTCCTTCTCTTCCTCCTCCTCCTCCTCCTCGTCCTCCTCCTCCTCCTCCACTTATCTGGATCCTAATATAAATTTTTAAGGCCAAGTTGGTTTATGTATATGCCGGTTATTAAGCTATCCTCTAAGCTCCAAATTTATCCATATGTTTTGCATATAAAAAATCTAGACTCTGTTTAGGTGCTTGGGCTGGGTTTATGCAAACTCAAATTATCCCTTGTTAGCTGGCTTTCTACTAGGTTCCACGGATAAGGGTACTAGAGAACAAATGGAGAGACAGAGAAAAGGAAAGTGTGCCTGCATCTTTCTGTTTTCTTGCTTTTCTTGGCAAAAACGCTCCAGTGTGGACTTTCTCTTTAGCATTGCACTTCTCTCAGACTCTTCCCAAAGCAACCTCATTGTGCTTTTTCAGACGTGCCAGAACAGCTGAATGATGTGTCCTCCTCTGACCTCTGATTCCGAGATCTTTGGGATTGCTTCAATGAGCTTCTGGGCTCTGATAGACTCAGATTCTTTTCTTTGTTTCTCCAGCTCAGTACATGGGAGCTGCTTTCCTGCATGATGATTCGGTGTTTCATTTTATCTGCTTTCAACATCTGTTTAACTAAAGCTCTATATGTTCCTTCTGTTGAAACATCTAGTGTGGTTTGTGTGTTCCTGACTGGATCCTGACTGATATGCTGTACTCATAGATTCCCATCCTAAACCTTCTTCAAAAATAGTGTATTGTCTCAGAGGAAGCAAAATTCATTTATTAAAGATATTTTGATCACCCCCCAAATGTTAAGTACAGAGTTAAGTGCTAAGGATGCTTAAGTGCCAGGGCAAATAAAATATTTTCTCTAGAATATAACAGTTGGTCGGAGAAGAAAGAAAAGCCAGGAACTAAAATAGAAAATGACCATAAATTAATCTTTTATCTTAAAAGAATAGACACAAGATAAGGCATCAGGACATGTTTCTAAGTTTGGTGGAGTTTAGGGTAAGAAATGAGTGTTGAGAGGTAAGCCTATAAATGTTTGTATTCCCAGGAGTTTTCTAAAGACTCTAAGAAAGAGTATGGTGTTGAAACTTGATTGTACGTCTTAGAACAGTCTCTTGGCAGTAGTGGAGAATGGTTAGAAAGGGGGCAAAGCTGAAACCAGAGTGACCAATTAGGAAAGCTTGGCAACGCAGCCACTAAGACACCATAAGCACCTGAGTGCAGAGAGGAATAGCCAAAAGTGGGAGAAGGACACAGAGCCTCAAATTATTAACAGTATAAGTCAGAACAGATCAGCCTGTGAGAGGCCTCCCATCAAGTTCACACAATTTAAATTTCTGGAAACTTTCTCAACGATAATGAATAGTTCAAAAGTCAGTTACCAAATGCCTATTTTCCAAATATCACTACTTATCGGACATTATTACCTGTGATTTTCAGGCGCCTGATAATCACCAGGCTCAACATGAAACTCATACTTTTTTTTTTTAGGTTTTTATTTATTTATTTGACAGAGAGAGATCACAAGTAGGCGGAGAGGCAGGCAGAGAGAAGGGGAAGCAGGCTCCCTGCTGAGCAGAGAGCTGATGTGGGGCTCAATCCCAGGACCCTGAGATCATGAGCCGAAGGCAGAGGCTTTAACCCACTGAGCCACCCAGGCGTCCCAACATGAAACTCATTGTGTCTCTTAAATGTATTTTCCCCAGAACCCTCATCTTGTGAAGTTATACTCCCATCACTAAAGGTCAGGTGTCTCCCTCTTGCCTCATCCCACTCATCCTGTTTTCTCAGTTGTCTCCTTCAAATGTGCTTCCTTTCATTTCCACTTCTACTGGGGGTCTTGTGTCAAGCCCTTCTCAGAGCTGAAGTATGGACCATTTTAATCAAACAATTGTTCTCATATATTTTTGTTGTTGTTGTTTTGCTAAAGCTCTCCTTAGATGTGTGGAATTTAATCTCTCTTACAGCCGACATTTGAACAGATGATTACTTTTCTTAAAAACTTCTGTCATTCAGGGGCACCTGGGGGGCTTGGTCCATTAAGAGCCTGACCCTTGATTTTGGCTCAGATCATGGTCTCAGGGTCCTGGGACTGAGGGAGCCTCAGGGGTCCCCTGCTCAGCGGGAAGTCTGCTTTAGATTCTCTTTCTCCCTCTGCCCATCCCCCAATTGCCCCCCCACTCTCTCTCTCAAATAAATAAATAAATCTGTTAAAAAAGAAAAACTTTTGTCATTCGACTGACCCTTGTTCATCTCTCCACTTTCATCCATCAACTTTCCTAAGTTCTCTGTTCTTTGTCACTGTGCAGCTATTTTAATTTCTTAGCACTTGCATCCTTGGTTTTGTCTCTCTGTGCCTGTCTAAATGCTGTGCCATCTCTGCGAAATGTCTGTTCTTGTTTCCCCTCCTAATGCACACTTCGCCTCTCTTCAAATTCATCTCTATATTACATCCTTTGTGAAGTTATAAGGTTTAGCAAATGTTTTATTCCTGTGTGGGTGTGCGTAATAAATATCTGTGGAATAGAATCACTAAGCTTATGAGATTTCTAATATAGACTCACAGGAATTTCCCCATTTATTATAATTGTCTGATTCTAATATTCAGTCATAATTCTTCACTTTAGCATGTGGCACTATTGTTCAGGAGGAAAAAATTTACTAAGTTAACATACTTTAATGATGATAGGATCCACTTAGTTAACTTTTTTCAAACAAAAGCACATCATAAAAATAATAAGGGGAAACACTACATGCCCCCCAAATAACCAAGTGATTAAGGATTCAAGTGAAGAGGTCATTGAAGAATTTAAGAAGCTAACATCATAAGAAGTGATTCACCATCAACATGAGTTAAATAAATGTTAGATAAAGCAAAACTTTAATAATATCTTAGACTAACAAGTTATGATTGTTTGTAAATCATAACAACCAATGCTAGTGAGGGCTGTGTGAAATTGAAATGGTCTTAATTCAAAATTCCTGTAAGTTTAAATTGGTAAAATCTTTTTTGGGAGTAACTTTACAATACATATAAACTATCTAAAAATATCATATTTTGCACTAGTCATGCCACAGGTAGGACTCAAAGGAGCCATTCAACTATGCAGTCTAAGAGGTTTTTTATGGTAATATATATAAGACCAAAGTAAAAAACAAAAATTCCCGTAATAAGGGGATGTTGAAACATATTTTGTTACTATGAACTATAATTAGATATTTAAATATATTGATAAGTACTTTTTGGCAACACTAATGTAAATAAAATAAAGAGATACAAATCTGAACAGGCAATACAGTTGTAAGAATACCCAAGTTACTTATTTGTGAACGGGCAAAATAAAATAGGAAAACTATTTCAAAATAGTAGCATAGGTTACCTCTGTGTGTTGGGATTATGGGTTGTTTTTTCTTTATGCCAAATTTTTAAAATATAACTTCTTCCATAAGTTTACATCAAATTTCCTTTACCAAAGTAAGTATTTGGTTATTAATCAATGAGTTTTCTGAACTGCTAGACTATATACTTCAAGGGAACATGCACTTCTCTTCTTTCATTCCTCATTGTAGTCCCTGGAAACTACCCTGCAAAGGGCATTAGTGTTTTAAATGTTTTGTAATAAAGGAATAATTAGTACTTTGAAAAGAATTTTTCTTCCTCAGTAGAGATGAATTTATTCTAGTGTAACTTAAGCTTCATAGCCCTGCATTTGCTCAAGCCTCTCAAAAACACAGAAGGGACCTTAGTAATTTTTCTTTTTGTAATTTTTCTTTTTTTTTCTATTAAAGTGAGATTCCCCCAAAAGAATAAACTTGAAGACTTAAAAGCCTAGATCTGTCTCTGCTCCTTGAATGTTCTTTATTCTCATAAATTTTTCTTTCATATGTTAATGTTTCATTTTGTACAACCCTCTGTTGTTCCTAAATATGTTCCTAAATTCCTAAATATGTTATATAAATCGATTCTTCCCACTTACACCTAAATTATTCTATGAAAACTATTTAATTGTTTCTATTTCCACCAGCATCTAAAAAAACATTTTAGTTTACCTTTAGTGATAAATTCGTACCAGTTGTGCCAAATAAAGAGAAAATCTCCTAAAATAATTTGTCAACTTATTGAAGAGAAACATCTATTTTTGAAGTCAAGAAACATTGTGCAAGCTTGGCATTTATCTGTGGAGATGAATTTTGGATCTATTCCTAGCTGAAAGAGCTGACTGCCTGGAAAAGGCCTGAGGGAAGAAGGGAGAAGTAATCTTCTGAAATTTGCCTTTTTGCTTTCTTTTTTTCTTTTTGGCTTATTTGTTTTACTTTAGACTGCAGGACTTCAACATACTCTTTTCTGACTACATCACATGTTTTGCAAAGCAATTTGCCTCTGAGTAGCACACACCAAAGGCAACTTGAAAATGTAAAGCTTTCCTTGGGCAAGACAGAACTTCTATTTGGTGACTTATTAATAAGTTAGAAGTAATTGGTCCAAATATAAATTTGTTTGATTCACACATTACAGAATTAGTTTAAAATCATTTGTGTGTGTGTGTGTGTGTGTGTGTGTGTGTGTGTGTGTTTTATAATGAAAGGTTATTGTTCATGGATTTTGGTTTTGAAATTGGATGTGTTAGTAAATCGTAGCTGATTTTCATTGCTAGTCTCTAGGAAACTAACAGCAATTATTCCTTATCAACAAGATGTAAGAACACTAGCTTGGATTAAGATCCATTTCAGTAAGAGGCATTTACAGTGGTTCCCCTTTTTCTAATTGTCTCTCCTCTTTCAAGTTAAAAGAGAAAACAGAAGCATTTTTATATGTTAATATTCTAATAATATATTTAACAAAATATAGCTCAGAGACAGGTTCAGAGATGACTAAATGTGAGAAATTTAAGCATGTGATGACAAATACCTTGAATTAAACTGGCAAAATACATATCTTGTCAAATTAAAATGTAATAAAATAAACACATGGAAAGAAAACTTCGAAAAAAAGGTGCAATTATAACACTCATAAAAATGCCAAAATTAACATATATTAAAAAATTTATTTTAATCATTAATCAATGAGGGAACCAGGTAGATTTTATAACTGGTTAAAAAGAATAGATACACTTATAGAGCAAGAATATTGAAATGAATATGCAAATGAAGGCAAAACTGGAAAGTCAATTGAACATGTACTAGAAAGGACTTAATTTGCATTGCTATTAGTTTTCTACAACTTGCAGAGTTGAAAAATAACTTCTATAGAATAGGAGTCAGATAAAATGGAAGAATGTACCCTCATATGTAAATTTTGCATGGTTTTCCACTGATGCACACATTTTTTATGCATGTACAGAGCTGCTAAAGTATACAGTCATTGTTTTCTGTTTTATATCTATGAGATAAATCTAATCTTTGTTCAATACAATAAAATACACAAAGGCTATATTATTAGAATGATTCTAAGTTAAAGTGTTACTGAATTACAGAGGAAGAGGAGCATTTGAAGATATGGGATTCACTGTAAAGCTCTTTCTTAAGGCATCCTTTCCATCTTGATTACCAGCACCTGATCTGCATAGGTGTTGAAACCAAAAACTTGGGAAGTGTCCCTGACTGGGTCTCCTTCCTTATGCTACACATCCAACCTATCACCCAGTCATGTTTTACCTCCACCATTTATCTTAAACACAACCAGTTCACTCCATTTTTATTGCCTCCACCCTAGACCAAGTTTGTATCATTGATGCTTCTCCTTGAGTATTGTGATAGCTTGCTTAACTGGCATTCCTGTATTGGCTCTTATCTAATGCTATTCTGTTATCCACAAAGTACTCAGAATGTGTGGATGTGTGTGTGTGCTTCTAGTTCTCAGAAAACCTTTTATTACCAAAAGGTAATATGTAGGCTGTTTTTTTATTCCATTCTAGGCAAAAGAAAATATTAGCTTAGTTTATTTACCTGAATGGGTTCATTCATTTACATGAATGAAATTCATGTAATTTACATCCTCCTCTTACAATTATACTCATATGCTCCTTCAGGGGAAAAAAAAAAAAAAAGACCCCTTTCCATTGGCCCAGGATATCCCAGCATGATGATTCTGTAAATGAAATATTATTGTTATTTTACTGAAAACCTAATGATAATACATAATTCTTTATAGAAAGAAATTCAAATTCCTTTTATCTTTTGGCACTGCAACTTGGAGCCCACTGCATTTACTTTAAAGCAGGATTTCTCAAGCGTGGCCTCTTTATGGAGGGTTGTCCTGTGCATTGGAAGATGTTTAGTAACATTCCTACCTCTACCTACTACACAACAACATCAGTAACACACACACACACACGCATACAGAAACAGCCTCAGCTGTGACAACCAAAAATGTCTGCAGCCATTCATTTGCCAAAGGTCCCCTGGAGGGCAATATTTCCCCTGGTTGGGAACCACGACTTTAAAGCACCTTGCATCTAGACATTCCCATATGAGTTACCTCTCTAAGCAAGGCGCTTTAGATTGTATACATGTTTGACTTTTTCTCTTTCTACAAAGCTCAACAAAACATCTTTTATTCTGGGACTTTTTTTTTTTTTATCTCTTCAAACTAAAATGATTATCTGCCCTAATAATATCAGGATTAAACACTATACTCTTATTTATGTAACATCACAATATATAATTAGATGTTTATTTAACATCTGTCTTCTTAACTACACTATAGCCCAAGCATAGGTCAAATATGCCAGATAAATCTACATTTAGATCTTGGTGCAGGATTGGCACAGAAGAGACACTATACACTTGTTTTTTGAATACCTGAATAAAAATTGAGATTGATCTCCCTACACACAAACTGGGATCTTTACATTACACTATATTTAGAAGCTCTTAAAGGTTCATTATGTTTATGCTTAGGAAGATGGTGACACCGGGAATAAATGCCTTTCAAAGGGGGTCACCTGGGTAGCTCAGTCGGTTAAGCAATGGACTGCTTTTATTTTTTTAATTTAATTTAATTTTTTCAGTGTTCCAAGATTCATTGTTCATGCACCACACCCAGTGCTCCATGCAATATGTGCCCTCCTCAATACCCACCACCAGGTTCACCCATCCCCCAAAAAATGGACTCTTGATTTCGGTTCAGGTCGTGACCTTAGGATCATAGGATTGAACCCCGTGACCAGCTCTGTGCTCAATATGGAGTCTGCTTGAGATTCTTTCTTTCTCTTTGCCTCTGCACTTCCCCCTGCTTAACTAAATAAACTAACTAAATAATCTTTTAAAAATGACTTTCTAAGGTTTATGCCTATAGCAGAGAATGCCAAATTTCAAAGAGCTTATTATTATTTTTTTATTACTATTACTATTATCATTTCCACATTGGAAATTCTAAAGAAGCCCAAAAAGCACAGAATTTCTTGTTATTAATTTAGAGGCATGCTTTCTTTGTTTCAGGTCTACTTACTTATTTATTTACATTAATTCCCTGAGTAGTTTATCTTTTTAAATCACAATTTAGATGATAATTTTGAAGATGAAGTGATTTTGAAAATCTTCCCAAAAGCATGTACATTTTGGTTTCGTGTGTGCTCCTCATGTTTATTCTTTTACAAAACAACTATTTTGAAATTTTTTCATCTAAGATGGCAAGCCTTTGAAAGTACTAAATAAATCAACTTTTGGTGGATAAATCATTGCTTAATATAATTTGCCATAATAATTTTGTGTTAGAAGTTATACTACATATATATAGTAAAACTATATATATATAAAATATATTATTATTATATTTATATATATATATTCATATATATATATAAAGAGATTGAAACCCAGTATAAATCTCACAGCTAGGTAGCAGATTTGGACTGATATGCAAATAACCGCACTCTAAGTCTGGTGCTTTTCCAAATAGCAGAGCCCTATCCTTTGTAAAAATACATATTTTGTATGTTTTATAGAAATTGTATAACATAAACTAAAGTAGAAAAATTGAAATATATACTTTATTTGAAATAAAAATGTAGTCCATATGAACTAAAAAATCAGTTTCAGACACCTGGCATATAAGGAAAATACAGGAAAACTCTCAGTTTAAATTACAATGTTTGTTTTATAATCTTACTTTGGATTTGTCAACATTGCCTAAAAAGCAGTAAGAACTAGATGTCAGTTTTTTCAGATATTATTTCATAGGGAATGTCTTATTTTTATACATACTGAGATGATTTATTCTTCCTTGTATTTTATTTTATTTTGTTTTTAAAAATACTTTATTTTATTTATTTTAGAGAGAGAAAGAGAGAGAGGAGGAGGAGCAGAGAGAGAGGGGCAGGCAGATTCTGCACTGAGCAGCATAAAACCCAGCATGGGACTTGATCTCATGACTCTGAGATATTAACCTGAGCTTAAATCAAGAGTCAGGCTTGTAATTGACTGAGCCACCCAGCCACCCACCTTCTTCCCTGTATTTTAGAAAGCAAAAGTGTTAAGGAAGGTAGACTTTCATTTAATAAGGATATTTTTTAATTGATATCAGTGGTGGTTTCAAGTTTTTATATCTCATGTATTAATTTCTTTTAAATAACAAAGCCAAATAGAATATCATAGGAGGGCAGAATTTGCTAATTAGCATTAGGTATATTGTACATTTGCTCCCATTTGTTGAATATTTAAAGTGGAAAGTTTGAAAAAAAAATTTGTCTGCTATTAATATCATTTTAATAAATTATTAATTGTTAAGAAAAGAATTTTAGAGCGTATATTTACTTTTAAATACTCCTTTTATGCTAAGAAAAATATATTCAAATATTAAATGTTAATATTTGATATTAAAGAAAATATATTTATATTTGCATTAGAAATTTTTATATCAACACATTTTATGTTTCAAAGGCTATTTGGAAGTATTTTTGTATTACAACAGGAACCTACTTATTGGCATACATATCCTGCCTTTAAAAAATAATTAAATATCATCTAAAATGTTCACATTTGTTCAAATGTGCACATTTATAAATGTCCATAATTACAAAAGGCATTGCATAATTTTCTGGAAAGGATGACTGAGTTAATCTTTAAATAAAATGTATTTTTCTAGATCAAATAGGTTTTCTTTATTTTAAAACTTTTTTTGTTTTTAAAGTACTTTTAAATAAACATAAACACTTATATATGTATAATACAATACGATAAAGTATAAAACCTCATTCATTTTTACTTTGACATGAGGTTATAATACGTCTATTAACCAAATAATTAAGAACATGTTAAAACAAATGTAAGATTTACATCTTATTCAACAAAACAACTTTCTTAATGAGGTGTTACTTATATGTCTTCCCATCATGGTAAGAAGGATTGGACCTCAATCAATATTAGGACTACAGCCAAGGCAAATATTATAACCACATTTCTAATGCCTTTGAAGTTTTGTCTGCGTGAAGACAACCAAATGGTCAGGTAAACATAACTGGACACCATATCTTGAATAATACCCACCATAAATAACTTACTAAATAATGAAAGTAGAATTTTCAAAAAGTTAAACACCAACACTCCCATTGAGATATAGAATATACACACGTCAAAATTTTATCTATCTTGTTAATGAGGAAACAATCACATGGTTAAGCTGATTCAGAAATCATTTGAGATGCTGAAAATTTATGGGTACTGAAAAAAAAACGTGGAAATAAGATTGCAAAATTGGGTTCAGAACTGGATAATATTCTACAATAAACTATCACCTCTGAGATTATCTTTTCTAGTAGACCGACAATAAGTGTTTCTATACTAAACAAATTAACAATTTAACAGATGATTTCATAGACTCTATTCTTTAATATTTGTTAATTGAATCAGTAAAAGTTACCATCACATAGAATAATAATTTTTGGGTGTGCCTCTTAGATAATGCAGCATGCAGAGCATACAACCATCTTTTGTCTTCTTTCTAAGTTTTGGAAAAATGTTTTATATTATAAACAAAGTTAATTGTATGTGACTTCTACCAATCCTGAGTTCCTTAAATAATTCACGAAGACCCTTATCTTAGTTATGATTAATGTGGCTTGCCCTTAGTTCATTTCCAAGATCTTCTAATTCTTATGTAAGCCATTGTTGTATTATATTCATATATAAGGAACTGTTACATCATATTGGCAGACTTCAAAAACTAAGTCTCATTAATACTAATTGCTAAATATGCTGTTTAGTTGTTCCCAGAACAGTCTTTTTCCTTTTTTAAAATTTTATTATTTTTTATTTTTTTATGGTCTCTCTTAGCTTGAGAGCTGAGAGGTTTGTTTCTTCTGATACTCTTGCAAAGCATTTATTGACAGTTTCTTATTTTCCTGGGCATTTGTGGGTCTATATGTGTGAGAGTAGATTTGGCTTTTAATCTACCTTGGAATATTTTCTTCTGGTTGCCTCTGAATCCTGCCTCCTCCCTTTAATGGCAGGGGTGCACGGACAGATAACTCCATGTAATATAAAGAAAGGCTTACATAAGACTATATAATCTAAGTTAATATTAATTTTCCATTTTGCAAATATATTCTTGACAACTACTAGCACATTGTAGATGTGCTAGTATATATATTTGTTGACTGACAGCAACCTGGACACCATTATATTCTATTAAGATTCTCTTCTGGTGTAACAACTTTTAATTTTGTGGGCTACATTAGCAATAGCTTGGGAAGTACATAAGGACTTCCTTAGGAAAAAATGCTTGTTATCTATACCCATTATTCAGTGGTGTTCCACTTTTAAGATGATATCTTTTTGCCCCATTGTCCTGATACTGATTTTGTAGGTGAGGCAAAGTCATACAAATATCTTAGGAAACTTTTCTATTGTAACACAGAACTTCATTCTTTCCTTATATATGTTCAAAACAGTGGTCAAAACTTTAAAAAAAAAAGGCAACTTGCTTTGGATGTCAATATTGTAGGACACTGTCCTCCAACTGTGGAAGCATTTACAATACTGCCCAGGCATGGATAAGGATATAAGCAGCATTAATCCTACACTCATGCTAAATCTTCCCAGTGTTAATGTGCTTCTTTTATTGAACATTTCCCACTCTTTAATAACAAATTGCACATAGGAGTCTGCAGAAAGAAGAATTTAATAAGCATTTGGATTAAAATGAGAGTTAAATGCTTAAAACACAAACTTTTACTGAATTTTGTTAATAAATTCAAATATCCTCAATTCCTCCAGCCAGGCTCAAAATATTAATAAGTAATATAGATATGGAATTTGGAAAATTGTGAAAGTGTCCTATTCCATAAATATACATATTACTAGTTTATACTTGCCTAAAATTCCCACCCATAATCCATTTATTCACATTTACTGAATGTTAGTATGGACTAAGGATCACATCTTTAGTTATTTCATTGGCTTTCATTTTTTCTATTAGAATATAAACCTTGAAGGAGAAATAAAGTATTAATATTAAAATATTTAATGCTAATTTATGTATCGGAGTCTAATAAACTAGTTAGAAAAAGTGGAAGGATAATAAAATAAAAACACTTGTACTTCAATGGGTAATGGACCAATGAATAATCAGAAAAGGCAGATCGACTAGGGAGTGAAGGATGCAAATTCAAACTTTTCTATTTCTCATTGTTTCCCAAGCACAAGCACCAATCTTATCTTTAAGGAAAGCATTTGGAGACTAGGGGTAGAAGTGGTGGTGTGTAAATAATAAATCAAAATAATAAACAAATATTTAAAAAACCAGGCAAGGTATATATGGCAATATGTTCTTTGTATAGATTATAAAATGTTAGTTTTTAAAGATTTTATTTATTTAAGAGAGAGAGCAGTAGCGGAGGAGAGGAGGAAAAGGGCAGAAGGAGAGGGAGGAGTAGGCTCCCCGCTAAGCAGGGAGCCTGACATGGGGCCTGATCCCAGGACCCGGAGATCATTACCTGAGCTAAAGGCAGCCGTCCAAATGACTGGGCCACCCAGGCACCCCATGAAATGTTATTTTAAATCTTATTTACATTGCCACACATTTCTTACCTGTTCATAGGCTATTTATCGGACAGTATTTTTTTCAAATATATGTTATGTATAAAATACACTTTGTGTGTGTATATATGAATTACTCTTTTATGTTATATACTGTTTACATAACTCCTTTTTTAATATAAATATAAATATGGGTAGATTCTGGTATTAATATAGACATGTATGAAAAGAGGGAACTATCTATTAGATAGCCCTAATAGAAAATACTGACTACATATGAATTTTAAGGAAGTATTCAGTTAAATATTAAGTTGTTGCTTCCTATTGTGGCTTCAGAAAAGTGAGATATCATATAGTTCTTCTTTCTTTCTTTTTTTTTTTTTAAAGATTTTATTTATTTGACAGAGAGAAACACAGCGAGAGAGGGAACACAAGCAGAGGGAACGGTAGCGGGAGAAGCAGGCTTCCTGCAGAGCAGAGAGCCCGATGCGGGGCTCGATCCCAGGCCCCTGGGATCTGACCTGGGCCGAAGGCAGACGCTTAACGGCTGAGCCACCCAGGCGCCCCTAGTTCTTCTTTCTTATGCATTTAGTGAAACCAAGGTGAACAACTGTCAAAAAAAAAGAAGAGATATATAGATTACTGGGAACAATATCATAGTGGACATCCATTGGATATGAATCAGGCCATCTAGATATAGTTTTAGCTCTTTTAGTAACTTCATGTGGCACCTTAGATAAGTAATAAGCGCTCTGGACTTCCTTACCTTGTAAACAAATCACTTAAAAGTGATGAATTCTAAGTTCCTTTTAAGTTTTATCATGTTCTTAATATTAAAGGAAGATTTAAAAAAAAGTAGTAGTAGCAAAGTTAATAAACATTTATATTTCTTCCATTTATATATATATATATATATATATATATATATATATGTAGAGACTGAAAGCATTAGGCTGTGTGTATTAACATGTGCATATTTAAATTTACATATGAAATTGAAAAATGTGGGAAGAAGGCAGGTATGGTATCAATAGATTAAAATAGGGGCCAAAATAAGAAACTTTAATTGTGTGCCCATAAAATCAAAGATAACATCACAAATTAGTTTAGAATAAATCAGTAGGAAAATTATTTTTTTCAAATAACTCAAAACTAACAAATCTATATATGCATGCATTTTTTCTTAATGGCTTTGAGTACAGTAGAGATTTGTAGCAGGTGTTCTGAATGAGGCACAGAATATAGGAATACCATCTGTGTGTGATTAATTCTGGCCAAAATCTTTTCCTTCACTGTTACTGAAAGATTAGAGGATTTAATTCTGCTTCACATTGGCTGTTGGGACTAGAAGGTAATCCCGATGAAGATCAAATGAAAATGCTAATTTTAAACAGTTAAAAAACTCTGTTATATCATTAGAGAAATTTTACAGGATAATATACCTCTAGTTTCTTATTTTTTAAAAACTGGGCATAAATATACCTTTACCATGCTTTTAGGATTGTATAAAATAAATCAACTAAATTTCTTACAGTTTTGTGTCAAAATTTAAAAGGTTCTAGAGTTTAGGGGATAAAATCAGGACTCCCCCTGCTGGCTAACATGCCTGCTTCATTTGCATAAAAATCAGAGTTTAAATCATTCATGAAAAATTTAAAATTTAGCAAAATGATAAGTTGAGATTTTCCCATCCAGACTCTCATGTTATAGATTAGGAAATTGAGATCCCAGATTTTTTTTTAAGATTTTATTTATTTATTTGACAGAGACACAGTGAGAGAGAGTACAAATGCAGGGGGCATGGGGGAGGGATAAGCAGGTTCATGGGGGAGGGATAAGCAGGTTTCCTGATGAGCAGAGAGCCCAATGCGGAGCTTGATCCCAGGACCCTGGGATCATGACCTGAGCCAAAGGCAGATGCTTAACGACTGAGCCACCCAGGCACCCCAAGATCCCAGTTACATATTTACTGTCAATATCCACCAATTAAATGGAACAACCATGGGGTGAGTCCTTGTCACTACCTGCTGATGTGATACTGCCTGGCAATATCAGGTTGTACATGTATATTTGTTTAAAAAAAAGAATGAAATTATTAGTTACACTTCCTATATGTCCTCTTTGGGAAACCAGTCAAATGGAAATGTGAACATATGAAAAATAATATTGTTATAGTACTTCATAGAGTTTTTAAATTGCAAGATCCCTTGAGGAATAAGCCTGTTCACTTACATAGAGAACACATTTTCCTCCCAAATACTCACAGGAAAAAAATTGTATTTGGCTTTGCAGTCACAAAGCCTAAGTGAACAGTTAATCAATGGATTCAATCATCTTGACCTCAACTTAATTTATTTAACTAGTATGAATTTGTAAACTATCACTAACCTTTGCCTAACACACATGTGAAACTAAAAATCCTTTTTCTTGTTTCAAAATTCTACCTGCTGTAATTCTGTTCTCATTGGAATACCCCTGCATGACCACTTTCTGTGAAGTGTTAAATTCCTTCTTTGCTTTTTACTCTGTAAGGTAATAACCACAGTTCTTTTAATCATTTATCATAGATCTTATTTTATAATCCTTTACTATTTTTGTTGCTCTCTTTGGAATCTCTTGAATGTTTATTTCTTTTACATTTCACCTTTTCATATACCTGTTGGCTATTTGTATGTCTTCTATGGAAAAATGTTAACTCACTTCTTCTGTTCATATTTTAATCAGATTGTGTTTTTGCTATTGGTTGTAAAAGTTCTTCACAGATTTTGGATATTAGCCCTTATCAGATATATAATTTGTAAATATTTTCTCTGATTCTGTAGGTTGTCTTTTCATTTTGTTGCTCAATTCCTTTTCTGTACAGCAGCTTTTTAGCTTGCTATAGTCCCATTTGTTTAATTTTGTTATTGTTGCCTTTGCTCTTGGTGTTAAATTCCAAACTAATCATCACCAAGACAAGTGGCAGAAGCCAAGCTGTTCTATTTATACTTGGAATTACTTTCCCTTTTCATAGATTATTTTATGACATATGCAGGAATACAGATAATCCATTATTAATCTTACAGTAATTTATATCACCTGACTTCAAGATAAAGGCATTGAAATTTAAAAAAAAAAGAAAATGATCATTTTAATGGGAGAATTACAGGAGACCAAATAGAAAAGTGTCAGTAAACATTGCAGGTTGGGCCCATAGAATGAGAAAGTTCAATAGGAAAAAGGTTATGGAAGAGACTTCTTGTCAGGGAAGTGTAGTAAAACCATGGAGGAATGAAAGGACTAATAGCCTAGAGAGACAATGAGAGAGAGAGTGAGGAATGCATCCTGAA
>CM053606.1:142431890-142455495 GCA_028646535.1 Procyon lotor
ATGTATCAGGAATGGTAGCTAGTAGTGACATTTCAATTAATTATGTCTATTAATAATTAATATGTATTAAATACCTTAAGTAATATTTAAAAGTAATTATATTGGTTTTGGCAAACAGAAAGAAGAGAGAATGTTGTTTGAGTATTCTCAATTGCTTGCTCAGAGTTATAAGTATAAGTTCCTAAGACTCTATGGAGAGATGGCTTGTTAAATTTTAAACTGGAAGAAACTTGAAACTTATTTGAAATCTGTTTTACAGTTGGAAAATGAAATATTCATTATTTCATGAGATCATTTAAGTAGAAATGACAGAGATTGGGCAAGAATTGGGGGTTATGATATTTGTTTCGGTGGAAAGAAGTCAATTCCAGAAGACAGCATCCAAGAAGCTGAAATATGAGATGCAATCCAAGAACTTGATAAATATGAGTGTATAAACAAGAAGGGAAGAATTACAGGGTGAGCTAAGTGAACAAAGCAAAGTGCATAGCTAACTTTAGAAAGTGAGTTGCTCACTCTCTCTGAAAGATAAGTTTCCACATAGGGGAATGGAAAGGACTGGTGAAAATATAGGGTCAAGATCTGGAGAGAGTCATGAATGCCTAGATTATGTGGACATTGTTCTATAGAATTGGACAAGGCATTCGATGCAGTAATAAAATTGACTTTCTGAAGTATCCAAGGACTTTTAAGAGGGGAAGGGCTAGTAAAAAGGAGAAGAAAGCACTACTGTATTATTCTTAAATGTAATTAGAAGTAGTAATTAGTACATAGAAAAAAACAGCCAAGTCCTACAAATAATCATTACGTTCAAGTGAATTAGGTAAATAAAAGATATATGAAAAAGGAGTTTAAAATAGATTTTTTAAAATCTAATTAAAGTTAGTAATGGCAGCATGAAGAAAAACTTTGTTATGTATACAAATACTTTTTAAAACAGGGTGTTTCACTAAACACAATACAGACAGAGCATTAGAAAAAAATGATTATTTTTTGCTTCGGCAGATAGCTCTTTGTGGCTTGATTAGCATTCCGTAACATCTTTTGAGTGGCAACCAGTCTTTTACCTTAATTTTCTGATTTGACGGTTTTCTTCATGGTCAACAATTATTAGTTATCTCCAAAGTTAACACATAAAATTATCCATGTCAGTAAGAAGGCATGAATTTCCATTTCACTCTTTTTGGGAGTTGAGAGAACAGTCACCAAAACAACCAGAATCCTTTCTCAAAATATCAAGGAATCATATTTCAAGTTGAAATACAGCACATACATACATACATTTTATTTTCTTTGCAACAGGGATTGTTTTAAGGCCAGGGTTTAAGTATCAGGAGAAGTTGCTCAGAACTACTCAAAGGTATATCTGTACTTGCTGTGACTATTGTTAGATAGTTAAAATAGATGTTGTTAGGTTAGACGGTGAGGCTATATGTCCCAGAATTTCTTAATCTAGTGAAGATGTGCACAAATACGAGTGAAAACAACTGGCTTAATCTTACATTTATGATCATCTTCCTCATTCTCTCTGGCAGTAGAGCCTGAAGCAAACATGATAGTGTTCTTCAAAACAAGAGTTGTTAATCTTAACTCAGAAAAGCTTTGACACCTCCCAAAAGCATATTATCAATTACTGATATTAAAATGTAACTAAATAAGTATAGAGAGAGGAACTGTGAGATAGTAGTACAAAGAGTTAAATGTTTTATTTTACTAGTAAATGGTTAAAAAACAAAACAACAATAGTTTTCCACTGTAAAGTATATCTCTTGAGTGGCAGGGTTTTTTATTTTTTATTTTTTTTTAATAGCTTAGATTTTTTTTCAGGGAACACGTTTTGGTTCTGAACATTAAGTTATAAACCAGGTGCACTATTGACTTCAAGATAGAAGAGAACAACTATCCAAGCATTAAATACAATTGCTCCCTCTGAATATAAAGACCAATTTTTTAGTCCTTACTCAGTCAAAACTATCTTTAGAATCAGTAGGAGTTCTTACTAAATTAGGAATGAATTGGATTTAATAAACCCACAGCTGTGTCCATTTTAGCATAGCTTTTTCTCTAGGATTCATCGCATTTTTTTTTAATTTTAACTAATGAAAAACTGTTTTGTATTACAAATATGATGAATAATTAAACTACCAGAGACTAATTTTGACAGCTCTATTTATGAAAGTCTTCTTGAAAAGATAGTATTACTAGAGTAACATAGAATACTCATGTAAAAAATCAAGGGTTTAAGGCAAAATCTAATACTTTAAATTGTATTTACTTTCGGTTTCTATGGTACCATCCTATGGGTGTCTTTTGGATCCAAATAAAAAGAGCCTCTGGTCTGAAAAAAATATTTCAAATAAATAAAGAATCCAGGGGGAAAAATAGGAAACTATATATAGAAAATTTGGCAAAAGCACCAGGCTGAGGTTTGGAATCTTCCCATTCTCCCCTCTTTTTCTTTTCAGAGGACATAGAAAGGAAAAAAAGCAATAATAAAACATGATTGCTTCCTATGATTATGACATTCTAAAGGGAAGGCAATTTTTGCATTAATATTATGAAAAATTCTCCTGAACACCCAGAAACAGCTGTTTTAAATTCATCCATAGCAAATGCAAACTCTTTTGAAATTATGATGATAAAAGGTTCATCTCAGCAGTCAAACCATATTTCCCCTCTGAAAACATTCATGTGTGGTTGAAATTAGAGAGCTTTTCCATCCCTAAATGATAGAAAGAACCACTCTGGCTCCCATAGAGTAATGTGAACCAGAGTGCTCCATATTGCAATTGTTGATCTGACAGGCATGACCAAGTAATGCCTATGATCTATTCACATGTAAACTTTTAGTTTCAAGCAACGAGGACTGGAAAAACTCAACCACCAAAATGATTCCCAAAGCCAATTTCATAAAATAATTATATCAATTTGAAGCATTAATAACTACTCTCTTGAAAAGTTATTTTCAAATAATTTTTTTAATAAAGATTTTTATTTATTTATTCGACAGAGAAAGAGCGATCACAAGTAGGCAATCAGGCAGAGAGTCAGGCAGAGAGAGAGAGAGAGAGAGGGGGAAGCAGGCTCCCTACTGAGCAGAGAGCCCAATGTGGGGCTCGATCCCAGGACCTTGAGATCATGACCTGAGCCGAAGGCAGAGGCTTTAACCCACTGAGCCACCCAGGCACCCCCAAATAATTTCTTAATTAAAAATGTGTCCTGTAGAATTTCTAAAATGAATCAAACATACAACACAATTTCTTCCAAAATTTAAAAACATGGGTTAAAATTATGCCTTGTTTTTTAAAATTTATGGCCATGATTGCATATACTATATGAATAACAAAAATGAAGATCAGTGAATATAAATATGTAATATGTTGTAAAATAGTGTGTTACTATTACCATGACTTGATATATAGCAACCGTGGAGAAATTAGATATTCTCTACATTGCTTAAAACAACTGAATAAGCATGTGATGAATAAGCATAAGTTTATAATCATAAAACATAAACAACCATAAACTATAGAAGCTTCATCCAAAAGATAATTTAGCTTAAAATTCCTTTAAATCAGGATATATGTCTTTTTCTCCCTTATCAGATTCTAATCCAGTGACTGTGATTTATGAAGTCATTAATGCATATTTTTTGCTATATATTGAGAAATTGCATATAGTAAGAGGAAAACAATTTTAATTCTAAAGTGATATCCTGATATCTGTCTCAATAGGATATTTGTTCACTCACTTGTTCAGTAAACATTGTCATCCACATATTATTCACTCACTCCTACAAATGTGTGCCATTTATACTGTATGTGAGGGACACATGCTTACGTGTACCTCAGAATAAAAATATGGCATAATTATCTTGGGAAGAAAAAGCAAAGAAACATGAAAATAGAATAGCAAGGCATGATACTGACTGCCAGAATTAAGAAAATATTTTCCCATTTAAAACCAAATTAAAACCAAAGAAATAAGTTGACAACCATTTGATCCCTAAAAAATACAGTGTATTTGTGTGTGTGTGTGTGTGTGTGTGTGTGTGTGTGTGTGTGTGTGTGTGTGCGTGTGTTGAATGTGTTATGTGCAAGACATGAAGTTAGGTCCTTATTGTATAAAATATAAAAGAAAACGAATTCCTGCCCTAATGAAGATTATGTTGCTAATGGTGAATATAAATTGTCTAGACATGCTGGGATTTTCAATCTCATCATGAGGATCACTTAATACATTGTTGAAAATGTACTCCCTTAACAATCTTATAAAGTAATAAAAGAAGTTTTCCTTTTATTTAATCCCAAGAAAGGAATATGGAGTATTGTTATTGTCAACTGTCATCTATAGATATAGATTAGATATATACATACATATACACACATATATCTTATTAGAAAAATATTTGCATAAAATTAGTGCTAAAAGATTATGTTTCCAAAACCTGAAACCAGGGAAAGTATTAACCTTAGGAAGCTCATGTGTTTTCTCACAAGAGGATTTTGATTTGAATTACCTGTCATTTGAGAGCTAGGCAACTTGGACAATTTTCTTAACTATATGTCTTATTTTCTCATGAATAAAATGTGAATCATAAATGTCTATCAGCCTAACTGGTGTATGAACGTACTTATAAACTACAAAATGGTGTGTAATATCATTTTAATGGAAAGTATGATATGAGGGGTAAGTTCTAGAAAATTTTTTTACAAATTTGGAAACTATGTAGTAAATCATTGCAATGATTAGGAACAAGAAAACTGATTCAATTTCAAAGTGAGTTTCACATAAAAAGTTTGTGTGCAAATGGGGGGGGCTAGGAACATTACAGGGAAAAGACAAAGGAAGGTAGAACAAGCTGTATGATCACTATTAGTCAGAATAAAATTTAGGATAATCTAAGGATTATTAAATTTTTAAGTACAAGGGCAAAAACAAGAAAAATATTTAAAAGGCTATCTTCAAAACTGATAAGTGAGAAAGTACCCTACCAGCCTAAGATCTAGATTATATAGGATAATGTGCACTCATGCTTGCTTTCTTTTATTAGAGAGAGTATAGAATAATCATGATCAAGAAGGGCTTGAAGTTCAGCCTTAGTGAACAGATTATTTGGAGGATGCAAGCTATTTTAAATGAGTTGATTTGAATTATGTCCTTGGATAATATAACAACTTGCAGATTTTATTTTACAACCATTATCATCACCTGATAAATCACAAGAATAATATGTGTTGTCAGAAGTTGTATGTGGTAAAAATGTCAAATTTCAAAGTAACAGAGAGAGCAAATTCCAAAAATATAAGAAAAAAGAGTTTGACACACAATAATGGCACAAATATACGACAGAACTATTTATTCTAGTTTGAAAATATTTATGAGACATCTACCATTTTAAAAATTGCATTCAATTCTGATACTTAAAGATTAACATAATATGAAATGTACACTCTTGGCATAATCAAGATCAGGGAAAAATAGAGAGACGTGATAAAGGCTGTGATATATTTGTGTACACATGCTCTGAGGCATGAAGAGGTAACATTAATATTATCTAGGGAAGTGACAATAGACTCTATATAAGAGATAATTTTTTAATCTGAATATTAAAGAAGCAGATTAGAATTTTACAGACAGAGACACAAACCCTTCTGTGCATTTGAAAAAGAAATAACGTATCAATAATTTAGTCAATAATTTACTAAGAAAAAATAATGTAAAGCATGGCAAACAAAACAATGAACCAGGAGTCAGGCAGTATGGTTTATAATCAAACATTAAACTACATGAGCTTAGTGGGATTACCTGGGAGATATATATACATATATATATAATCACATATATTGTGATATTATATATAATTACATTATAATATTAAGTATTAATAATTAAATTGTTAGTGTGTAATATATTAATAAACATACGTATTAATACATCCTTAGGTTTATAATTGATATTTATAAATTGATATTTTATAAATCTATATAACTATGTATTAACAAATCTTTTTTATATATTAATATCTTTTTGTCAGGCCCTAGTTTCCTTATATATAAACTAAGGATTATGCAACAGTTTTATTTTTTTCCAATCCATTATAATCTACTCAAAGAGGAGAATTTCACAGTGTATGTCTTGATATAAGTGACAAATTTGTTAAGTGTGATTATTAGAAACAACAATCAAAACTGTCATTCACTAAGTACTTACATAAACTATCATACTTTATCACTGATGGCACATGTGTGGGTAATTTGTAGACCTGTGAACTGAGTAGGGATAATTGCAGATGCCGCAAACACTATCTACAATGGCTTCTTATTAAATATTAAAGTTTGGTAACCTGAATAAAGGTCTCTGATGACAATGCTCTGTTTTGGCCTATGGTAATACTGAATATATTTAGCAAATTTGTATACAACAGTACACCAAATTAGTTTACCAAATTAGTAGATTACAGAAATTAGAAAAGGTAGTTAAATTAGAACTTAGTAAGAATTATGCATTCTGGAGTAATGAGCTAGGTGTAAAAACTAAATTTGAAAAGAAAATAAAGGTAAAATCTTCCCATCAGGAGCTATAATCAATAGTTTCATATGCGCAGACTATAGACATTTCATCTAATCACAAGATAATTTGTTTTTAAATTCCTTGAGGATAAAATATACGTCTTTTTTGCTCTGTCTAGAATCTAGTTCAGTAATTGGAATGTAGCAAGTCTTTAGTATCTATCTTTTAAACTGCACTTCCTGAAATTTAAATAAGCCATCATGTATGATAACTTTAAAGTGTGGCAGTTATAACCAGCTTCAACTAAATTGTAATTGCCAGGATGAGGATAGATGAAATGTAGATGAATTTGCAATGTATAGATCCAATATTAGCTATCAAGGCAGGATTCAAGGAAATACATTTAAGGGATTCATTGTATGTGACTTTACCACTGGGCAGTTTAAACTTTACCATACTTATCCATGCAGATATCTGTTTCATAGTTACACTTTGAATTTTGTGCAGAAAAATAGTACGCATTCACATGTGGTGTGCTGGAACCCAAGATGTATCTGGTGTTTGCCAATGAAGTGGTTATATAGTAAAACAAAACAAAAGAAAAACAAAAACCTTGATTCGTAGCATTTGCCAATTTTAACAGTGTAGATAGTTCCACCAGGGCCAATGTCCAGATACCAATGGACTTTCCAGTGCCAAGGCAAACTGGCTCCAGCAACTCCCAGGCACATAGCGCTCTGGGTTATGATGGCACAGCATAGATGTTCAGTGAATGCTCATTGAATGAATAAATCTGAGGTTGTGAGGAGCAATTAAGAATATATTGGTAGCTAGCCACAAAAGAAGTAACTTCTAAATTGTTACAATGTTCTCATGTAGATTTATTCTAAGTAGCTCTTTGAAGTACACCTGGGACCAAAGTTTAAAGTTATAGGGGGAAAAAATCATTTTTAAACAATTAGCTAGAGCTCTTTTGTAAGATAGCAAAAACAAACAAATAAGCAAACATGAACACCTGTTTCAAGAATTCTATAGAGATGTTCTACATTGAGCAAGAAAATGAATGATCTAACTCAATGGTTTTCAAATCAAAATATATCAGAATGCGGGTAGCAGAATTTTTTGAGTTCCTCACTTGATTTTAACGGATAGGAGTGAAAAAGCCATGAACTGACTGCTGAAATAATTCTGATTCTATGTACACGGCTGCTATGATGCTACAGTTACAATTAAGCATGAATTTAAAAAAACAACCAGAAACATGAAATTGTTTTCAATAGTTGAAGGTCATACTTAGACTTTTCTCATGAACCTGAAAAAAAAAAAAAAAAAGAAATGAAGTTGCCACCACTCAGTAACAGAAGTTGCAGAAGTTGGCCGACCTAGCAGGGTTAGGTGAAGGCTAAAAAAATAAAAGATTCAAGAATTTTTTTCCACTAGGCAATATAGATGTAATTATAAACAAGTGGAGCTGTAATCTGTAGTTTTTGCATAAATAAGGACATCGACTGATCTAAAGATAAAATAACATATTGACTAAAATAGAAATAATGAAAAGGAGCAAAGAAGCATTTACAGAGTTACGCCTATTTCTCCATGATGTGGAAAGAATTTTTGCAAGATTTCAAATATTTCTAGGTCCAGAGCTAACAGTAAATTATTCTGATAAACACCCCTCAAACCAGACATTTTGTCACATTAATCGATTTTCTTTAGTTCCTTTCTATTTTCACAGAGGCAAATCTTGGTTTGTCACGTAGCTTGACTGCAAGGAGAGATACACCATAAGCCACAAAAGTATACCTTGGTCAGCATTATATATTTATGCCTAGCACAGCTCTTGGCAAATAATAAAAACTTACATATATACATATGTCTTAACCAATGGGTGATCACAGATAGAGCAGCATTTTTTGATCCTTAATGACATTCTTCATTCTCTGTGGGAATTCCGAGATTGGAATTCTTTTGTCACTTTTTTATTTTTTTAAAGATTTTTTTATTTATTTTGACAGAGAGAAACACAGCTAGAGAGGGAACACAAGCAGAAGGAATAGTAGTGGGTGAAGCAGGCTCCCTGCTGAGCAGAGAGCCTGATGTGGGGCTTGATCCCAGGACCCTGGGATCATGACCTGAGCTGAAGGCAGACACTTAAGGACTGAGCCACCCAGGCGCCCTCTTATGTCAGTCTTAATCGTGATGGCATTTGGTGTTACTCAAAGCCATTTGGTCTTTCCTGCAAACTGGAAAAAAAAATCTCTAGATCAGCAAGTGGAGGACCAGGTACAACCTGCCTCATCCCCAGGGAAGTACATTCAGCTCCTTTATTTAAAATAACCATATTGTTTCATTTTTACCTGGACAAATAACTTTTACATTGTTTGTTTTTCCTTACTTACCCATTGGCTTTTATCCAGCATGCTAATGCATGCTCCATATTCAAGATATAGTAAATAATTCTCACAAATAGATAGACAGTAGTACCCGTGGGTTTCTTATCACTTGCTTGTTTTTGTGTTCTATTTTTGTAGCAGATATTATGTACTGAAGATAAATTCTAACTACCAGGGCCACAGTAAATCTTGCCTTCTACACCCCTCCAATAGCCCACATCATAGGCTCATTAGGAAAAATGTGTATGTGTGTCTACATTTTCTTATCACCTACTATCTCCTTAATTCCTTGCAAATTGATTTATGCCTCTACCACTCTACTGAGACAGCTCATTAAAAGGTTATTTATCTATGGCCAAAGCCAGTAATTCTCTCCAAGTGCTTTTTTTTTTTTCCTTTGTTCTTTAATGCCTTCAGTGTTGTACATTTTCCCATCTTACTTGAATACCATTCCATTCCCTACCAGTGAACCCTCATGACTGTCTTCCAACTTCTATCAATTTTTCTTCTTGTGTCTCTTTCATTAGGTTACAACCCATTTTGTACTTTTGGAAAGAGTGGTCTCCAATATTCTATCATTGACATTTTACTCTTTTCTTTTTATACTCTTTACATTCCCCACTACTCAGGTATATTGAAAACAATGGCTTTGCAATAAGTTTCTCAAATGCTGCATTGCTATGACGATTAACTGAAGCACATAATACACATTTAATACATGGTATCTATCATCATATTTTCCTAAAAATATAAACACACCTTTTTATTGTTCACTGAATGTCAGTGAAAAAAAAACGTCTTACTGGCATCTCAAACCTAGTCCTTAAACATTTAGTCCTTCTGGGGAGCCTGGGTGATGCAATCACATAAGCAATCAACTCTTGGTTTCAGCTCAGGGCTTGATGGATTCCCACATTGGGCTCCTACACTCAGTGGGAAGTCTGCTTAACATTTTCTAACTCTCCCTTCCCTTCCTCCCTTCCAATTCCTCCTGCCACCATGCTCACTCACATACTCTCTTTTCCCTCTCTCAAATAAATAAATTAAGTCTTTAAAAGAAATCTAGTCCTTCTTTTCCCAATAACAAGCTCCTTCTTCTGGTCATCATACATCGTATACTTGTTATTATCATTACTATTATTTTAATTTAAGTTAAAATCATGGCTCCTTGAAAGTCTTAATGTGTGGAGAACATATGGTTCAGTTAAGTCAAGAGGGTGATTCTACAGAACATATATATTCTCCAATATGTATGTATATACATAACAATTCAGTCTAACATTTTTATTTTATAGAGAAGGCAAATCAGGTCCAGAGAGTTCAAGTTACAGACAGAATCAGATTTGCATCTACTGCCTTACATTCCTTAGAACTTCTTATGAGAAATATTATTTTGAATGTATAAAGTACAAAAATAAAATGCTGTGAGGGAGAAAGTGAGCCATTTGTCAAATAACCTCTCACCAAAGGTCAGGGATGTGTGTAATCATTCTCTTATAAGAAACCATGTCAGGAAAAATCATTTTAGCTTATGAGAGATTGCTGACTGTCAAACATGGAATCCTGCTTTCTGGCTGCTTCACCACATACCTGGAGTCAGTTAATATCCTACTAAAGCCTCAACCACCAGAGACACAGAAGCCCAAAAAACTTTAGTTAGAAAACTGTGAAGTTAGGTTTAGGGTGAAACCACTAAATCCTCTGTAATACTTAATTATTTTTTTGTTTTTTCCCCACATCTGAATAAGGTGAATTTTGTTTTTATTTTATCTTTGCTTTAAATTTTACTTCCTATGAGCTGATTTTTGTTTGTTTTGCATGTGCTGTTCATTCTGTACTGACCTGTGCCCCAGATCAATTAACAGGGTCTTCTTTAAAACTGAAACAATGGGGCGCCTGGGTGGCTCAGTGGGTTAAATCCTCTGCCTTCGGCTCAGGTCATGATCTTAGGGTCTTGGGATCAAGCCCCACATTGGGCCCTCTGCTCAGCAGGGAGCCTGCTTCCCCCTATCTGCCTGACTCTGCCTACTTATGATCTCTCTCTGTCTGTCAAATAAATAAATAAAATCTTTTAAAAAATAAACTGACTTCATTAGAAAAGAAAACTTTACAGTTTTTGAACTCAGTAAAAATATATATATATATCATTACATGTATTGATTCTGCATTATGGTGGGATTCTTTAAGGCTCCAAACTTAAGTAGTTTGGTTTGTGAGATTGAATCAATTGAACTAGCTTTTCTCAAAATTAGGATTCAATGATCTTAAATATGTAAAAGCCTAAAATTATTCATTCTTGTGCTTACAGACTTAATAGCCACTCTAGACAAAAATAAACATGAAACCAGTATTTCCATATTAACCAGGTTAATTTGAATATGACAAATGATGTTGAGTTGCTGAAATAATCCTTCACTGACAATGTGAATATGGTACTGACAGGTTCAGGGCAAGATCCTTTCAGTGTATTATGTCAGTTTGTATTTGTCAGTATGATGGAAAAATCCTCTTCTTAGATTCTTTAGATTTAAAAAAAAAAAAAAACCTAAAACCTGCAAAATTTCTTACGTTCAGCATAATAGTTAAGACCACGGACTTTTAAAGCCCAAACATATGGATTAAAATTCTTAGGCTCGGACTTAGGCAAGTAATATAATATTGTCCGCCTGAAAAGCGTTGTGTCTCTGATCTTGACACAGATGAAATCAAGAATTAGGGAATGGCGCCCAAAGTGAAGCAGAGAAGTTTTATTAAGCCAATAGTACACTATTGGCTTAATAAAAGCGAGCAGGTTTTGTGAAGTGGAACTGGACACTCCATTGTTTTGGAATCGGATATTCATTGGGTCTTTCCAGTCTGGGAGCAACTGCGAGGTACAGTGGAGTGATCTCTAATGGAGGCTGCTTCCGTTTATTTGCGGGACTCCTCCCACACCTTGAGAGGAGCAGTTTTTGACCCTACCAGGGTTGTACTGGAACAGTAATGGCAGCCTTTCTCTTCTGGGGGCTGTAACTACAATGCAAATGGATTGTGAGTTTAGGAGTCACCCTTGGCGCAGAGGTAGAAAAGGAGAGCACATGCTGCACACCTATACCTCTTGGTCTGTTAACCCCAAGGTCTTGGGAGCCACAGGTCAAGATGTTGTCCCCCAGGGCTGCTAGTGTAGGACGTATTTATCACTGCCTTTGTCTCGAGCTCCAGTGTAACTGTCTATTCTATTACCCATTCAAGGACTTAGGACTCAAATCTTTTAGGTCAAAGGATGAAGTTTCCTCTGGGCTTCCTTCCACTGCTCATATCTAGCTTCTACCTAACAATATACCTGTGCCCCAGTATACTTATTTATGTTAAGAGATGATGACACATCACAGTGTTGCTAGTATGATTAAATGAGCTTATGGAAGCCTATAGAGCATTTAATGTTAATATTGCTATTATACATGAGAGGAGACATCTCTTGGCACAAAATGCTTTTTATTAAGTCAATCTATATATTTTTCATTAGCCAGGACCAGATAAAGAAACATAACTTTGAGCTATATTGATCTTTATACATGCGTAAACTCAAGCATTAAAATTATTTGATAGTACCCATAGAGGAGATGGACTTATCTCCCATGAGATCTTGTGTCTGTAATTTTGCCTTGTCTTCACTAAATGGAGCTACTATTAGTTGAACAGACAGATGGAGAGTCAAAAGTTGAGAAATATCAGCTAAAGTTAATTGAATTTCTCCAAGAACAACAACCCAAAGGCAAATTTTCTTCTAATGCAATGAAATAAACCTATCGCTTGAAACTTTGTTAATCTGTGGCTGATCTGGACTTGCTTGCTACTAAAAAATTGAAACATTCAGCAATTGAATGACTCAGTAGGTTAAGGGTCTGCCTTCAGCTCAGGTCATGATCTCAGGGTCCTGGGATCCAGCCCCACATCTGGCTCCCTATTCAGCAGGGAGTCTGCTTCTCTCTCTCCCTCTGCCATACCTCTCCTCCCCGACCCCGCTGTGCACACTCGCTCTCTCGCTCTCTCTTTCTCTCTTTCTGTCAAATAAATAAAATCTTTAAAAAAAAAAAAATCCAAGCTCAAAGGGGATACCAGTTAATGATGAAAGATCATCGTTAACTTCCATATTTAATCTTGTACTAGCAGGAGATAGTTCTTTTTAATAGAAGTCACTGTTTTTCTATTTCGCTTAAAACTACAGTATAAAAGTATTTCATAAGATTGTACTTATCTCCTTACCCTGCCTTCTTCCTTCTTCACACAGATGTACTGTGTTACCGAACATTTTTGCTTGACATGAATGACTATATTTAATCCTCATCCCAATCTAGGAGACAGTTTTACAGATGAAAAACCAAAGCACAGAGGCATTAATTATCTTACAAATTCCAGGAAACTGAAGCAAGGTCTGCGAGCTTGCCAGTTTATCTTTCACATATACACATAATCACACACCTGGGGACCAGAGTAATCACTAACAGAAGAAAAAAAAACAGCAATTTCTTTCAGGTTATATAATAACTGACAGGACATGATAAGTTAGCCACTTAGTATAAACGATCTTTTGCATCTTGAAACTATGTTCTATTGTGGCAAATTTTGGCTCAATTGCAAAATGGATATTTGGTTGAGTTTAGTTTTATAAGTTATATCCTAATATTATTGAAATAACTTTCCAATACTGAGAAAGACTAGTAACTTAAAAATACAGTTTCAGGCGCTTGGGTGGCTCAGCGAGTTAAAGCCTCTGCCTTTGGCTCAGGTCATGATCTAGGGGTTCTCAGCAGGGATCCTGCTTCCCCCCTCCTCTCTGCCTGCTTGTGATCTCTCTCTGTCAAATAAAAAAAAAATCAGAATTTCAAATATTGCTTTGTAAAGATACACAATCTTTTTGATCATTTCTTCTGTAAGATGAACAGAGTCTAAATCAATTCTATTCTTATTAGATACTATTTTTAAATTATTTCACTTCACTTAACACTATACCTCACAGAAATTGATAGCAATCTATATAAAAGATTTTTTTTTAAACACACTGATTTTAAACTCTATTATGATGGAAAATCTTCCATTATTTTTTCTGACTACTGCAAATTATTCTCATCTAGGTATTTAAAATCTATAGTAGCACAGTCAATGAGGAATTGAAAATATTAGTCACTTGAAATAAGAATTAAATGTTCAACAAAATTTTTAAAGATAGAGGCGCCTGGGTGGCTCAGTTGGTTAAAGCCTTTGCCTTCGGCTCAGGTCATGATCCCAGGGTCCTGGGATCCAGCCCTCATCGGGCTCTCTGCTCTGCAGGGAGTCTGCTTCCCCCTCTCTCTCTGCTTGCCTCTCTGTCTACTTGTGATCTCTCCCCTCTCTGTCAAATAAATAAATAAAATATTTAAAAAAAATTAAAGATAATTCAACAGGATGTAAGCTCTTAATTTTTGCTGGGAATAGAATGACTCTGATATTTGCACACAAACAGAAAACCAATTTTAGGTGGAGAGATGATAAAATACATTATTATTTTACTTATATCAACTTTGTTAGAAAATCATGAAGGAAAGGGTTAAACTAATAATGTACAAAAAAATGAAAGATCTTCAATTAAGGAAGCAATTGCATGTAGAGCATGAGAATTTCTATACCAAATTTCAACCAATACAAAATCAGAAAAATCAGAAGTAATCTTTATCTTTAGATGGGTCGTGCAATATGAAACCATGGCTCAAATTAATACTTTGGCATGTTTTGCTCAAAGGACTTCCAAATTTATTAAGAAATGTCAATTCACAGCCTGAAAAATCTGACTCATGACATAGATATTTTAAGAAATTTACATCTGTCAAATATTTCAGCTAGATATGATTTAGTTTCTTTTTTTTTTATTTAATTAGTTTCTATCATAACAGATGGATTGCTTCAGATATGGTAGATCAAATATGAGGATTTATTAGAATTGAAAAACAAGAAACAATGCAACATTTCAAAGTGTCATGGTTACAGTTGTTAAAAATAAATCTATATATATATATGAACAAGCCATGAATCATCCCCAGTTTGTGAAACTGTTGAAAGAAAGAGAAGACAATGAATTAAAACATCTGTGTTTTTTGTCAATGCCTGTTGGCTGACTTGCAAATGAATTTTACAAATATTTACCATCCTATTACTTCCAATTCAAGATTCCCTTAAAACAAAAAGGATTCTGGCCAAATATTCAATAATTGAAGACCTAAGTCAGCAATATGATTTATGGTTCCTCACTGATATCATAGCGAATATGCATGAGCTAAATTTTAAGCTTCAATTAAAGGAAATGCTAACTTGCTAGATAGACATTTATGTTGAAAAATAAACATTTTATCATATAATGCAATAATAATAATAATTTTGCATGTTTTAACATGAATTAGCATGTATAATATTTCTATCACTAGTTAAGAGTAAAAAGTAAATTGAAGACACTATTAGAAAAATGTGAACGATATGGTTGATATAAATAAAATTAGAATTGCTTTCAATACACATAATATACACTTCTGATTTTGATGTTAATAAAGCTGACATGACACAAAGTTAGTGAATTTACTTGTTTTGGACAGAATCTTTTGTTGTGAAACTGATAGGCTTTTGCGTCAAATCAAGTCTTCCTTTTTTTTTAAGACTTTATTTATTTGAGAAAGACAGAGATAGCGACAAACAGAGCTGGAGGAAGGAGGAGAGGGAGAAGCAGGCTTCCTTAAGGGAGCCCAACAAAGGACTGGATCCCGGGAGCAGGACTCAATCCTAGGACCCTGGGATCATGACCTGAGCTGAAGGCAGATACTTAACCACTGAGCCACTCAGGTGCCCTTGGCAGGTATAAGTTTCTATCACATTTCACAAGATGCAAAAACCTAGTGCATAAATATATAGAATACATTCAACTACTTCATTATTTTTTACTATATCCTACATAGTTTTTGTTATACTGGAACATTGAATGTGATACCTAAATTAAAGTATCACAATATTTCATTTTTCAGAATTTAAATAAATATTGCCATAATTAATTTTCACTGAATAAAGCAAAATGATGATCAAATTTTAAAAATAGAAAAAAAAAATACAGTGGAAAGCCTGCTACTTGAAATGTTCTCCTCAGTTGATGGTGGTGTTTGTGCTACAAAAGTGTACAGAGTTTTGCTCCTACATGTCATATTTTTTTTTACAGCTATTTCATCCTGCTGGCCAATAACATTACAATGTAACAGCAGTTTTCACTACATAGTCCTATACAATCTAATAAATTTTTAAAATGGAAAGCTTGGCATTGAAAATTATTGCATCTCTAAAACAAAAAATGTCAGGTTCATTCATGCTGTGGAGAACTATTATAATTCCATTTCTATAAACTATGTCAACCTTGCAAATAATCACTCACCTGTTATATACCCAAGCACTGAAAACTGATTTTAGCATCCTAACATCCCCTGTGCTTCTGAAGCAGCAGGAACGAAAAAAGTTCCTGGAATATGCCACTTTCATGACTTTCTATTTCCTTCTTAGTTAACTAAGAAGTAACTTAAAACAGAACAAGTTAAATGCAAAACCCCCAAATGAATATTTAAACATTTTTCAACTACATCATTGGCATATTGTAAACCATTATCAAGTAGTGGTCCTATTAGTTTTATTAAAGATATTTTTTATAGCAAAATGAGTTAGGTTAAAAAAACCTAATTTAACAATATGCTATTTGAATTAATTTCCCCTTTATTACTTTTTAAATTAAGAGAAAAGCCAACAGTCATAAACTGGCATAAAGTACCTAGTGGGCAAAATTGAAGCTTACCATACACCTACTGTCAAGGAGATAATAGGGTATATTTTTTAATGGTAAACTCTTTAAAAATATAGCCTTAACATGTAAATATAAAAACATATTATAGAATGATAAGCAGCTTTGATGATTATAATTATATAATTGGATCCTAAAGATGAAACAAAAATAAAAAGAATTATTTGTGAAGCAACTTTAAGGGGATAGCATAATAAAGTAATAGCCAATGGTTACTGAGAGCAAAGCATGTCGCACCATTTATATTCCTCAAAAATATCTCATGATCAATAAAAAGATCCAAAAATGAAATGTAAAAAAAGCATTTAAATGTTTAAAATTGAGGAAGATAGTTTGTAAAAAAAATTGCAACAACCAAAGAAAGGAACAATTTGGTGAGTTAAACAGGAACATAAAGGTGTAAAGTTTTCAAAATGCAAGGGATTTTAAATATTTGCACCAAATTCTAAAATTTAAATATAATAGAAAGGAGACACAGGAGGAAATAAAAACAATGAGGAAATCGTAGTTAGAAGAAACTGTCTTATGATCTGAAAGATAGTATCAACAGAGACGGAAAGAAGTTGCATAGACCATGTTTCAGAAACAAACTTCAAAGATGTCTTAAACACTGTCATTGTTTCATACCTCAAAGAAAAATAAAAGGTCGTAAAGATAGGAGTTTATGAATGAGTTGAGACAGCACATCTTGAAGAAGTGTAAATATCTAGGAGAAACAGTTACAACACAACTGATAGGCTCTCTCATTTTTTTCTTTTATAAAAGTAGAAAACCTGATACAAATATGTCTATACATTTTCAGAAATATAAGTAATACTTCAAGAGAAATTTCATATTCTAAAACAGATAAAAAAGACAAACAAAAGAACATTAAAACTTTAACAAAGGGCCAGTTAAATGGTCCAAAATTAAAACAAGTGGCAAATTAGAAAACACATGGGAGAACTAAAAGCCAGTATATTATAACAAAAGATTACAGGAGGCAGAAAAAAAAGCAGTAACAATGCGTTAATTATTAATAAAAAATACACACAAAATAATATTATGAATGTCAGAAAATGATAGGTCAGTTCGTTTTCTGTTGTATTTCAATATTATTTAAAGCCACAAACATCTATTACATTTCTGTCTCTAGAGCACTGTGCAAAATTCCTTGGAGATATAAAATTGCCAAGTACACAGACATTGACCTCTCATATTTCTCTGTTACATGAGGGAGATAGGATATGCATAAATCACTGAATACAAGGCAGATTGTGGTAAGAACTATAATTCTGATACAACTGTAATATAAGGTTGATATGAGGAAAGAAGAATTTAATTTCAACTAAATAGTGCCCAGAGAGATGTGTCTGAGGAGGAGAGAGTTTCCATTTCAACAAGTTGAAAAAGTACGGATATATTTTAAACTGTGGAGCAGGCTTGTTTTGTTTAAAACAAAAAAAAAATTAAAAATCCACTCCAGAAACAGTGTAAGAAAGCAAAATAAACATGTGTGTACACACACATATACATACCCACACACAGAAATAATAATAACAAAACAAAAAACTCCTAAGTGCCAAACTCTGGCCACTTATGGTGGATGCAGAATATTAAATTCTTTTTTTTTAAGATTTTATTTATTTATTTGACAGAGAGAGATCACAAGTAGGCAGAGAGGCAGGCAGAGAGAGAGAGAGGGAAGCAGGCTCCGCACCAAGCAGAGAGCCCGATGCCGGGCTTGATCCCAGGACCCTGAGATCATGACCTGAGCTGAAGGCAGAGGCTTTAACCCACTAAGCCACCCAGGCGCCCCAAGAATATTAAATTCTATCTGCTAAAAAAAAAAATTCTATCTGTTATACACTCAAGTGTAAATTGATTGAATTATATTTTCTTCAGGATCACGGGTACCTCCATATGCTCCTCATATTTCTGAACCACTAAAAAGTCTAAGATCATAGAGGACTGAGTTTCTTCTGGATACTATGGCCAGCCTCAACAGTTTATTATCAGATTTAGATTTGTTTCAAGAACAATATCAAGAAATCAAACAGAAGTCAAAGATACATCAATGATCAAAGAAGAATGGCAATAATTTAAATTAGAACTTCATTGTTAGTATATTTGGACTTTCCAATAGGGATATACTTTCTTAAAAAATTTGACCAGGAGCACCCATTTTGAGAATTATAAAGAAATACATTAGCACCATAGCTATTGATTCTGCTAGATATTTGGAGACATCTTGATAAATATTGGATTGATTAGGAAGCTAAAATAGAATTTCCCCTATTAAAAGAGACTAATCAAAATCCAATCTACATATACAGTCATTCCGTATGTGTCATACAGCTTGTTATTCATTTATTTTCAAATAAATGCAACACTAGTCATTGCTGTTGCAATAGTCATTATTTGTGGCAATGTATACTTCATAGAGTGCTTTCTCATACCAATTCATTTAGTATCGAGATTACATGAAGTTTACAGAGAATGTAATAGATAAGGAAATTGAGCCTAAAGGAAACAAGACACTTAAGGTCACCTGGCCGGTAAAGATGTAGCTGGTATTAGAAGCTACCTTCTATTCTATCAGATCAGAGATTGAAAATAATAACAAATGTTTCCAAATTCATGTATTGAGCATTATTGGAAAATATGTTGTGAAGAGACTGCATAATGAATAATTATTTCTGATAGCAAAGGTAATTTATCAGGGTTCAGTAATTCCTTGGATTCTTACTGTAATGATAATGAAGGTAGTGATATTTTGAAGTAAGGAACTTTAATGAAGACCATTCAAGTGAAAGATACTGGATTACATATTCAAAAGTGAAAGTAGTAGAGGTGATTCATACTTTTACATACTGAATAGCTATATAATTTTTTCATAAATTATTTTATTTCCTAGATATCAGTAGCCATCATTAACAGTTAGAAACATTGGAATGTATAAAAGCAACTGAAAGATTTGGGCAAATAGATTGATTTTTCTGCATACAGGTTGGACCTAAACTAAATTAATGAATTCAATTAACTATAATCCAATTCAAGTCTCCAAATGTTTATTGAGTGCTTAGTCTATTTATAAGGTACTGAGTTAGGTATGGAGATTCTGTGGTGAGTAATTTAAGATTTTTTGACATACTCTTTTTTACAGAAAAAGAGTCATGATTTAAGGAAACATGATTTATTTCTTTTCACATTTCTAAGAAATAAATTCACAGAAAGTTTCCTATGAAATCTAAGTTATTGAAACTTAGTCATTAAAAGTTATAGATACATTACAGTTAAGGCTCCATTTATCTATTTTAATTTGTATAAAGAAAAGCAAAAAAAAAAACAAAAACAGTATCAGGTAGCATTAAATACAATACCTAACTATGATAACATAGCACCCAAGTTTTTTCCACAATTCACATTTTTTTAATTCTAACAGTAAACTTTAACTTAATAAAGGATTCAACAAAGCATGTCCAAACACTAACATAAGCCTTGTCCCTCTCGCAACATAACTAGTCTGACCTTTCTAAATTGTTACCCTTGAGTTCTCCTGTTTCTGTTGCCTTCCCTTCATCTTGAAGCATGTAAAATAAATTGTTCCATGTTCAGAAAACTCAGTCCAGAAAGGAAATAACCTTATCCATGTGAAAGAATTCAGAATCCATCTCAATCTCTGATTTTTTTTTTTTTTAAATCCTGGAAGTTGATGAAATCTTGTTTGGTGTGACGAAAAGAGCAAGGGTTTTGAGTTGAACACACAGGGTTTGAACCTGATTTTTTCCACATTGGCTAATTTTCTCTTCCTAAGTTGTTTCCTCAAATTTAATGAGAAATTAAATCTATCAATCCCTCCAGGTGTAGAGATGCTTAAATGAGAGGCACCCATAGTCCAAAGCAGTGGACAAGGAACATCAGTTTCTTTTCCTGCCACAAAGATGAGAAAAGAAATAAAGAATCAGAAGAAATAGAAGTACCTAGTGATTTCCTTGTAGAGGGAAGTGTTTTCACATGTAAAATGAACTATTATAATAATTGAAATGGAAATACAGGAGACAGAATTCCTAAATTGTGAACATCTGTGCTTAAAGCTGCTATTACTAAAAAATGCATATACTTCTTATTTTACCCTGTGTTTACTCACTTTTAACAAAATTTCATTGACTGCAAGTAATTTAGGATTTAGAAAGTACTTGAAGTATGTGTAATGGTTGTCTCTTTTAATGAAATACCCTTCTTAGAACTAGCTAAATTAGCAAAGATACTTGTTCCAAACTCTGACCTCAACTAATTGTACACTTTTTATAGTTTTCATGAAGTCTGGCTATACATCTTATAGGTGGCTTTTCTGAGATTTTTCTTGTGTTCTGACAATAAACAAGCCAACCTGAAAGCCTCCCCATTGCATGTTAAACAAACAGCCCATGCTATGATACAGTTGTTATATGTAAATTATTACTAATACTTTGAAAGAAAAAAGAGAGTTGGAACTTAAGAAGGAAAATCAAAATGAGTAGAAAGGCAGTGCAGGGTCCTTTGTATAACACAGCTTTGTGAAATGTAAAAGGACTGCTTTTCTTCTTTGTTATATCAAAGAAAGAAAGGAGCTTAGATGTAGGTTTTGAGATGTTGGTGGACCCAGATCAGCGTATCTGGCAAATTAACTCCCATGTGTTAGTAGGATCTCAGTAAATGGAGCTAATGCTATGCATTGTGGAAAGTGTTAGAAATTCAATGTGGTTCACATTATTCATTCTTTTAGTTGTACCAAATAAAACAATTCATGTTACCCGAAGCTCCTTTATCTCAACCATCTAGATTTACTTTTCTCACTGGAGTAATCTAAGCACAGAAGATAGCAATTTGCATAGATAATGAAAATGTCTGGTTTTGATCTTTCATTAAGAGTCAAGATTTTGAAGCTTAGAAACAGGAAAACTCCTTAATATGTGTTGTATTAATAAACATTAAATCTGGTTTCTTAGCATGAAATCACCATTAGAGCATCAAGAAGTGAGCTTTGTGGACTGTGAAAAAGAATATGGAGATGACAATCATAAAGCAAGCATTAAGATAACATGACTCATCAAAGTTTGAATGTGAGAGAATGAGAAAAATGTAAAACACAAGATCAAATTTAAGGAATCTTCTAATCTCATAAAGATAGATCATCCTACTTAACTCCTATACAGCTAATGCCCCAATGCCAAGATTTCTTCTTATAACTATTCATACATCCTTCTATTGCTCTTTTAATCGTGAATTAAAGAAAAGCAAAACAAAATACAATCTACTTATATAGGTCATTAACAAAAACAAAAAATAAGAAGTAGAAAACTATGACAAAATCTGTTCTATTTATGTTTAATTGTTTGTTTTTCCCTTTGCATGTGTTGACCTTGGCTCAAGGCTTATTTTTGTGAATCACTAAATGAAGGGGTAGAGAACTGAATTGAAATTTGAAAGCATTAGCAAGCCAGTGAGTTCTGAGGCAGGAGCTAATATGAAGGGGGAAATGGGTAAGAAGCACAATTTGCTGATCACAAAATATCTCTACAAACACTGTTGTAAATACATGTGAACTCTTCATTAATACTGGATAAACTAGTTAATATCGGTTGGCTGAAGAGATAAGAATCAATAAACGTTTTTAATTGAAATTTACAAGAGAAAATAGTGTTAGATCAAAAAAATGATACATTGCTTTGGAAAGTTTCAATGTCTATAGAATGTTAATACCTACCTGTTATAGGATAAAGATTTAAAATATAAAATGTAGAAATAAAGGTGGTGTAAGCAACATTGATATTTTATGATAAGAGAATCCCATTGAAGAACTAAACAATTTTACAATAACCAGACTGCTTTCCTATTATGTTCATAGGAAATCTACTTTGAAATAAAGACTGTCTTGTTTTAGGGTAGTGACTAGATCTTTATCTTTATCTCCTAAATATATTGACACATATTGGCCCTCAATAAATGATTGATGGGTGAAGGAAAGTGTTAATGAGTCCCATAACTGATAAATAAGCTACCGACTATTTTTGTGGAAATACCATCTACTGACCACAGTGTTTCACAATTCCTAACTTAAACTATGTCAAAACCATAGTATTTAATTCAAAATAATACTATTCTAACAAAAAGCTTACTAAACCAATCAAACTTTAGCCCAAAGGAAATTATGGAAACAAATTTTGGTAATATTTACATGAAATAGCACAAGACATAATATGTCTAACATCTTCTAATTTCCTTTGAGGCCTGTGAGAATTTTCCTTTGGAAGAAGCTATATAACCAGAATATAGTTTTTATAAATAAGGAGATTCAATAACCTATCTAATGAGAGGTAAAAATAAGAAGTAATCTTCAAATTATTGAAAAATGGTTAATTTCTAAGAACTTACACATTGGTAGTATTTAAAAATTAAGTTCAAAATGTCATTTCTGATTTTCATCTATTAATATATTAATGAATTCTGTCAAGTTAGCACCAGATATTAAAGATTTCCTGGCATTTTGCTAGAAAATTGATTTTAAGAGTTTGTCTTTGGCCTCCTTTAAAAAGATTTAACAGATAAAAGAGCAATCAAGTACTAGTTGGATTTATAGATGAAAATGTTTCTTTAAAAGCCATGAAAAGACCACTGGACATGAACTCAATACAGGTAATCATAGGCCTGTCAACATTTCTATTGCAGACTTCATTTAAGAGGCTTTATCATCTCCATCATCTTAGAAACTATGAAGCTGGAAGTTGGCATACAAATTAGCAGCATGGATGCAAATTTGTTTACCCAAAACATTTGAACCAATTCAGCTGTTTTGATTTAGACATCAGCCAAAAACCTTAACTCAGAGTTTCTCCAT
>CM053606.1:142463116-142504478 GCA_028646535.1 Procyon lotor
AGCTTAAAACAGGCATGCATCAGGTCTAAGCAGCTCCCCAACCCAATTTGAAGTCCTCTATGCGCCACCTTTTGAGTTGCTGACAGTGGAAATAAAATGGCCAGATAAGGTTGGCTGCCATTTCAACCCCCCTGGAGCAGTTCAGGCCTACCACTGAAGGCCACTTTGTCTTCTACTCTGAGGCGTTTCTTCCCACTGGGCCTCATTGTCCTTGTTGTAGGCAGAGGTGAGATGGTGAAGGGATGAAAAGTATGGGCAGAAGGTGGAATTCTTATGGCCCGAGCTGTTTACGTGGAAAACGGCGCACCTCAGACTTCAAGAACACTCCTGCTAACCTAGATTAGGACCTGCAAAGCTCATAAAACGACTCCCCATTCTGAGTTTTGCTTTGGGCCAGAATGTCCGGAAGAAACAGTGTGGGAAACAAAAGCGGGCATAGACATTAGGGGAAACACCATTTAAGCCTTTTCAGCATTCAAGGTTTTAGGAAAGCCTTGAGACTGAGGTGAAATTAAAGTAAAATAAGAGGGGAAAGGAGAATAAGCAACTGTTAAGACTGGCACCACCCACCCATGGGGAACACGTCTAAAGCATATGGCCCAGGTAAGTTTGTTTCTCAGAATTTGAGGATAGCGTTCCAAGTTGTAAAATATAGGAGAAATCTTTCGAGTGGCAGATAAGTGACAAAGAAAAACCTTATTACCATTAAAATGTTTTTTAAGTTCCGTAAAAAATTGATTTTGAACGGGACCAAAGCAGAGTGTGACACACTCTTTCTTCTCAGTGTCCCTCAAACTGGAATATACTTAGTGGAGACCAATGGTCTCAGTCCAAAGTCCAGAAGCTGTGAGTAGAGAAGAGGGGTTCCCTTTCTGGTGCCATTTAAACCAAATTAACGCGCCCTTCCTTTCAGCGGCGGGTCTTATTCAGAAAATACGGTAGGTGCGGGCAGCCGGGCTGTAATTGCAGGCGACGCGGTTCTGTGTTTGTCAGGCCGGCGTGCTCTCCCGGATTTGGAGACTCCCTCCCCCATCTGCCCCTCGAATGTGTTTTGGCTCAACAGGTATCACATGAAAACTCGCACTTAACCCCGATCATCCTCTAGCAGGAGCCACCCCAACATTTTTTCTTGCCAGGAGCTGTTGCTGGCTCCTGGCGCCTTCCCCACGCAGAGCGCCCGTCTAGCAGTCAGCCCCAGGGCCATCTATTAACCACCGACTCCCTGTGGCAGACGGGACTAAGCCTCTATGTGAGGCTTCTCGCAGGTCGAGCCGGCGACGAAAACGAACACATTGTAAGCAACCCGAGACGCTTTTTGTGCACCAGGCGATGTAGTTACGCTGCTTAGGACAGGCGTTTTGCCTTGAAGCTGAGCTGAGGTTGGGGGTCGGGGGGAATCAAGCTTTAAGGAGCAGGTTGGGATTACAAGACGGTTGCTGCCACAGACACCAGAGGCGACTTCTTGGCATTTAGGGATGTAAATTAAAATTCGAAACATGTCACCCATCGTTGCTCCTAATAGAATGAGAGGTAACCCCTCCAGCTCCCTCCACCCAAAACATGAATTATCATTTCCACTGAATGCAAATGGACTGCCTTCTGTGGGGGGACAGCCAGCTGCAAGCTGGACAATAAACTGTTTCATAGAGACGCGGCCCGATTGCGGTTCAGAGAGGCACTCCTTTACAAAGGAAGAAGCGTCCAGTTTGTGTTGACAGCCTTGGCGCGCCTGGGCCAAAACACCCCCCCACCACCACCCACCATGCACCCCCCCACCCCCGACACACAGACACCGGGGATTTGAAACTAGCTTCACTGAAAGCAACATCCATCGCATCAATTTGAGCTGCCATGAGTATGGGGAGGTGATTTTTCAAAAAATGATGGCATGAGTCATAAACACCTCCTGAGTATTCTTTGCAGCAATTAATGGGCAGCAGGGTGCAAGAGAAGTTGTGGAACAGACCTGGGCATCTATTTTTCTCCCGGAGGACAGCTTTTCTTCCAATGATTCTGACTGTCCCTTGCTTTCTTGCTTAGGAATACATTTTACATCCCACCCACCCCCTCCCCTTGTCTGTGCATGTGACACTCACTCTACCTGTCTGAACGCTAAGACTTGCTGGGGATTTTCTTTTTGGTCCTCAGCTAATGACTTTCCTCCTACCTTCATTCATCCCCAAAGGTGGATCCTAACACTTCCTGGCACCTCAGACCCTTGTAAAGCCTCATTGTAAGCCAAACCTCTACCAGGGAAGCGACCCTACCATTTATCAATGCATAAGAGCCCACGTAGTAATAATTCACATATGCATTCAGACGTTCATGTAAGTGAGGGGATGCTTTGAAGAACCCTGAACCCTAATGCATTTAACATTAGCACATTCCTAGCATGTCAGTAACTTTCCTACCTGAAAGGGTTAAAAAAAATTTACATTAGTGTCTTTAATATAAATATTCTAGCCAAAGCATCAAACCCCACTGGTTTGACTAGAATCAAGGTAATCCTCACCACCAAGTAAAGTCTTGCAGAGGAATTCTGCCTGGATATCCACTAGTTAGAGGCTATACGAACCAACTCACGTATTCGTTTGAGCATACTGCAAGAATATTTATTGAGCACAAGCTCAATCACTGCATTGAACGCCAAATCTGGCAAGCAAAATGCATTTCCTATCTGGGGGTGGGGGGCGAAAGAGCTGTGAATCAACTCCTTCTTCAGTATTATTATCATTATTTTATCGGTGCAAATTGCAAAGTAAGCTACCGGCCTTATTCCGGCGACAAGTCAGCTCACCTCCATCCAAGCAGAGGGGACTCCCGAAAGCAGACCTACCTTTCACACAAGACACCGTCAATAAAAAGACGAGATTCCAAAACGTAAATCCACTTTTAATCCCCATTTTCTTCATCAGGATGAAGTCGAGGCGGCCACATTTAGCGCATCTTCTAGTGCCAGGCTCCCGGGGTTTGGATTCCTTTGCTCGGCTTTCCCCTTTGCGGATCCCTTTCATATTATTCGCGAGCTTCTAATTCCTGCTCCTCAGCCCGGCGCAGTGGAGTTGTTGCTGTTGTTGGTGCGCGGTCACAGCTCGGAGTGAATGTGTTTCTGGGATACCACAGCAACCTTGACGAGGACTCAACCATCTCTCCAACGGGGGCACAAAGTCTCTGCTACTCTGGATTCTGTCTTTTCCTGTGCTTTTTTTCCCCCTCCACCAAAATCTACCTCAATTCTAGCTCGTTATAGCAACCATCAGAAACCACTAGTGAGCTTCTTGAAGCCCAGCTCCGCTCTCTGACAAACTCCCCACAATATTTGAATTTAAGGGGCTTGGTTTATTTTTCCTCCCCGAAGAGATCAATTCCGCCTGTAAAAGCAGCAGAGAAATATGTTAGTGAGCTCTCCGATGCAGTTTGTGAATACAGAAACACGTTAGAGGAGTATTTTAATCGGAGAATCTGTGTTGCTTTTGGGGAAACCATACTGATAATGAATCGGGCTCCATCGATGCCCACGTCCTTATAAAGGGGCATGTGTTACTACTATAGTTGCAGTATATTTCAGGCAGGCGTCTCGCATTTATTATCCTGTGATTTAATTGAAAAAGAAGATCACAGGGAAGAATTTATTTGCACACATGCATTTTCATATTCAAATGCCTACGTGTAAACCAGTAATCAAGTTTCCATGATTCGGTAAACCGATTTTATCCGTGAACAGGGCGGGGGTGAGGTGGAGAGGGAGTGTGTCATTTCCCCAAATAGTTCGCCCTTTCATCCTCCCCAGCCGCTTTTCAGCTACTGTGTGCTCCAGTTAAACTACTTTATCTGTGCTAGTTATCTAGAACAGACTCATTTGTCTTAATTCTGAATCAGTCCCAAATATGTAAATGGAAGGTTTCTTTCAAAACGTAAATGTATGTATCTATACATCTGGACTTGGCCGCTCCACACACACACTCAAGGGTTAACACGTACAAGGGAAGAGTTCTTGCGCCATCTACTGGTCATTGCTTAGTCACTCGCTTCTTTTTCACATCTATAAAGGATCCTATCTCCTTCATCCCACGGTGTAGGGGAGCTGTGTCCTGAGACAAGCGCGTTTTGCTCCTGTGTGTCGATTTCTTAAATTTTTTTTTTTTTTTGACTAGTCGTGGCCCATATCTAACAAACCGCAAGTTCCTTAGACTAAGCGGCAGACTGATGATCTGACTTTTCTGGAATCTGCGGGGGGCGGGGGAGGATTGCAGCACTGGTTCTGGAATAGATAATTGCAACGGTTCCTGGCTCCATTTGCTTGCTGAAGGCATTCAGGGGATTAGCATCTATCTGCAGGGCTTGTTCAAGAGGACTGCCCAATTTGAGTTTGCATCTCTCCACATTGCCCACAAATGATGGCTCCCGTCCCATGCACCCCAAGATCACCCTGGTCAGCTTTTGTCTCTGGGCTCAACGCGAAACTGCCGGCTCAGGGGGAGCAAGGTTGTTCCATCTGGAGGGAATTCTGTTCCGGGAAGTGGGCACACTGCGAGTGTCTATAGGGATGCGTGTTGAGTGGGCTCAATCTGCGGGCATAGGAAGGATTCTAAGCTCTCCGGGTACGTGGCATTTTGTGTGGGTCTGTGAGTATCCCAGGAGAGAGAGAGAGAGAGAGAGAGTGTGTGTGTGTGTGTGTGTGTGCGCCCGCGCGCAGTTGTGAAGGGTAAGAGTGTGTGTTCATGGAAGATGCGGGAAGGTGTGATTTTTTTATGCGTGGGTGTTTTCCCAAATGTGTTCGTGCGTGTGTATGCATGTGTTCAGAGGTGTGTGTACTCTAGAAAGGGATTTCTTTTCTGGGTAAAGAGCCTTACTTAGCAGGAGACAGAAGCTGTAGACGCCCAATTGACCTCATTAAATTCAGGGAGGTACATTAAGGGTGGTGTGGCAGAATATTGCTCCTTCCCACCAGTGCTTTCTTTTATTGTCCAAATATGCAGATTTCAAAGGGGAGTGGGTGGCAGGGTTGGGACTAGATCATGACTGGAAAGATCAATGCTAAAAAAATGTCATTAGCTTGCTGAGACACCTTGGTAGAGGCCCTGGCATTGATTTTAGTCAAGATGTCAGGGTGTGTGGCTGCTGCTGTTGCCTATGCTAGATTGAACAAGCAGTTAGATGCAAACAGGTCCTTGGACTTAATTAAGACACTTGATAAAACCCTTCTTACCAAGCATGCAGAGGTTAATCACTTCAACTGAATATGATTTTTATTAAAAGAAAACAAAAATCTTGGGTGCATGCATTCAATTTGAACACATGGCTATATACATCCAGACAGAAAGACTGTAAACCAAAAAACTTTTATTTCTCAAAAGTCAGAAGTGTTTTAACAGAAATTATTGTGCAAAAATAAGCTTTTACTGTGGGACCATCATGACTGATACTTAAATATCAATTTCTGATGTTTATTTTCAAACATGCTACTCTAATAATCCAATTATTTTGTTTCCCTAAATGAATCCTGTCTATCATTTCAATGTGAAGTTGTTAAAAGATTTATCTGGTAGCTCATAATACACTGAACAATACTGTAGCTTTTAGCTTTTATATTTCACCACAAATCATGAACCATTTTTTACCCACATTTTCTGGATTCCCATACATGGAAAATCATATTTTATACGATGAAGATAGTTAAGGCATAGGGAAATGAAGTGGTTTATTCAGAGTCATCATCAAGAACACTGTTATTTAATCCAATACACTTAGTGCTAGATCCACTTTTGTCTTTCATGCTAAGCAGACTCCTCTCCAAAGGAACATTTCCAAAGGTATTCCAGAAATATAACATTACCAGCCAAAATTCTGGATGAGAAATCCCTCAGTTTCTCCAGAAGGAAAAATACAAAGTCTGAATTTGGGAGGAAGAAATCATCTATCTCAACTAATTTGTAGGAAAGCAGCACAGTTATACATACATTCACTTAAAACTGTTAGAAAAAAAGACAAAAAATAGCTAATATAATACCAAACATTAAATGCATACTGTATGCCCAACATTGTGTAATGCTTACTTGACATTTCTTAATCACATTGCAACTTGATGAGATAAGTACTAGAAATATCCTCATTTTATGGGTGAAGAAACTGATACACGAAGTTAACTATCTTGCCTTGCCAGATGTAATATAACTAAGATGAAATATGAGCCTATCATGTCCAATTTCTGAATCAATATGCTAGGCCACTTACACTGTCTTATGCTAGCACGCAAAGGTGCTTGTTTTAAAATATTCTAATAGCAAAAATTTAATTTGTATATGAATTTACCTGTATAATTATGGAAAAGCAAAGATTCATAAATTAATTTAAAGGTGATCAATTTTTAAGGTGATCAATTGTTAAAATATATATGTAAACATATAAAAATCTTTTTTTTCATTTTATACTTGTCAGTTAATTACTACCACCACCCAACCCCCTTTCATATTATTTTTTTTTACTTCTTACAGCCTATTGATCTTCTCACATACACATTACAGAAGGGACTTGGCAAGGATCATCAAGCCAATCACAATGATTAAGTACCCTTGACAGCTTTTAAAAAGTGTTTAGATCAGAAATAGATGGGTTCTTTAAACTAGAAGTGCCAGATACCCATTCTTTTTCAGGTCCCCCAAAATATTTGTGGAATAAAATTAAGTTCAATCTTAAAATGGAGTTTAGTTGTCACTTAAAAGGGAGAAAATAAACATCTTTTCAAAAATCACATCATATTAAACCAGGTGCTCAATATTTATGTTCTGTTTTAGTATCATAGCAACAATAACACACAAAAATGACCAAAACATAGTAAGTACACGGAGAAGCAACAAAGATTTGGTAAGAGGTTGCCTTCAATTTTGAAAAGAAATATATGTACCTTTGTCAAAGTTAGGAACTTTGAAAGTGTTTTTTTAAAACTCATGTCAGAGATATACAGGCTCATGTGAGTGAGGATCATTGTTTAAAATATTCCTGCTTGTTAGAGTAGAATGTCCTCTGATTGTAGTGATACATTTTTTTAATTAAAAGGCTCAAGTTCAAATTGTGGTTTTATGTGAGGGGGAACTAGTTGGAGTAAAGTAAAAATGCTAATGGTTTCTAAATAATCAAGCAGGCTTTTCCTTGTTTGTTTGCAGCTTTTATATAGAATGCATTACCAGGACAGTAGGAAAAAAGAAGGAACTCATTTTCTCATTTTCTGTACAAATGTCCATTCTTAGATTCATCCTATCTGACCTCCCCAGCCTCTGGGAAATAAAACATTTGAATTTAAATGCTGAATCTAGGATAATGAGGGAATTCTAATTCAAGTTTATACCTTTTCTTGATTTGTAATAGTCCCTAACTGGTTGAGGAGAAAAGAAAGAGATCTAATGTTCATCATAACATAACTTGTCTTTAATTAATCATATTTAAGAATATAAATTATCAGGTAGATAAAAGTATCTGTCCTGCTATTAATCAGGAGGTATTCCTGAGAGGAGGAGATGAGCCTCGTGGAAGTGTTACTAAGTGTGCCTTCCTAGGCATCCATTCCTCTTATGTCCTGACTCCTCTTTTGATTTCATTAAGAGTGAGGCTTAACAGGTATTTCAATCTTTATCTCTATCTTTATCAATCTTTATCAAGCCATATTAAGAAGGTTAGAGACTAAAGTTCCTATGTCACATAATTTTTAAAAATGAGGCAATGGTGGCACCTGAGTGGCTCAGTGGGTTAAAGCCTCTGCCTTCAGCTCAGGTCATGATCTCAGGGTTCTGGGATCAAGTCTTGCATCAGGCTCTCTGCTCAGCAGGGAGCCTGCTTCCCCCTCTCTCTCTCTGTCTACCTCTCTGCCTCTTGTGATCTTGCTCTCTATCAAATAAATAAATAAAATCTTTTTAAAAATTTAAAAAAATTAAAATAAAAAAATAAAAATGAAACAATGGAAAACCCTTAAAACTGAAGGCAGTGTCTGTTGGTATATCCATACAAACCATATTTTGACTCCATAAAAAAATTACATTTGACATGAGTCAATATAAATTTAGTACATTAGCATTCAAATTTTCTTACCTGGTATTTACCAACTAAAAGCAATGTAATATATGGTATATTGATAGTTAAATATAAGCTGTATGAGCCCATTTTCCTGAAAGAAATAAGCCATAAAGAATAGCTAGAGGATGTGTGGTCCTAAAAGAAAAAAGAACTGAGAATCTTTAAAGATCTTTCTGTTTGTCTTGGAGTCTATTTCACTCTTCTGCTAACCTTAGGCCTTACATCACTTAACTTATTTCTGCATAAAGAAATAGAAATTAAAAGTTAAGCAAAAAGAGGCTTTGCTGAACAATCAGGATAACCCAGGTCTCTTCTTTTCATATGTAATAAAGTTGTTTTGTGGACATGATTTGAATAAATCTCAATTCCCAGTGTAGCAGATCTTTCTTATCATCATTTCTTTAACTCTAATAGTTACATGATATCAGCCTCAATGCATTTGAGAATATATAAATATTTAGAGAATATAAATCAAAAGTGTATATTTCAAAAAATACATAATCTATCAAAATTGCTATCATAATGCAATGCATATTGATTTCATATCCTGAAGTTATCTGCCAAAAGCTCATTGTTATCTCTTAGAAATCCAGTATTCTGACTTTATTATCATCCACATATTCTCTGCTAATCTTCAAAGTTGACTATAATTTCTTGAGGTAAATGCATATTTTCAAATATTCAAAGTACAGTAAAACCACTATTATATTTTATTTTGTAGCTTTTTAGTCTATCATAGAGTAGGTAGCTTGTATGAGACCTTCTTTATATTTTGCTTAATTTATCTACTTAAACATTCATATTATGGAATTTTGCTGAGAAATCCAAATTAGCAGTAAAGGGTTTTACAACTGAAAGTTAATTCTGGAAAGGTGCATTATTTGTTTTTATTTTTATTTTATTTTATTTATTTATGTATTTCTGTATTTATTTATTTATTTAGAGGGAAAGAGAGTAGGGAAGGAGGGGCAGAGGGGGAGGGAGAGAGAATCTCAAGCTGGCTCCATGCCCAGAATGGAAGGGGTTCTCAGAATGTCTCAGGAGTTGATTTCATGACCCTGAGACCACCACCCATGCCATAAATCAAGGGTCAGTAGCTTAACTGACTGAGCAACCCAGACATCCCACATTATTTGTTTTTAAGTTACATTTAATCATAATCCTAGAAGCCCTAGCTAAGCAAAATACAGCCCGCAAGTAGAAGGCAAGTACATGTCACTTGTGCCTGATATTCCCTTTCACAAGATAGGGAAGTGATGTTGCTGGTGATAAAGCAGAATTAATTAATTTTTATAAATATAATTATAAGATTTTTTTTCCTAAATATTTATGTCTTAAATTAGAGGAACCATTCATAATAATATTTTTGGGTTTCACAAATTTGAAGTCTGTAATCCATAGATGTGTATACATGTGCTTGTCTCTGTACCATAAGAGTATGAATATTTCTGGTGCTTGGTTGGCTCAGTTGGTAGAACATTTGACTCTTGATCTCAGGGTCCTGAGTTCAAGCCCCAAGTTGGGCATGGACCCTACTTAAAAAAAAGAGTATGGGGGCACCTGTGTGGCTTAGTCAGTTTAGAGACTGCCTTCGGCTCAGGTAATGATCCCCGGGTCCTGGGATCAAGCCCCGCATGGGGCTCCCTCCTCAGCGAGGAGCCTGTTTCTCCCTCTCCCTCTGTCTGCTGCTCTGCCTACTTGTGTGCTATCTCTCTGTCAACTAACTAAATAAAATCTTAAAAAAAAAAAGAGTATGAAAATTCATGACTACATATTTTGATCCAAAGCTTAAACTTCCCAAGTGATCACTAACAATACTGTTATTTCATTGGTTTTTCAAATGTATCTAAAATTAACAAATGTTGAAATATTTCCCAGAATAAGAGTGCAAGAAGCCAAACAATGTAAGTATCCGTTCTTCAGAGGAAGATAATTGTGACCTTGACTTAAAAAGATCATTTTGGCCACCAAAGGAAAGAAAATCAATGCAGCTAATTTTGGTTTGGCTACACATAATCCAATTTGGATTGTAAGTACAAATATCTGTCCCATCTGGACAGGGATCAATTTCATCTTCGCTTTTTGTGTAGCAAGTGTCATTTTAATCTGTGTGTTCAGTCATTTACTTAAGAAATCATTTTGTGTTCCTATTGCAAGGGCACAGAAAACAAGAATTACATATTATTATACAAGGAGCTTACAATGTAACAGAAGGGGTAGAATATATTTTCAAGTAACACCAGTGAATATCAATGTAGTATAACCACTTTAAGAGAGGTGTGTATAAAATGAGAGAGGTGTGTATAAAATGCCAAGATAGTGGGAGATTATTTACAGCTGGGAGAATTGGAAAAAAACCTCAAGTAAGGGAAATACATTTGAGCCATTCAAGAATCATCTGGGGATATTTGACAGTAAAAATCTTGGTGGAGCTATTGTTTTCCAGAAATATTACAAGCTAGAAAAGCTATAAGCATATTTAGGATTTAGTTAGTTACATTACCTGATACTTTTAGAAAAGACATGACAGCTGAAGCCAGAAAGTTGAAATTAGCAAGGAGAAGAGGGATTTGGAAGACAATAAGAACTCTTGCCAATATTTCCTACTTTTTTTTCTCTTTAGCAGATCGTAATGATTGGTCAGTTCAAATAAACCTCCAGTGGCACATTTTTAAACAACTTAATCAATAGATTGTTTCATTGAATAAGCAAATCAGTTTGTTATTTTGTTTGCAGTGGTTTATAAAATGAATCAATTTAACCTTTTAAGTTGATTGAAATCATCAGGCATTTATTATAAATATACTAAATAAGGTTCAATAATTACTAAAATATATAATGAATATGAATAAATATTGAATAAACTATATAATATATAAAATTAATATTAATTAATATGTAATATAAATCTGTGGTTAGATCTAGAATATTTTTGTCTCTGGTTACATTTGGTAACACTATGAAGAAATGCTATATTTGCAAATACACAGAGAGTTTACATCATTATCTGATATATGAATACCAATTTGAATTTTGGGAGATTTCACATGTCTGGAGTAGGCTTGCATGAACTCCGAATCTATGGCATGTCCTAAAACTTCTATTTAGATACAATAGCACCATCATCTCTTAGGAGGTTAAGCTATCCAACAATTGCAATGTGATCTTCAGCTTGTCCATTTTAATTTTTTTAGGATGTTCTGACAGGAAAAGAACACTGATTCTTATTTTTCCCAATTCGCTTTGCCCTTTCCTAAATTAAAACACAAACAATCAAAACACAAAGTAAACAACAATGACAAAAGAAACAACAAACAATAACAATAACAATAAATAAGTATTTCTGGTTCAAAATCTTGTGCTTTCAGTAACTAGTGGAAGGTGGGAAGAGAGAATATGATGAATGAACATAAATTCTTCCTTTCCAAAGGAAAAACAATTAAATAAATGCTTTACTAAGTCTGGAACAACATGCAATAAGCCATTAAGATAAACTAGGGTTAAAGTCGCCTTTAGGTAAGAATGCTCTAACGTTCTAATAATAAAAGGAGCTTTAATTTTCCATCTATAAAATGGGAATAACTGTTTACCTCAGAGTTTTTGTCAACTATCTCAAGAGGTGTGATAGTATACCTTTTATGCTTATCACTCCATACCTTTTCTTTTAATGTGTCAAATAGTGAACTCCCCCGCCCCCAGATATTTCCAAGTCCTAACCCCTGGAACCTGTGAATGTGACCTTATTTTTAAAAACAAAAAAAGACTTTGCAGGTGTGGCTAAGATAAGGATCTTGAGATGAAATTATCCTAGATTTAAGGTGAACCCTAAATCCATGGCAAGTGTCCTTAAAAAAGAAAGAGAGAGACGAGGCGCAAGGATACAGAGGAGAAATCAATATGAAAAAGGAAACCTATATGATGTATGTACAAGCCAAGGAGTGCTACGTGCTGGCAATCACCAGAAATGAGGAAAGAGGCATGGAATGAAGTCTCCCCAGAGCCTTCAGAAGGAATCCATCCTGCTGACATCTTGATTTCAAACTGTAAAAGCCTGAATTTCTGTTTTTTTAAGACAAGTTTCCAGTAATCTGTTACGGCAGTGCTAGGAAACTAATGCATGTAGTAAACGAAACTTCCAATAACATTTGTCTTATGAACATGATTGTCTTATGAACTGGATTTCAATTTGATCTCCGACACCTGTTATCTCTCTTCCTCCTCCCATTTCCCATGGGCTCTTCTTCCTATCTCCATCCTAAATGTGTGCACTTCACACTGGAAAATTCTGAGACCTCTAAAAGATTTCATTAATACTCCATTTCAAAATATTTATGTATCCTTATGACTATCACCTACTTTAGAATGAGTTTTGTATAAATCTGTGTCTGATCTAGAGCTCCCAAGCCCCAGCTTGAGCCCTAGCCGTGCACATTTTGTTCTCTTCTTAACATCTCAGACTCAATATTGTGCTTATCCTCTTCCATATACTCCTCCCTCCCCAAATTTGCTTCTTCAGATTGAACTTCTCTGTAATCGCTGCCTTTTTCATCCCAACTACTCAGAGTCAAAAACTGATTTTTACACCTCTTTCTTTCTTATGTTTGTGGTAGAGTCAAATACTAGTATCTGAAAAATGTGTCTTGTATATCAGACTCTGCTGTGACTCTATCCATCTATTCCACAGCCATCATCTGAGCTGGGTAGTAGTTAGCTCATGCACCTGTAGTTACAGGGACCTCCCATTTACCCTGACTATCTTCAGGCTTGCAGCTTCTGCTCTATTCTATCAGGAACTGAGTATAATCATTTCATCATGGCTTTTACCCTCTCAAACCTCCTTCATGGCTCTCTATTATTATCTGCAGGATAAATTGATGGTCTTAAATCTCATAGAATAACCCATTTATGGGTAGTTCCTCAACATACTGAGTCCATCCTGATCAATGCACACTGAAAATCTATTTGTATCCACAACGTTGCTCTCTTGGCCTTTAATAGTTGCTTATCTGTTATTAGCCTATCCAAATTGCATCAATGCCAAGTTCAGGTCTAATTACCTCCAGGCATTTGTCCATTTCAATGGACTTTCAGCATCTCTCTCTCTCTCTCTCTCTCTCTCTTTAAGTTTATATATTACTTTGTGACATTTATTACTGTTTTCCTTTCCTTTTTCTTTGTCATTTACAGAGAATGTTTTTATAAATATATTGAACTGTGCTAGGAAATAGAATTTATCTTTAAAATGTCCACAAAAAACACTTTTCCTACTATCCACTTAATATATATTTGCCAAATGTCTGGTATATAACATTTAGACAACTCTCTGGGTTTACTTATTATTTAATTGATGGAAACATTGGTGCGTGTATGTGTATATATGTGTATGTGTATGTGTACATATATGCCAGAGAGAGAAAGAGAGGAAATGCACGTGATATAAAGAAAGAAGGTTTGTGTCCACTAACATTAATTATAATTAAAGGTTTGAAACTAATGCCAGAAAGACTACTCCCCTATTTCTTCCTTGGCTCTGAGACACTCCAATTTCCCATGCAAAAGCAGTTCTGTCTAACTGTTTGGCAGATTGTTTGAGCTGGAATTAAATGTGCACAGCTGGCACCATCTGCTGCAAATTCTTTAATTCTTGTTATCTCTTAAACAGCTTTTGGTTTTGTTTTATTCATAATTCATTTATGGAGAATGAGGAAGACCTTTTGGGGTCTTACTATTGCCTGATGGATGCATTGCTGGTTCTCAGTTTAGTCCACTATGGTAGACTCTGCTTTATCAATGTTGCTAAATATCTACCTAGCTTCTTTACTGATCACCAGGCCGGTTTTCAAACTAAAATCAAGATCAGTTTTAAGTAGTCAAATACAATATGTGTTATAATGGTAATAATATTAAATTATTTCTCCTTGTGTTATTGTTTTTCATTTCTTTTCTTATTTACTTCGCAAATGAAGTCTAGGAATTTGAAGCATAGTTTCCTAACCAGCAGAAAAAGCAGAAGCCTGGAAGTTATGCCTGATTTCTCCGTTTCCCTTGCCTTTCCCTTTTTTTCTGTTTTCTTAACATTTCTCAATCAGTGTCTTCCTGTGACTCCCCTCACTGACTGAATCCATGTCCTCAGCCCTCCGTACCCTCAGTTCCATCCAATTCACTCTGCGCTGAGGACTTAGAGTAATCTTTCTGAAATGTAATTCTGATCATTAAACTCTCCTGCTTAAAGTTCCCCAATGTCTATATATTTCCTTCAAAATATATTTGAAAAATCTGTGCATTTCTACCCGTCACAGCTGCTCCCCTTCCTGACATTTGCTCTCTCACTTCTGTTCTCACCTTGCCTGAAAAACTCTAGAATAGGCTTCAAACCCAACTTCAGATGACTATTTTTTTTTCTGTTTTGCAGAATTCCTTTCTTATTTTCCTTGGTTTGAGCAAAATGACCTTCTTCTATGTCTTCATAGGAGCTTGAGCACAATACTGTTGGAACATTTATCATAATAGATTGCCATCTTTACCTGCTTAGTCTTTATATTGTTTGTGGCCCTAATGGACAGTGTCTTTTCTTTTTTCTCCCAAACTTCAAATACCAGCCCACAGCCCTTGCAATATTAGATCATTGACTAATTATTTAGTTGATGAGTAAATGAACAACAGATCTGTAGTGAAACTGGAAGGAAAGATTTCAATTCATAGTAAGTAAGTGGAAGTCTCTTTGTAAATGGAAGCAAGAAAGTTATTTTTATCTGATAGTATACTCATGAACACATATTGAAATACCTTTTTAAAAATTTTGACTTGAAATGGTTCTCAAGTAATTGGGTCCTAATCGATTAAAGCTCTTAAACAACTTTAATCAATGGGAATAAGGGCAGCCAGGGCAACTACTTGGGCTGCTTGGGTCTAAATTTAGTTTGGTATTGACAGAATACATGCTGATTGGTTCTCTCACAACTCTGCACAGAGGCAAGCAGCTGGCTATTCCTTTAGCTTGATATTTGTTTGATCTGCCATGGATAAGATATATTATGCTCAAGGCATCCTGCTTAAATGCAGAATAAAAATATGGGGAGGCTTCATTGGGGTAATAAATTGTAAAAGTGTCTTTTCGGGGTATTTAAGAAGATAGAACATGCAAGGAGAAAAAATGAAGAAAATACAGCAAGTTTTCTGGTATTATGGAAGTCATGTTGAAAACCTTCCTATTTATGGTGTTTTGAGGTGCTTGCTGGTCATTCTGCAAAATACTAGAGAGAGATGTTATGACAGTATCACAGATCATTTTTCTGGCAAATATGATTTTGTGTTAGTCAAATTCTGATGATGTTGAAAGGTTTCCTCCCTGAAAGTAGCAACTGGATTGTTCTGTGCCATGAATAGGTGATTTCTTAAAATTTTGCTGTCCATCAAAATGACCTAATGACCTACTGAATCAAAAGGGATGGGAACAGAAGACATGAACAGACACTCTTCCAAAGAAGACATACAAATGGCTAACAGACACGTGAAAAAATGTTCATCATCGTTAGCCACCAGGGGAGATTCAAATCAAAACCACATTGAGATACCACCTTACACCAGTTAGAATGGCCAAAATCAACAAGACAGTAAACAACAAATGTTGGAGAGGATGTGGAGAAAGGGGAACCCTCTTACACTGTTGGTGGGAATGCAAGTTGGTGCAGCCACTCTGGAAAACAGTGTGGAGATTCCTCAAGAAATTAAAAATAGAGCTACCCTATGACCCTGCAATTGCACTACTGGGTATTTACCTCAAAGAAGCAGATGCAGCACAAAGAAGAGCATGTACCCCAATGTTCATAGCAGCAATGGCCACAATCGCCAAACTGTGGAAAGAACCAAAATGCCCTTCAACAGATGAAAGGATAAAGAAGATATGGTCCATATATACAATGGAATATTATGCCTCCATCAGAAAGGATGAATATCCAACTTTTGTATCAACATGGATGGGACTGGAAGAGATTATGTGGAGTGAAATAAGTCAAGCAGACAGAGTCAATTTTCTTATGGTCTCACTTATGTGTGGAGCATAAGGAAAAACATGGAGGGTATTGTGAGAAGGAAGGGAAGGGGAAATGGGGGAAAATCAGAGGGGGAGATGAACCATGAGAAACTGTGGACTCTGAGCAACAAACTGAGAGTTTTGGAGGGGAGGAGAGGAGGGGTTGGGCGAGCCTGGTGGTGGGTATTGAGGAAGGCACATACTGCATGGAGAACTGGATGTGGTGCATGAACAATTAATCTTGTAACACTGAAAATATAAAAAAAAAGGGATGGGAACAAAGCTCTTGCAATTTTAATATGCTCCTTCATAGCCGTGGCTAGAAGAGGATTTCACATGGTTGTGTTTTCCCAGGAAAGAGAATAGGAACTCTGTCCCCAGATCTACACAAACAAGATTTTGCATGCCATGAGCCACTTAATGAATGAGAAAACAAGTATTAAAAAAACAAGAAATACAGGAAAAACATACTAGCTATTATAATTAATTGAACTGTGTCATATATGTGTGTGCATGAGTGTATATATACATACACATACATAATTTGTACTCAATATAAATTATATAATTGAATCCTTGACATGCTGTCAAAATACCTGGAAATCACATTAATCAGCTAATATACACAGAGACCCTAAGAGAGAGAGGGCAGGAAGGGGTAGGTGGGAAGAGCGTGCTGCTAACTTGTTGGTAAGTAAATTAAGCTGCTGCTCAAATAAAGTTTTGCATCAATTATTTGCCTATACTTATATAGTTAGTATGAAGAAGTATCCTGAAATTGAAAGTCTTCATTATATATAGCACAGTGAAATGTTTGATACACCTGTAAACTTTTATTTCCTTTTTCCTTCACAGAGGAAACCGTTTTCACTTTTAGTATGCAACAAAAGGTATTGGCATTTACATCAGTTTTAAATATTTTACTGTATTAATTTGTTAGAAAATTAATAAATATAGGCTACTAGAGGTACATTGACTTCTAAACATTGAATTTAAATGTGTAGAAGGATAGCGCTATCAATCCCTAATATTCTATAGATCATCTATGCAGTTTTGACATAGCAATTTTTCCATATGGTACACATACTGTGCCAATAATATAGTGATTTGTTTCAGGTATTCATCACTCTGGGGGAAAACTTTCCTTGGATCACAGGATTTTCCAAAAATCTGGGGTATGATTATTTAAGTAACATCTGAAATTATTATTTTGAATAGAAATCACTCTAATAATAGGACATACTTCCTGTACTTAAAAAAAGTATTTTGATGACTCAAACAGTATGTATTAACATCAATTTCTATGTGGTGTGATGTGGATCTCTGATGTGACTCTTACGCTTTCGTTAACAAGATTGAATTCAAATTGCTGCTGAGCTTCTGACTTGCTTACTTTTCACTCTCGTTTCACACCCGGTTCTGACATGATGTTATTGGACATCATTCAGAAATTCCTCTGCTCTAGACTGCATATGACTGTTGTCTCACCAACATGCATATAAAATATTTTGAGAGACTTATTTGAAACAATATTTTTGTTTTTTGTTTCTTTTTACTTTTATTTTGGGTTTGTACAACATCATCTCAACTTCCTTTTCTCTCTGGTTATCACACTTTGGTTTCCTTTCTGGTTGTTACCTCACTCTCCTTCTCTCCAGTCTTTCTCTCCAGTCTGTCAAGGTTTCTGAAGATTTCTAGTCGTACGTACATGGGAAGAATGATTAGGTAAAAAATGATTTATCATAGTCATGGAAACCAAATAACATAAATTATTTCCTACTGCGTGGATCTTCCAGATTGCCCTGGTCCCTCACTTTTTTTGTGGATGTCAGCTGTTTTTCTTCTTTTTTTAAAATTTTTTGAGTGACCCCAGGATCTCTAAATCTCTATAATGAATTCCCATTTCGCAACTGCAAGCTGGAATTGATTTCTATTGCTTATCCCTCCAAAATAGTAAGAGTCCCGTAATGCCTACCAGATCAAGATGGCAAAACAAGTTGCCTAATGTTTAAACGGGAGGTTTGATTAAGACTCTGTCCACTTGTATTTTAACATTTCCTTAAGTCAAATAATCCTGAGAGGTCTTGAATTGATGAAAAAATAAAACAAAACAAAATCCTGGGTCCCCATAAAGAAGATTTTTTTCTTTTTTCTGTAGATATACAATATTTTGTTCAGTGTCTGCTCCATTATCTAAAGCAGTCTCATAATCACCAGTTATTATTGAAGTAAACTATCACAAACACAACCCACAGCTTCTATTTCTTTTTGCCACAATAAAACGTCACCCTCTGTTGGAAAGAACATGGTGCACATCTCTCAGCTGCAGTCCCAGAAGCTTGTACTCAGCTAGATCTGGTAATGGGGGAGGTCACCAGGTGGTCTGATAGTATGGTGGCACAATGCTGGAAGACATGATTGGAAAAATCACTCAGTTCTGACTCTACGGTACAAGCTACATTCCCTGATCATCACCACTTCCTAGCCCTCTTGCTGGACAATTCTGCTCTTCTTCCTTTCTTTAGTATATTCTATGTCATTTTAAATAATGTCTTATAAGTTTAATGCAATATTTTTTGAAATAAAGCAGATGATGTGCGTTTGCATGTGCATATCTATACTAAGTGACCACAAATTGATTTTATACTTCGTAATTCACACTTCTCTGGCAGATGATCACATTGCATTTCTGTCCACACTAGCTGTTTCTCTGCAGATCTATCTGGAGCAATCATTTTCCTCATATTTGTTTATTCTTATTACATAAGAGCTTGGAAACCATGCAACTAAACTATGTAACATTGATTCAATGTAATAAGAAATAGGATCTCAAGAAGAAAATGAGAGTCACTGTTGTTAATATTGTGTGTGTTTCACTGTGTGTAATATGTAATATTGTTTCATTACTCAGAACACTTTTAGGCTCACGTGTTAGCTCCTAAGTCTGTTCTTTATTAACCAACATTGTTGTTAGATAACTGAGTAAGAATGGTGAGTTAATTTGCTTCCTTATGTTTGTTATTTATACCAAACCTCTGAGGTGATCAAGGTAGGAAGTACCTTTAGAGAGTCTAAGTTGCTTGCTGATGGTCACAAGACAGGTTTAGTGGATGCCTAAAAAATTTTAATTATTGGGGCACCTGGGTGGCTCCATGGGTTAAAGCCTCTGCCTTCGGCTCAGGTCATGATCTCAGGCTCCTGGGTTCAAGCCCTCTAATCCAGCTCTCTGCTCAGCAGGGAGCCTGCTTCCCCCTCTCTCTCTGCCTGCCTCTCTGCCTACTTGTGATCTCTCTCCCTCTGTCAAATAAATAAATAAATAAATAATCTAAAAAAATTAATTATTGTCCCAGCTAGATTCTTCCCCCCGCCCCCCCACGGTGTCTGTGTGTTTTGCTAAGCCTTGCACCTGCAGCCTTCTTAAGAGGATTGTCCATGGGTATCTGTATGGAAAACCTGAAGTGCTTGGGAATCTTTGTCCCACTTCACTGGAGCCGGCCCATTGCCAGTGCTTTGCTGGTGTGGGAGATACAATCTCAGCCCCTTTGTCTTAAGATGGACAGACTTTAATATGTAATTTATATTTCAGTTTCTCCTCAAGGAATTAGCCTGAGACTGAGAGTTTACCTAAAATTCATACTCTTAGTTTCTTTTCTTTCCTTGTGGTACCATGCTGACCCATCTTGAGGCCTAAGGCAAAAGGAATACTGTGTACTCATATGTATACTTACCAAAATATTCTCCTATTTCTTAAACTAAATAGAAGTTAATATAAGCTTTACAATTAAGAGATGACAATATATAAAGTCCTGTTATTCCGTCTCTTTGCACACCATTTCCAACTGTCAACAAGCTTATTTGGTAAAAGGGCTGGGAATCCTGGGCTGACTGAAATGGCTATTTTTATTGTACAATAGAACAGGATCACAAAAGAGAGAATAACACAGCACCCTATCTTTATTGAAAAATTGACATTCTGTTCATCATGCCTTTTTTATATTAATTTGAATGTATGCATAATCTTTCATTAGAGTATAATTGATTTTTATAAGATTTTATTTTTAAGTAATCTCTACACCCAATGTGGGGCTTGAACTCTGAGACCAAGAGTCATACACTCCCCTGACTGAGTTTTAAAAAAAGTAATAACTTTTTAAAGTTTTTATTTAAATTCTAGTTAGTTGACATATAATGTAATATTGGTTTCAGGAACCACTAAAATTAATGGTTCATCACTTACATGTAACACCCAGTGCTCATCACAATACGTGCCCTCCTTAATACCTATCACCCATTTAGCCCATCCCTGCCTTACCTCCCCTCCATCAACTCTCACTTTGTTCTCCATAGTTAAAAGTCTCTCTCTCTCTCTTTTTTTAAAGATTTTATTTATTTATTTGAGATATTTTTTGAGATATTGAGATATTTGAGAGATTTATTTGAGAGATAGTGAGAGCAGGCACACAAGCAGGGGAAGTGGGAGAGGGAGAAGCAGGCTTCCCGCTGATCAGGGAGCCCCATGCGGGACTTGAGCTCAGGACCCTGGAATCAGGACCTGAGCCGAAGGCAGATGCTTAATGACTGAGCCACTCAGGCACCCCTAGTTAAGAGTCTGTTATGGTTTGCCTCTCTCTCTTTTTTTTTCCTTTCTCTCCCCTTATGTTTATCTATTTTGTTTCTTAAATTCTATATATGAGTGAAATCATTTGGTATTTGTATTTCTCTAACTTATTTTGCTTAGCATAATACACTTTAGCTCCATCCGTGTCATTGCAAATGGCAAGATTTCTTTCTTTTTGATGGCTGAATAGTATTCCATTGTATATAAATACCACTTCATCTTTCTCCATTCATCAGTTGATGGATGTTTGCACTCTTTACATAATTTGGCTATTGTTGAAAATGCTATTGCCAACATTGGGGTGCATGTGCCCCTTTGAATCAGTATTTTTGTATACTTTGGGTAAATACCTAATACTGCAACTGCTGGATCATAAGGTAGTTGTATTTTTAACTTTTTGAGGAACCTCCATACTGTTCTCTGGAGTGGCTACACCAGTTTGCATTACCACCAACAGTGTAGGAGGGTTCTCCCTTTCTCCACCTCCTCACCAACATCTGTTGTTTCCTGTGTTGTTAATTTTAGACATTCTAAAAGGTTGAGAAGTGATATCTCATTATAGTTTTGATTTGTATTTCCCTGATGAAGAATGATGTTGAGCATCTTTTCTTGTGTCTATCAGCCATTTGTAGGTCTTCTTTGGTCTATTCATTTCTTCTTCTCATTTCTTAACTGGATTATTTGGGGGTTTTGGGTGTTGAGTTTGCTATATTCTTTATAGATGTTGGATACTTACCCTTCATCAGGTACATCATTTGCAAATATCTTCTCCCATTCAGTAGGTTGCCTTTTAGGGTTGTTGATTGTTTCCTTTGCTTTGCAAAAGCTGTAGAATCTGTTCTTACCATTTTAATATCATTGATCTTGATTAGTGAGTTTCATGGCACAGCTTTACATTTTGCACCTATGGCTAAAGCCTCACTTGTTCTCACTTGTTTCACCCTCACCCAGCTCTTGCTTTCCTGTCCTGCTTCCCCAATTCCCTTTTCTGGTTTCTACTGGGAACTCTTCATTATTCATCATTTGGTTCCTATGTCTGTGTTCTCTGTTAATGGACATTGTTAGAAAACTGAGGCAAATCCTCGTCTCAGGGGCAGTTCTAGAAGAACCTAGTCTAAAATAGTGAATATGCAGAACTTACATTATGTCCCAGATTGTGGACTCTTGGCCAGTATTCTTTCTATAACATTTGACTTTGCCTTGTTCGATAATTCTTCTGCTGCTGTTTAATGTTGTCTCAAATGTATACATCTGCTTATATCTTACAGGAAATAAATTCATCTTTTTATACAATTTACAATAATTGCATTTGTTTTACATAGAAGTCAGCATTTATATTTTTGTGCCCATGAACACTATTGGTTATATACAGTTGAATGCATGATTGATTTACATTCTACTGTTTATGTTTCCAAATCAATCTTCTCACTGTAAATAAGCATTTGCTGTTCTATAATGCTAACCACCTTAGATAGTATTAGAAACAAGCAAGCAAACATTTGCTGCTAGTCAGATTAGGACACTTTATTTCAAAGTATAAATCAAGGTGTATTAAAAAGACAAATTCATTTTCACTAACTAGATAAAAATGAAACTTAACATACCAAATAAAGAGATAATGTAGTTTATATTTTGTGCCATTAAATCAGAACAAACAAAAATGATAACTCTAGAAGAATTTGATATCCCTAGGAACTGCGTCCATTTATGTAATGAGTTTGATAGAATAAAGTAAAATGTGCTCAAGATATTTAAATTTTGTGGACGTACGCACCAAATAATCAGTGTAAGTAAATTTTAAATATTTCGCGTGGGTAAAATACCTTATTAAGTTATATATTTTAAACTCAAAAGACCCGCAAGCCTTTTGCATGTAATTCATTCCATACACAAATAGAAAGACTGCAGCTTTCAGATATCCGGAAGGAAACCGAAGGACACAGGCGAGAGATGGCCAAGTATGGGGTGCTTCATCAAGCCCACTAGGGGGAGTTTCAGTATTTGAATGTGATATCATGGGGTTTGCCAGATGCTCCACCAGACCAGCCAGGAAAACTAATGGACATTGAATCTTTAAAGGATGATCTCTTATGTTTTTTATACCCTTAACTAAGACTTTCAAAGCAGATTTCTTACCCTTAAAATCTTAAATTTCTCTTTTATCAAAGGGGTTCTGTCGGCTTTTATTTATTAATCCGATACTGAGCTAAAGCTGATGAATCAATTAATCTACTTATTTATTCACTTAATAAAATTTTATTGTATGATTTCTCTGTGCTAGATGCTGTACTATTATCTGAGAGACCAACAAATAGACAAAGGTAAGCAAAATTTTTGCCTTTAGGAAATTTACAATTCTGTGGAGGAAAAAGTTTACAGTAGAGCAGTATCATTATTCTTAGGAGACTACAAGGTTCAGTGCAGCATATTCAAGAGCATGTTACTCATTTTTTAAGATAAAAAAATGTCATTATCTAAAATCTGAAGCTTAAAATATGAGTAGAATTTAGCTATGTCAAGCTGGGTGGTTGAATGGGGGGACTGGGATAATATATGGATGAAAATGAATATTTACATGATTAGAGCATAGGCACACAAGGAAGGGAAAATGAAAATCACTGTGAATTTTAGTTTTTTGATACCATTCATTACATTTATTCAAACAATCATTGACTTTATAAAATTTTATCTTAAAAAATTATCCTCAATTAATTGTTAGATTGCTGCAATGAACTCCTAATTAGTCTCCTTAAATTTAGAATACACAATGGAATTTTGGATACTGGCAAATATGGATTTGAGAAAAAGGTCCACAAAGTTAGATGTGAAAGGAAAGTGAAGGGTAGGGAGGACAATATAGAGAAATAATGAGATGGAAAGCCTAAATTATGTTAAATAAACGGTGTAACTTACTGGGATGAAATAATTGGAGACCTAAGATGGTTGGACCAAATGAAACAGTTCAGTGGGTGATGGTAATGTCTACAGTGTGGTCATGGACACAGGTAGTGGAAGTGGAAGAAAAAGAAAGGCTTTTTCTAGATATGAAGAAGTTACAAATGGAGAAGTCAAGCCACTGAGAGGATCGTTCACACAGACGCTGAGTCATCCAGAAATAGGAAGAACCTGGAGTAGAAAAGATGCCTTTTATTTTTAAAAAGGGGAAGGAAAATGGTAGTTGGGAGTGATCGAACAAATATGGATACAGAAGGCAGTAAATGGAGATGATGCATACCATCCAAAGAACAGCAGGGCTTTTTACTGGAGATTGAGTAATGAATGTTCTAGAAGATATGTTGAATTTAGAAAATATCATCATGGCTTTATTTTGATACTGAAATACCATCTACGAGGAATCTATAGTGGAAGAAACTCTTTCACTCTAGAAAGGCTTCATAAACTAATCATGAGAAACTGTCATATTTTTATTATGTGACTATAGTAAGCCTTTGAAACATAGTTTGATTTTATTACATTCAAATATAAATGTTTCAGTTTTTTATTATTGATTTGCTCAGCAAATAAGATTTGGTGTATATCATTTGATAAGACTGTTGGGAGTGCCTCAGTTGTTAATATGTAACAGAAATATCAAAATCCTTAGGTCATAAGATTTTAACTAGGATTATGTTGAATAATGCAATTAAAGAACATAGTATAATGCATAATTGAACAGTGGTCAGGAAAATGATTAATTGTATCAGGGTTGTTAAGAGAAATAGAATGTATTAAATCACTACATTGATTTGAGAATTATACACATGACTAAAACATTATGGGTGCACAGACTGAAAGGTTGCATCCTCCCCAAATTCATCTGTTAAGTCTTAATGCCCACTGTGATGGTATTTGAAAGTAGGCCTTTTAGCAGCTGATTAGGGTGTAAGTACAGAATCCTCATAAATGCATTAGTGCCTTTATAAAAAAGACCTTGAGAGATCCCTCTGCCCTTCTGCCACGTGAGATTACCACTAAAAGATAGCAGTCTATGAACCAGGAAGCAGGCTCTGACCAAAATTCAATCTGTCAGCACCTTGATCTTGGACTTCCCAGCCTCCAAGAACATTGAGAAATAAATTTCTGTCATTCATAGGCACCCAGCCTATGATACTTTTGTTATAGCAGCCCAAACAGACAAAGATAATGGATGAACAGACAAGAAAAGGAAGATAAGATTGTATAATTTTATAGTTTTATGACCACAAGCACAAGGCATACTAAAAAGGTAGTTAGAATAAATATGTTAGAAAACAAACAAAAAATGCTAGGAAACAGACACATGATGAGATGCTCAACATCACTTAGCATCAGGGAAATACAAATCAAAACTACAATGAAATATCACCTCACCCGTTAGAATGGCTAACATTAAAAGCTCAAGAAACAACAAGTGTTAGCAAGAATGTGGAGAAAAATAAACACCTGTGCAGTGTTGGTAAAAATGTAAACTAGTGTACCACTGTGGAAGACAGTATAGAGGTTCCTCAAAAAATTAAAAATATAACTACCTTATGATCCAGTCACTACTGGGTATTTACCCAAAGAATATGAAAATACTAATTTGAAGGGATATATGTACCCCTATGTGTATCGCAGCATTATTTACAAAAGTCAATTATGGAAGCAGCCTAACTGTCCACAAATAGGTAAATGGATAAAGATGTGAGATACACACACACACACACACACACACACACACACACACACAAGTACACACACAATGGAATATTGTCATAAAAGAAAATGAAATCTTGCCATTTGCAGCAACATGGGTGGATCTAGAGAGTATAATGCTAAGCAAAATAAGCCAGTCAGAGAAAAGCAAATACCATATGATTTTACTTATATGTGGAACTTTTAAAAAGATTTTATTTACTTATTTATCAGAGAAAGAGAGAGTGAGAGAGCAAACAAGCAGAGTAGGGAGAATGGCAGGCAGAGGGAGAAGCAGGTTCCCCCACCCCCAAGCAAGTAATCCAATGTGAGACTCGATCTTAGGACCCTGGGATCATGACCTGAGCTGAAGGCAGATTCTTAACTGACTGGGCCACCCAAGTATCCCACTTGTATGTGGAATTGAAGAAACAAAATGGGGAAGAAGAAAAGACAAACCACAAAACAGACTTATAACTATGGAAAACAAACTGTTATCAGAGAGGAAATAGGTGGGGGGATGGGTGGAATAGGTGATGGGGTGAAGATGAGCATTGAGTAATATATGGAATTGTTGAATCACTATATTGTAGACCTGAAACTAATGTAACACTGAATATAAATCGCTACAATTAAAATAAAATTAAAAATAAATACACTATAAGAAATATAGATATAAATATCACAAGAAGCAATTAAAAGGGTTTTAAATTGTTTCCTCTTAGAAGGGATAATTTGGAGTGAAGAGAGGGTATCTACAGTTGTTAGAATGGCTCTCATCAAGAGACAAAAGACGATGTTGAGGATGTGAGAAAAGAACACCCTGTGCGCTGTAGTGGGAATGCAAGTTGGTGGAGCCACTTGAAAACAGTATAGAGACCTCCCCCAAATTAAAAATAGAGCTACTGTATGATCCATCAATCCCACTTGCAGATATATATCCAAAGGAAATGATAATAGGATATTGAAGAGATATCTGCACTCCTACATTTATTGTATATTATTCAAATCTAGCCAAGATATGGAAACAACCTGTGTCCATCAACAGATGAATGGTATATATATATATATACCACATCTATACTATATATATATATGTATATGTATGCATTCATAGTATATGTATACATGTATATATAAGCATACACAGTATATATGTATATATACACACATATACATGACATAGATACATATATAGTATATATCTGTATATCTCTCTTGTATCTATAGATAGATATACACATACCCCCACGAAATATTCAGTCATGAGAAAGAATGAAATCCTGACATTTACAACAACATGAATGGACCAATGAGCAACATGAATGCTAAGTTAAAGAAAGTCAAGCACAGAAAAACAAATGCTACATGTTATTACTTGTATTTGGAATCCTCCCCTCTCCAAAAAAGTCAAACTCATTGAAACAGAGAATATAAAAGTCACTTGGAATTGGGAAAACAGGGAGAGTTGGTAAGACATTACAAACTTTCAGCTACAGGATAAGTTCTGAGTATCTAATGTAAAATATGGTGACTAAGTTGTTAACACTGTATTGTATAAATAAAATTTGCTAAGAAATTAGAATTTAAATGTCCTCACCAAAAATGAAAGAAAGAAAGAGAGAGAGAAAGAGGGAGCGAGGGAGGGAGAGAAGGAGGGAGGGAGGGAGGGAGGGAGGAAGAGAAGAGAAGAGAAGAGAAGAGAAGAGAAGAGAAGAGAAGAGAAGAGAAGAGAAGAGAAGAGAAAGGAAGGGAGGGGAGAAAGGGATAAATATGTGAGATGATGATGGATGGGTTAATTAACTAGATGGAGGTGAGGAAAGAAATCCTTTCACAATGTACCTGTATATCAGATCAACATGATGTACACTTTAAATATCTTACTATATGCCAATTATACCTTAAATCTGAAAGAAAAATCTTTACTGTTTTGAAATATATGTATATTACTGATTATATATATATATATAGAGAGAGAGAGAGAGAGAGAGAGAGAGAATGTATGCAAGTGGTGGGGAAGGAGCAGAGGGACAGGGGGAGAGATAATCTTTTTTTTTTAAGATTTTATTTTTTTATTTGAGAGAGAAAGCTGGAGCAGGGGGTGGGGGAGGGGCAGAGGACAAAGCACACTTCCCCAGCCAGAGGAGGGCCTCATTCCTGGGACCCTGGGATCATGACCTGAGCCAAAAGCAGATGCTTAACAAACTGAGCCACCCAGGTGCCCCTAGAGAGAGAGACACTCTTAGCAGACTCCATGCTCCACGCCTAGCATGGAGCCTGACATGAGGCTCAGTCTCAAGACCCTGAGATCATGACCTGAGCCAAAATCAAGAGTTAGATGCTTAACTGATTGAGCCACCCAGGTCCCCGTTGATAAAATATTTTAAAAATATTTCAAATAGTTATGATAAAAATCAAATAAAGAAATTAGTTAATTCCCAGTGAAACTAGTGCACATATTTCTAGAAAAAAAATTCAAAACTTATTTTTTACAAGGGAGGTAAAATAAGGATAAAATTTTAAAAACAATAATCCTCTGTTTTAGTGTAACAGTTGTACTTTAAGCATATAAATTATTAATCTAGCAATTTCAGTCATGTTTCCTAGATAAAATTCCCTTATGTGATGAAAGAAGTGAACCCAAACTAGTGATCAATATAGATAAATCATATTTATTTACTAAGAATTACTTTTAAATTTTGTACTTATTTTAAGAAAAATAATAGTCCTGAGGTGCCTGGGTGGCTCAGGGGGTTAAAGCCTCTGCCTTAGGCTCAGGTCATGATCTCAGGGTCCTGGGATCAAGCCAGGCACCCCTGCTCTGCGGGGTGCCTGCTTCCCTCCTCCCCCTCTGCCTGCCTCTCTGCCTACTTGTGATCTCTCTCTGTCAAATAAATAAATAAAATATTTAAAAACCAAAAGAAAAATAATAGACCTGAGACAGAACAGAAACTAATCTGTGAAACACATACATTATATGACTTACACGTCATGTGAGTTATAAATAAGCTGCTATGTAAAGAATAGATACATTTCTATTATGTTAATCACCCAGAATTTGGAGGCTTGTTTTAAAATTAGTGTTATACATAGAAGTATATTTGCTATAAAAATCAAATGAGTAACTCTTAATATCAAAGTTATTTAAATAAAGAATACAAGCAGACATGGTATGATAAAAATACTATAAACAGCTGCTAGCCATCAAAGATATACAAATTTAAAAGGAGTCTTCCCTTCTGCTCCCAGGAGGTTGGCAAAAAGTTTGCTAATAATGCATGTTGGTGACACTGTAGAGGAAAACTGGGATTTTTGTATGTTAGTGAGATAGTAATTTCTCCACATTTTTTGGTAGACAATTTTGTATAATTTAGCAAATATTATAAATATTCATACAATTTACCTAGCAATTCTCTTTCTAACGTCTGTCCTTGAGAGATTACTCCCACAAATACATTGCATCCAGAATAAGTATATTCAGTGCAACTTGGAAATCATGAAAAATAGAAAACATCCAAATAGTCATTATTATTGAATTAAATAAAATATAGCAACTTTTTGCAATGGCATACCACGTCATAAAAAAGAAAAAATGAGGCAGGTATCAATAAATGGATATGAAATAATTGCCAGCACACATTCTTAGGTAAAATAAAAAAAAATACAGAGTATAATAATATACAAAGTATAATTTTTTTTTAAGATTTTATTTGTTTGACAGGGGCGCCTGGGTGGCTCAGTCGTTAAGTGTCTGCCTTCGGCTCAGGTCATGATCCCAGGGTCCTGGATCGAGCCCCGCATCGGGCTCTCCGCTGGGCAGGAAGCCTGCTTCTCCCACTACCATGCCCTCTGCTTGTGTTCCCTCTCTCGCTGTGTTTCTCTCTGTCAAACAAATAAAATCTTTAAAAAAAAAAAAAGATTTTATTTGTTTGACAGAGAGAGAACACAAGAGGGAGAAGCAGGCTCCCTGCTGAGCAAGGAGCCCCATGTGGGGCTCGATCCTAGGACCCTGGGATCATGACCTGAGCCAAAGGCAGTGGCTTAACCCACTGAGCCACCCAGGCACCCCTTTTATGTGGATTAAATCTATTTCTAAATATAGGAAAAAGTGTTGGAGGTATGTGCATCAAACAATTTTAAGTGTTTGCCTCAATAGTAAATTTTCACTTTTTGGAGAACATAATTTTCTATTATGAAAAATTTATATTGGTGGGTCATATGTTAACAAATATAAACCACTTAGGTCATAATCTTAAACTCTGTTGGAATAACTTTTATCAATACATATTTCCCTCTTTGGGGCACATGGGTGGCTCAGTGGGTTAAGCCTCTGCCTTCAGCTCAGGTCATGATCTCAGGGTCCTGGGATTGAGCCCCGTATCGGGCTCTCTGCTCAGCAGAGAGCCTGCTTCCTCCTCTCTCTCTGCCTGCCTCTCTGGCTACTTGTGATCTCTCTCTGTCAAATAAATAAGATCTTTAAAAAAAAAACATATTTCCCTCTTCAACATATTAGTTCCCTTAAGAGTAATATACATAATTGTGGTAAAGATGCTATGAATAGGCAAGGAAAAACCACCACCAAGATGAAGCTCCTCTCTGAAAATTTATTATTTAATTTAGTAGATATCTTATATTTAATTATTAGTATTCATTATTGCTTTTTGCCACATTATGCATAAAATGAATCATATCTTCTGCCTTTTTTGTTCTCTCTGTACCATTTAATGTAAGTGATAGAAAAGTGAGTGGACATAAATTTTCAGCAAAGAGCATACTTAATTATTATTACAGTAAATCGTTGATCTTCCATGGCAACAGAGACCAACTGTTCTCTCTGGGATGTGGATAGAAAGTACTGAAATAGGATGGATGTGTTTCCCTTCATGTTTAAAGATTTCTAATTATAGCACATGCATCCTTTACATAATAAATCAACATTAATGATAGCAATCAATAGTGGCAGTGTGCATTCATTTACTATCTCAGTGGATATTTTCTTCCAAAATGTGGTACAAATAACACAAAAATGTAATTTACTATGATTTAACAACATAATCAAAGAAATCTGACAATATCTTTGGGGAGAAAAGTGGTTAGAATCAAGTTTCATTTTTACTGTTACAACATTATTTCTCAAAAGCTTTGTCTAAATCCATTCAATTTGACCACCTTCTGACTTTTATCCCAGGAATTATTTCATTTCTATGAAATTACAGGTATTTCTGAGCAAGTTTAAAGAAAATATTAGAATATACTACCTAAAGAGTATAAACATATAATTAATTAATTCCAGAAAAATAATGATAATTCACACATCTTTACCTCGCCTTGTGAAATAGACCTGAGCATGTGTGTGTGTGTGTGTGTGTGTGTGTGTGTGTGTGTGTGTGTGTATCTCACATACCATAAGCAAATCTTTGGATATAGAGCTGTTAATGCCCCATCCATTTACCTCGACTCGGAAATGGTGACATTAACACCCAAATAGATGCGAGGAAGGTGAAAAACAATTACTCTTGTTTGAGAGAAAAAAATTGAGTATACTGAGAACAAACTCCTCAGTTATTTTTTTTCACATTATTTTGACTAAATAAGCAAGTCTTCTTATTTCATTAAAGAAACATATAATTACCTTGTGCTAATTAATCCAGTTTCATCCTTTTCTTTCCGTATGCACACATCCCTTTAAGTCTCCTAGAGACTTGCAGCTTAGTTATAACGTTTATGGATTACTCCTACGCTTAGATCTCTCTTCCTAACTTCCTTCCTCCCAGCTAACTTCTTTCTTGTCTTTCTAACTACTTCAATGTTGCCAACAACCATAAATTCAGCTTATGCCTGTAATTATTCTTCTATGAAATAAATTTTTCTATATACTCCATTTTGTTCATGGCATTAACGTCTTTCCAGTAATTCAGACTTGACAGTCAGTGTCTTATTAGTACCTTTCTTCTTTCCCATTCAATCCCATTAACAGAGTGAATGGCTTTCGTGTTTCCACTACTGTGAGATGCCAAGACTTTTAAGCCACATTCTGTTGTCTTATACTTTTCATTCTGGTGGGAAAGACAGACAGCCAAAAAGTTATCATCCTTTAAAATAATGCTGTATAAATATCCAGAAGCAGTGTGATAGCAAATTCCAGAAACTTGTAATTGATGTTGGGGGATATGAGGAGAGACAAGAAGAGACTGAGCATAAGTCAAGGAAGTCTTCCTGTCTATGGTAGAGCCAAGTACTGACAGTTGCACCTCTGTAAGATCCTTCGCTTCTCTTACACATTCTACCATTTAAAGACACAATTCTAATTGAGGCTCCCGTTACATGTAGAATGCAATCATCACCTCCTATCTGCAGTTTTTCTTTTAATGGTTTCAGTTACCCACACTCAACCACTGGAACCAGAGGATCCTCCTCAGAAATTCAATAGTAGCCTCATTATTCCCCTCACTTCATTTCATCACATATGCATTTTGTCATCTCACATCATCATAAGAAAGGTGAGTGCAGTACAGTAAGATATTTTGACAGAGAGTGACAGAGCATATTCACATAACTTCTATCACAATATATTGCTATAATTGTTCTATTTTATTATTATTGTTAATCTCTTATGGTCCTAATTTATAAATTAAACTTCATTATATTATAGGAATATAGATAGATAGACAGATATAGATATAGATATAGATATAGATATAGATATAGATATAGTAGATATAGAGTTTGGTTCTATCTACGGTTTCAGCCTTCCACTGGGGGTCTTGGAACGTATCCCCCAAGGATAAGGAGGGATTACTGTACATTGTTGCAAAAGCACAAACCAAAGACTCCTTTCCCCTTATTTCTGTTTTATTCCTGTATACTCTTCCACAGGAGTGTCAGTTGTTAGTCTTCTTGGTATTTTCTACATTCTTGCTCTTATACTCTCCTACTAGAAAAACTGAAATGTTTCCTACTGCTCACAGTCTATTATTCAATCCATAGACTGGCCTTATTTGTACAAGTCCAAGTAACACACTCTGAGGTTGTTCTGTCAAATATGGTAGCCACCAGACATATGTGGATATTGGAAATTCAAGTTAAAATAATTAATATTAAATATAATTATAAATTTAGTTCCTTGGTCACACAAGCCACATTTCAAGTATTTAAAAGCCACATGTGGCTAGTTGCTACTGCATTAGATCACACATACAGTGAATATTTTCATCCTTCCAGAAAATTCTATTATACAGTGCTGATCTAATTTCTCACAAAATTGAAGTAATTTTTTTCCCTCTAGGTATCTCTTAACTGCCTCACCTATATGATTTTATGCCCTCTGATTTTTCTTCCTAAAATGCCTTTTCTTCTATTTCTCTTTGTTTAGACAACATTTATCTTTCAAGATCCAGTTTAAGATCATTTGATTTCTCCTCTGTAAAATTTTTTCTGGTCCCTATGCTCAGAAGTGAGTTTTCATTACCTGATTTTCACAATTTTTCATTCTTGCTTTGACATTTATCACTTTATATCTTGCATTGTAGATATTTGTGTATGTCTTATTTATCTACTTGAGTATATGTTCTCTGGCCACCATATTTTATAAATGTTCTCATTTTCTTCATCTACCATATTCTTGCTATATTATCAAGTATTTATTAAATGATCATATTTTAGTTGAGTTTGTCTTAGATTTTACATGTGGTATTCATATCTATAATTTCTTTTAATCTTGAGAAAAAGATTTGGAAAGAGAATACTTGGAGGCTTATGATAAAATATCTGGAGGATTGTAATGTTATTACTTTTATGTACTTGAACAAAGATAAAATGCTTAAAAATATAATTAATCCATTATCTCTCAATTAAAGAACATGTAATTACTCTAGTCTATGAGACGTTTAGGAAAATCCCTACTGGCAGAAATTAGCAGCATTAAAAAAAGTCAAGCAATAGGTTCAGTCAATTTTTCATTCTACTTGATATTTATTTTCAAAATATTGATATTTTGAATATATGAATTGATATATGAATATTTTGAATACCTCCAGGTGCCTTGTAATCTGATTTCCAATTAAACCACTTTTCTCTTCACAGATGATTTTTATCAGGTGGCCGTGTGTTTTCACTACCTCCAATTTATTTTCAGACACAACAGTGTTCCTTCTAGATCATTTCAGTCAAACAAATTCCTAAAAATAAAGATTTCAATGGTCTGATTATGGCTTAAACCATATGAATCTCAGTCTATAAACTCCAGTATGCAAGAAATGTAATTTAATTTTCTTATAACTATACCATGTCAAGCATGAGTCCTTATTCTACCACATATTACACTCATAATCACTGTCAGTTCCGAAAGTTTTCACCTTCCTAAGGCTTCGTGTATAAGTTCTGGAGGACTTAGGAAACACAAAACCATGGCTGGAGAGACAAGTGTTAGTGTTTGGTTCATGAGCACCTCGATTCTCATTCACACAGGTGTTCCTACTTTCTTGTTTGATATAGGATATTTATCCATATTAGTTGCATCTATGTCATTCTTGACCCTAACCAAAAGTTTCGCTTTCTTTGATTCACCCTCTGCATCATATATGTTCCTCTCAGGGGCACAGAAAACATTCTACTCTGTAAGTCCCACTGTGTGGCCATTGGAAACTTACATTGTGTTTCAAAATCCTTTACCATTGTGTATCATTTTGGGTGATATAGTAAACATTTTATTTCTCCTGATCCTAGCTGAGTACTGAGAATTCTGAGACCATTTCAGGATTTTTCCTAGGGGAAAAACTTCTTAGCCACTTTTATTCTATTGCTTCCGCCTTATGTTAGTTATAGGCAACCCTGGGTTTTTAGCCCCACACTGGGATTTTCCTGGAAATAGGAGCACAGTACATCTCTGCTCCTTAAGGCTGAAAATCTGGTGGAACTCTGCAGTTTTCTCTTACATAAAGCTGGAACTTCAATGGGATTTCATGTAGAAGACATGATTAAGGACCATCTATATTTCATCTGACTTTTTTTTCTTCTATGCGGAGACTACTAGCTTGCCTATTCTACTATTACACAAATTATTTCCCTAAGGAATATTTTTTAAACTTGAAAGTGAATATCTGATTTCCATGCTTTGCTATATGTTGGTTCAAAACCTGGCTCCATCCAAAAAAGGCAAGGGAAGACTGAAGAAACAGGCAACTATTCCAGATTGGTAGATGACCATAGCCAATCTATGCAAGATGGTGGCAATGTTGGGAATTACCTTGTTTAATTCATGTTCCTTTTTTACTGGCCATACTGGGCTGTTGAAACACAATGGGCAGAGCATACAATACTCACTTAATGCAGTTCTTGGATAGCTTCTCTTATTTCCTAATGCTCCATAGGCAAGTTATATTGGTTGACAGTTACCACTCCAAAGGCAGTAGACTTACTGGTTCCCAGCTGTTTTTCCTCAGCACTAGTTTGATTACTCTAACCTGAAAGTGGAATTCACCAATAAAGCTTTGCACAGAGTTTGACCTTGTAGAATATCCATACCCAATATGTTCACTGGTACTGAAGAGATAAATATATTGTGTTTTGTTGGAGGAGAATGCCCCATTTGCAGTGTCAGAGGGACTTTCCTGACCATAACTGTTTGCCCTCTGTATCCTTCGATGGTGCTGAGGGTGTCAGAAAGTTTCTGAGGGTTACCAAGTATTAGAGTATAGTGTCTCCAATATCAACCAGAGTCATAGTCTTATTTCTGGGAGACCAGTGAATAGTGAACTCAACGTGAGGACTGCAATCACCTCCAATGGCCCTCACCTGGAGACAATCTTGGCCTGCATCCTATACCTAGGGCATAGGAAGCACCCACCCTGAATAGGACTTTATCCCTGAGGCTTCTTCTAGGGCAGGCAGAGCATTGGGGATAGTAGGGCAAGTGGGTTAGGTCTGAACAGGTTATAAAGCTTTCCATAGACTGACCAACAGAACACTGGGCTGCCGGTATACCTTTTTTTTTTTTTTTTTTTTAAAGATTTTTTTTATTTATTTGACAGAGAGAAACACAGTGAGAGAGGGAACACAAGCAGAGGGAATGGTAGCGGGGGAAGCAGGCTTCCCGCAGAGCGGAGAGCCTGATGCGGGGCTCGATCCCAGGCCCCTGGGATCTGACCTGGGCCGAAGGCAGACGCTTAACGGCTGAGCCACCCAGGCGCCCCTGCCGGTATACCTTTTTAGGTGGTGTTCCAGCAGCAATAAGGTCAAACCATATTTGCTTCCAGGTTACTTTTACCAGACCCTTTACAGGAATAGGGATAGTCTTTTGGTTTTTTGAGCTTCCTCTTTGACTAGGGTCATCCCCACAGCATGTACCCATTCCAAGGATTTATCAGTTTCTTCCCTGTCACTGTGCTTTTGCTCTCTCTTGTATTAAAAATCAGAAGGCAGGGGCGTTTCAACTCATTGTCAGTCAGTTTCTTAGGGATTTCTCAGGGATCCCACCTCTTAACGTCTTATTCATGCTTTGTCACAAATGCCTGGACCATGCTCTGTGACAGCCTGCACCCTCTTAGCTTTACAAAACTCACGCTTAATCTCCAACTTATTATCCTGCTCTCCTACCTTGTCTGCCATCCCCTAAAGTAGCAGAATAGTGAATACCTTCAGGTGCTTCTCTAACACAAGCTCTTCTTCCCAGTTTCTAATTGGACCTTCAATTTCCTAGTCCAGCAACGGGATCCAACAGACTGCCCAAGGCGCAGCCGTGGTTTCCCTTTGAGAAGAGCGCCGTGCTCGGTTCCGACGAGCTCTGCCCACCAGCCCGCGTTTCCGGTCGTTCCAAACTCCCGCGAGGTCCAGGAGCTTCCAACACAGGGGTCGCTGCTCCTCCCAGGAAGGGCGAGGGCCCGCCGGGGATTGCTCCCCTGGCTTGCCAGCTGAGAGTGTGCAAGCTGGGCACCGCACCGGGAGGGCAGGGGGAAACGAAGACAGAGGCAGACCACTCCCAACTCCTATATGGCCTTGTTGCTAAGGCTTCTCTTGGGCGCTGCAAGAAGAGTAGATCTCCGCACCGCCGGCAAGCATTGTAAAATATAGAGGCCTTAACGGGCTTCAGTCACATGTGCCATCTGGAGGATCTGGGCACATTAGTGTTTGGAGGCTGTGTCCTTGAAGATGGCTCAAAACTGCGGGAATGGTGGGCAAAACATGCATTCCAAGGACTGGGGAAGGAGTGAGGAGTCTCCAAATGCCCGGGGCCAGCCCACAGGTCAACCAGCGGTCACTTCCTTCGGTGACCTCCTCCAACATTGTATAATCTTGTCCTCAAGGTAAGAAATGTTGCAGATTGAGCCGCTTATAAAGTGGGGAGGACGATAGAAAAATAGTAAGGAAGAGGGGAAGATGGGACTAACGTGAATACCAGCCAAAAACGCAGCATTGGTAATCCACTTACACCATTGAGTAAACTAGCATTTTATTCAGAACCGATTTTATTTTTATATATTTTATGTTTTAAAAAGATTTTATATATTTATTTGAGAGAGTGAGAGAGAGTATAAAGAGGGGAGGGGCAGAGGGAGAAATAGGCATCCCACTGACAAGGGAGCCCAGGACCCGAGGATCATGACTTGAGCTGAAGGCAGATGCTTAACCACTGAGCCCCCCAGGTGCCCACCAGAATCGATTTTAATTCAGGCTTTCTGTTGAGAACTTTCCGGCATATATTATAATTTCAAAATAATCCACTGAAAACAGACATCTCATATTTCTTTTGAGGCTCAGAGGCTAAACCTTTTGCTCGGGATCCCTCAGTTAGTGAGTGGAAAAGGTGAAATTTGAACCCAGGGCTTTTCTTTCGCAGTCAAGTCACTTAGCTTCTGTTGACCCATCCTGACTGCATTGAGTACATTAAGCATTCACTAGATAATTGTTAAATCCTTTAATTTCTCTTTATGTATAAATGCCAATGATTTTCAAAGACTTCTTTAGTATTCCCAGCATAGAATGAGTATAGAATAAAGCAAAGCTTTGTGTATTTATTCCAATATAAAATCATGCTGCTTTATTCCTAGTTAGTTTGCTGTTGCAGAGGAACCTATCCATTTTTCATTTAAGGTTTCATTGCTGTACTAAGCTAAAGAGGAAAGTGTATTTTTTCTGCTTTAATTTTTCAGATCACAATATGAATGTTACTTAAGGCAGTATACTTTGTGGTGGGATCCAGATTTTTTCATGAGTTCACCAAAGCCAATTCTTTTATTTCTTCAAAATGATGAAGTGAATTCCAACAAGATACTTTATTTTATGACATAAAAAAGAATTTTCAATTAACTTTTAAAATTAAGTCCCACTATAGATAAGCACTCCCTTAAGTAAACTCTTGAGTGCATTGGGGAAAATTTAAAGCAGGTAAAAATATATATTATATCTAATATAAATCATAAAAGAAATATTTTACATCTGGTACATATAGTGAAATCAACTCATGGGAAGTAACATTAAAAGCAGCATTAGAAATAATGTAAAATCATTTTAAGCTAAGCGTAATTCTCTAAGAAATGACAAGTTGACAGCTTAAAGAGCCTCAAGCTTCATCCTGCCAATGTTCATTTCTCTTTTCATTTCATTCTCTTTTTCATTTGGAGATGCTTCTAAAAGATAGGCATCATCAAAAGTATTCCTGGCAATGCTAAGCACATCAAGAGGATAGTTTTCCTCATTTCCAAATTTGATGGAGTACAGAAAGTCAACTCTTTGATTTATCTTTAAAGATGTGCAAATATTCATCTAAATACTGATGTCATTAGAAGGCCTTTTCTAATTCTGTGAATATATTTCTTCTCAAAATATCTTTTTTAACATTGACAGTATTGAATAAATTGATTTCTTTTGAGAGAGGAAAATCTTTCAACATAATGAGAATAACCATAAAACCAAAAGTGCATGTCTTTTAGATAAATAAAAAATAAAATATGAAATACATAAATATGAAAAGATATGTTCATTTTGTTTATGAATTTATAAAATAAAACAATCATTTTTATTAAAATTACTAGTTGATCCTGCAAAAAATCGAAAGCTTTCTTCTGAACTAATTAATAAGTTTAATATGCTTATATTTGCATATTATAGTTGCAATATATATTTCCACCCTATTGGATAACTTAGAGGCAGCTTATTTCTATTATTATGTGAATAGATAGATGCTTTGTCCTTGACTGGACTACAAAGGGAAATTTTGAAAATGGTAGAAATTAAAAAATATGTATATCAATGGTCTCATTTCACATGTTATCTCACCTTCGTGTCTTGAAATGAATATTGCACAAAAGTGGAGGCATATCAGCTTCTTTAAGTGAAATTCTCCTCTTAATATAAAATGTGTAAGTATGGAAAAGAAGGATGATTTACAACCAATGTTTTTCTTCATTTTTACTATGTGTCATATAGTGTGTTGAATGCTGAGTATTTGAAAGATGATCACTAAAGATCTGTTTTTAAAAATCTCATGTTATAGGGGAAGGAATTGACATGGCAATATAAACTTATGATCAAGGGTAATGCTTATAATTGCAGTATGAATGCAGTACTATTAAAAACACAGATCACATTAGTTACTTTATTGCCTAGGAAGAATCAGGTGAAATGACATTGGAATTGCTTAAAGAATAGTGAGATTTTTGTGGTTGCAAAAGTGAAGGAAGGGTATCACAGGCAGGAGATAGTATGTGGAAATGAGGAATAGGGAAATGTCACTTTGGATTTTGTCTTCTATAAAGAAGATATTTGTGTTAAAGACTAGTTGAATATTTTATAAGTATAGTTCATTTCTTTCTCTCCTTCTTTCTTTTGTTCTTTGGAAAATATTTATTTATTTATTTTAGAGAGCACAAGTGAGTGAAAGGAGGGGCAGAGGGGGAGAAGGAGAGAGTGAATCTTAAGGAGACTCTCCGCTGAGTGCTTGACTAATGCTTCATCTCATGACTCTGAGATCATGACCTGAGCTGACATCAAAAGTTGGGTGCTTATAACTGACTGAGCCACCCAGGCTCCCCTTCTTTCCTTTTATTTAAATAATTTCAAAGAAGACATGAATTTTTTTTAAGTTTTAATGAATAATAACTCACATATCATATAGTCTACCCATTTAAAATGTAGAATCCAGTGGTTTTTAGTATATCAAAATATATGCATCTATCACCACCACAGTCAATTTTAGAGCATTTTCTTCACTTTGAGAAGATATCTTGTATTCTTTACTTTTCTCCACCCTATTGCCCTGCCCTATTCTCCCAATCCTAAGCAACCATTAATCTACTTTCTACCTATATTGATGTTCCTATTCTAGAGTTTCATATGAATGGAATCATATAATATGAGCTCTTTTGTGACTAGCTTCTTTTACTTAGCATAATGGTTTTAAGGTTCATCCATGTCGTACCATATATTAGTACTTCTCATCTTCTGTGACTTAATAATATAATAATATTTCATTATATATATTATATATATATAGACTATGTATACTATGTACATATACTTCCATTATCTCTCTCTCTCTCTCCCTCTCTCTCTCTCTATATATATATACACACTACATTTTGTCAGTCAGTGCATCCATTGCTGGATATTTGGGTTGTTTTCACATTTTGGCTATTATGATTAATGATGCTATAAACATTTGTGTACAAGCTTTTATATGGATGTGTATTTTCACATCTCTTGCATATGTATCTAGGAGTGGAACTGTAGGGTTATAGTGTTTAATCTACTATGTTCTATGTTTAATCTTAGGAACTACCATACTATTTTCCAAAGTGGCTGAATCATTTTAAATTCTCATCAGCAGTAAATGAGGGTTCCAATTTCTCCACATTCTCAGCAACAGTAATTGTATCTGATTTTTAACCTTTATTCTAGTGGGCATGAAGTGGTATCCCATTGTGGTTTTGATTTACATTGAATGTTTTTTGTTTGAAAGTCTGTTTTTTCTAGAATTAGTGTAGCCACTCCAGCTTTCCAGTGATTACTGCTTGAATGATATATAGTTTTCCATTATTTTGCTTTCAATCTATTTGTGTCTTAAATCTGTGTCTCCTGTAGATAACGTATACTTGGGTCATTTTTTTTTTCCATTCAGTCTAATAGTCTTTTGACTGGATTGTATAATCAATCCATTCATATTTAATGTTAGTATTAATATTGTTGAATTGATGTTTGCTATTTTATATTTTGTTTTCTATATCTCTCTTATTTTTTTGTCCCTTTTTCATTGCCTTTTTTTGCATTAAATACATATTTTTAATGTAGCATTTTAATTTCATAGTTTTTTTTTTTTTTAAAGATTTTATTTATTTATTTGACAGAGAGGAGAGAGATCACAAGTAGGCAGAGAGGCAGGCAGAGAGAGAGGGGGAAGCAGGCTCCCTGCTGAGCAGAGAGCCCCATGCAGGGCTTGATCCCAGGACCCTGAGATCATGACCTGAGCTGAAGGCAGAGGCTTTAACCCACTGAGCCACCCAGGCGCCCCTTAATTTCATAGTTTTTAAGATGGTTAATTTCATGTGCCAACCTGACTGGGCCACAGAGTGCCTAGATATTTAAGCATTATGCTGAAAGTTTCTACTAGGGTGTTTTTGGATGTGATTAACATTTCAATTGGTAGACTGAGTAAAGCAGTTTGCAGTCCTCTTTGTCAGTGGGCTTCATCCAATTGGCAGAAGGTCTCAAAGAAAGAAACAAGGTGAGTAAAAGAGAATATGCTTCCTTTCTGCTTGACTATCTTCCTGCTGAGATTTCAGTCTTTAGCCTTCTGACTCTCCCTCTGAATGGAACTTTCATTATTGACTCTCCTGGTTCCCAAACCCTCAGATTTAGACTGAAAGTGTATCATAAGTTATCCTGGGTCCCCAGCTTCTTACAACACGTCTTCTCAGTCTGCATAGTCATTTCAGCCAATTCTTTATTGATAGTGTGTTTATCTATAGCAACTATATATATAGTTTACACACACACACACA
>CM053606.1:142504978-142629485 GCA_028646535.1 Procyon lotor
AGAGAGAGCGCGTGCACAAGCAGGCAGAGAATGGCAGGCAGAAGCAGAGGGAGAAGCAGGCTTCCTGCTGAGCAAGGAGCCTGATATGGGACTCGAACTCAGGACCCTAGGATCATGACCTGAGCCGAAGGCAGCTGCTTAACCAACTGAGCCACCCAGGTGTCCCTATAAACATATTTATAAAAAATATTTAGACAATTCTTTGTGTTGATGCTTTTATTAATGCTTCATATTTAATGCCTTTAAAAAGGCATTTTATTTTTTATTTGCAGTTTTTCTCATTTTGAATTTTAAATTTTCCTTGGAGTTTTATATTTTTAATATGGATCCATTCATCTTTTGCATATCAAAAAAGCCCCTACTACATGGAAATGTCATATTTATTTTTTAAATGATGTTAGCTATTTTATGAAAATATACCTTGGGGCACCTGGGTGGCTCAGTGGGTTAAAGCCTCTGCCTTCCACTCAGGTCATGATCTCAGGCTCCTGGGATCGAGCCCTGCATCGGGCTCTCTGCTCAGCGGGGAGCCTGCTTCCCCCTCTCTCTCTGCCTGCCTCTCTGCCTACCTGTGATCTCTCCCTCTCTGTCAAATAAATAGCAATAATCGTGCCTTGGATAAACCTCATTGGCTACGATACTGCCACTGCGCAAAGCTCTGTCAAATAAATAAATAAAATCCTAAAAAAAAATCTAAGTTGATAATGAGAGATTATATTAGGTGCAAGAAAGTTAAGAACAACTAAATGACTTCATATGTAGGAAGTGAGGAGACTAAAGAGATACTATTTCTAATGATAATTGGAGAACTATAGGTTAAAGCATGTTAAGCCTGTTGGTTGTTACTTACAAAACTAGAAGAAAGAGCTAAAGAGAAAAAAATATAGCATGTTAGCAAAAAGAAAGTAAACTTTCATAAGGAAAAAGCGTAAAAATATGGTATAGTTTAGACAAAAATGTTATAAAAATAAATAGAAAGGGCTTAAATTTACCTTAAAAATATATACTCATATTGAATAACATACATACACACACACACACACACACACACACACACACACACACACACACATAGAGCACAATTCATTTCTTGTTCCATTAAACAGATTATCCTGAAAAGTTATTTGGATCATGATAAAAAAAAAGGAAGTAATAGCAAGAAAGAGCACTGATGGAGTAAGTTAAGATTTTAATATGAATATAGAACATTCCAGATAAAAATTATTTTCAACCAAGAGAATTTTGTTTTCTTGAGGGGAACCATTTATAATGTAGATATAATGATAAACATAAATACCCAACCTCACTCCAATAAATGCAAGCTGAAATGGCTGAAAACATGTAAAATTAGAAAAACTTTGTCATTTGAAAGGTAGGAAATGATACCACTAGCCATAACCTTGAAGGAATATGTATGAAATACAAGACAGAAAAGATAGGATTGGTAGAAAACACTTACGGCTGACACAGAACTCCCTTCTTAACAGGAGCAAAGTGATAATCAGAGTAAGTAAATAAGATAGTGTTAAACTGCATGCGTAACTTTGATTTGTTCAGTCATGGGCTGTAGGGGAGGGTGGACCAGGTTCAGATCAGTAAGGTCCTCCTAGAAAGTTTTTTTTTTTTTTTTTTTTACCAGTGAGGAACAATATTCTGTTCCGTGCCAAAATATACATATTTGTATATTCTACATGTATAATAACCCATCCAACAGAAGATTTATATTTTCTTTTGTAAATCTGAAAGAATTTGCTGCTTGAGAATGGCTTTCCTAGGATTTTCCCCCTATTTTGTGGGCATGTAAGAGACCTAGTGATCTTCATTTTGGAAGATCTTCTTGAATTTTTTCTTGAATTATTATTGTTAGTAGGTTTATAAGTGTTTTGAATTTTTCTGAATGGTTCATCTATAATAATTTAATGTTGAATTCTCTTTGTAATTATGTATTCATCATATTTCCTTCATGAATTATTGTATTAGCTAAGATATCTAAGTAATTTAGGCCACTCATGTCTTGTTCACAGTTTTAACACATGTATTTCTTTTTTTTTTTTTTTTTTTTTAAGATTTTGTTTATTTGACAGAGAGAGAGAGAGAGAGATAACAGGTAGGCAGAGAGGCAGGCAGAGAGAGAGGGGGAAGCAGGCTTCCTGATGAGCATAGAGCCCGATGCGGGGCTCAATCCCAGGACCCTGAGATTATGACTTGAACTGAAGGCAGAGGCTTTAACCCACTGAGCCACCCAGGTGCCCCTTAACACATGTATTTCTTATGTACCACCATTTACTTGAAATATATTCTTAAAATTCTGGAATCTAGAAGTCTGAGATCAAGGTTTTGCACGGTTGATTTCTTTTGAGGTCTGTCCCCTTGACTTGTAGGTGGCTATCTTCTCTCTGTGTCCTCACATGGTATTCTCTCTGTCCAAAGTTCCTCTTCTGTTACATGGACACCAGACATACTGCATTTTAATTTTGTTATTTTGGTGATGTGGGTATTGTTGGGCTTTACCCATTCTGAAACACTTTTTTTTGAGAAGTAATACTAGTAATACTGTTTTTCATGTACTCTTTTAAAAAATATTTGGTAATATCTAAGACTTCTCATTACTATGACAATAAATAGATTCAAAGAGTACTTTTTCCAATGTATTAAAAGATAAACTATAATCTTGAAAAAATTCACACTATAGATCCATTTTTGTACAACTGTGATTATTTAAAAATGCCAATAAAATAGACATTTTCTACTTTTTATTTAGATGAATGTATGCTTTGAAAATGTATGTAAATGAAATACTGCATTTCATATTAAATGCAAATCAACATGTGAACACATTTTTCTCTATGTAATCATTAACAGTAATTATGCTTTATGGGAAAATTTCTCCTAGCTAGAACAATTTTATTAAAAAATAAATTTTATCTGACATCTAAAAAGATTCTTTTGAGCATTAGTCTCTAAGCAAGTGTACTGAAATTTTTAAAAAAATTAGCCAGGTAAAATTCGGTTTAAAATTTTAATGCACTTTTGTTTGGAGAATTGTTTTGCACATTTGACAGGAGATTCATGGAAAAGAAACATGAATCTGTTAAAATGAATTTTATAAAAGCAAGAAATCTACACAACAAATAGATTTATAAAACTTTACTGTATAACCAACCAATTTTAGAAAATGAATGAGTATTTTAGTCAATATTTATTTTTTCTTTTAAATTGCTCATAACCTAGTATCTTTATAAGTCGAAGGATAAAAAGCAAAGAGTTTTGCAGTCTGGATTACATAAAAGTAAGATCTAGGCTGGACTTTCAGAACTGTTTAGTATTCTATTGTGTTTATAATATAAAGAGGACAGCTTCTGTGTATTTTGAAGTGCCTGAGGGCATTTCAGAATGTCTAGTCCACCACACAGCTGGAAGTGGAAGTCCACTTTGTATTTTGCATTTACCAAAAAAAAATAAATAATAAAAATAATGCCTAGCGTAGAGTTAGCTACTAGGTTAGATTTGGAACTACAACAGTAAAATGAAGAAATCTGATTATGTTCATTAGGTGAGTGGATGGGGTGATAGTAGCACAAACAATTAATTAAAAGTTTCCTTGAGGGGCACCTAGGTGGCTCAGTCCTTAAACATCTGCCTTCGGCTGAGGTCATGATCTCAGGGTCCTGGGGTCTAGCCCCATGTAGGGTTCTGTGTTCAGTGAGGAACCTGCTTCTCCCTCTCCCCCTGCTTGTGTTTCCTCTCTCACTGTCTCTCTGTCAAATAAAAACAAACAAAGAATGTTTCCTTGAAATAAAAGGTGGTAGATAGATCACTGTGGAAAACTTTTATGGAGAAATAGGTCACAGAGCCAAGGATAGAACTCTAAGGGAAACCAAGAGAGGCCAGGAGATGTAACATAGTTTTCATGCCTTTTAACCAAGTAATTATTATGGCATTGCAAGTTTGTTATAAAGGAATTTAAACTGTAAAGTAAATTTAACAATAAAGAAGGAAAAAGGAATGTGGCAGTTTGAAAAAGGTATTAATAATTTTATTCATATATCTACATCTAGATTGACAGTTTTGAGTGAACTAACCAATTGAATAAATTATAAACTAATATCACTGTGATGAATCTACCAGTTGCTTTGTTGCATTCAATCACGCGTTCAAAACAAGTCACCTATCCAGATAATATTTTCTCAAATACAAATGCTCTGGTTGAGATGTCATTTCATCTATCTATCTCTCAATCAATTATCTATGTTATTTTAAATATTAATTATCTGTATTATGAATCATCTGGTTTCAAAGTAGGTGTCATGAAAGGGGTAAAACCCTAATAAGAAAATTTGGTAAAAGCATTGTCTAAATTTAAATAATATCTGATAAGTATTAAGTTTCTTTCCTAACTCGTCTTTCCAAGGAGTACTCTAGTTTTTGGATCACTCTGTAATTGATGATGGATATATTGCATATAGGAGACTATTTGGGCTTTCCTTAGAAACTGCATAACTTTAAACTCTGTAAATGATAGTTTTTGGAATGAGATTGAAATAATTGGCTCTAAATTCTTTCTAAGTCTTTCATAGCTAGTATATACTTGACAGCTGTATTTTGTTAGTTTATTAGACATAAACCAGTTAATGTATTATAAAAATATAGAAAATAAGTTATTTATATTGATGAGCTAGAAATCACTAATTAAATCATTAAAGTAAGTCATAGTGAAGTAGATTATAACAGACCTACTTATTTTTCATTCTACACCTCACAAAAACAAATTTCAAAAAAGAGTAGGAGGAGATGTAAGCTTTTCAATTCCTTGAACTTGAAGGCAATGATGTAAAGCAACTTTAACTTCTCCCTACCTGGAACATAATGAGCACACAATAAATACTTGCTAAAATGCATTGTTTTTCACGGTGCCCTCTACTTACTATCTGTTCTTTTCTTCTCACTGCATTTTTCTTCATGGTTGCTTTGCTCAAAAGAACACTGATAAACTCATTCAAGAATTTTCATTGAAATCATATTGTAATGTTTTATGGTATCTGAATTCTTGAGTACAATAGGAGGCCTTGGGTTTGATTCTTTTAGTAAAAAGGAAAGTAAATTGCTCAGAGCTTGACTTCAGGGAGAGTATTCCCTAAGCACACATTTTTGTGAAGTCTTGGAAACCTGGGTTTCTAGGGTATTAAATGTAGAACTGTATTAAGTTGTTTGGATAATAGAAGTTACTAGAGAGGGGTCTAATAATCCCCATCAAACAGCTTATTTAATAGAATTAAATAGGCCTGAAAGGAGACTTTATCCCTTTATGTCTTTAATATCTGTTGGGACAGTTATTTCCAATCCTTGCAAAATTACTACGTTCAATGAACTCCTGAGCTGCGATTCATTCCTATTGAACTTAAAACATTATGCTCCTTCAGGATGTGCCAGGGTTTTTAACAGACTTTTCCCTTAAAACACACACACACACACACACACACACACGCGCGTGCGCGCACACACACATGCACACACGCGCACACACTTCACATACTTTAAAATCAGTTTGATTTTGATAAGATAAGACTGTTTGATAGATAAGCTTTGGAAACCTTAAATAAAATTGAGTTAAAGCAGTGTTTAGTGCATGCCTCTTCCCATTCAATTCCTTATGCTCCATATTCATTGTGAAATGAATAAAGCTCATAGAAAACTGTAGTATTTCCAGGACTTGATGTAGCTCAGAATGCTGTTACTTATCACACATATTAACATGTCTGGACAGTGTTTCATGGAATAGAAATAGCTTTTTAAAAAATTTGATCTATTTTTAAATAAACTTTTAATTTTTAGAACAGTGTTATATTTATGGAAAAGTTACAAAGACATTGTTGTGAGTTTCCTCATATTATTTAGGATATTACATTAATATGGTATATTTGTTCCAGTTAATAAACTGGTAGTGAGGCTTCATTATTCTTTTTATTTTTTAAAAAAGATTTTTAAATTTATTTGTGAGAGAGAGAGAGCTCATGCACACAAGCAGTGGGGAGCAGCAGAGGGATGGGGAGAAGCAGGCTTTCCACTGAGCAGGGCGCCTGATGCAGGACTCAATCCCAGGACCCTGGGATCATAACCTGAGCCGAAGGCAGAGGCTTTAACCCACTGAGCCACCCAGGCACCCCGAAAAGAATTGACATCTTAATGATAATTGAATTTTGCAATCCATTATATATGTCATTTACATCTGTATGTATGTATTCCATACACACATGTATATGATAGAAGAGTAAACACATTTCAAGCAGTATTAATACAATAAATATTTAAAGTACTCCATATAGTTTAAAAAAAAAAAAAGAGCAGAGTGGCACAAAGTAACATCCCAATGTGACAGAACAGAAAAATGACCTTTTATAGAAGATTGTCTTCAGATCAATAAATTTTCAATTTATTTAATAAAATAAAATTCAATTTATTTAATAAAATTATAAAATTTATTTAATAAAATCACATTCTTTTTCCCATTTGCTTTTCTATACCATACCACATGTGCTATTACAAAAAATGATTTTTAAATTGTAAGTCAATCCCTCAAAGAAGGATCTTTTTTTTTTTCCTTTGACTATAAGTTCAAGAATTCTAGAACTGGCTCTAAAGTCTAGAAATTGTCTGATCCTATATAAGTTCAGGAAATAGGAAGAAAGGAATATGACCATTTCTGGGGAGAATGGTGAAGACTTGCTAAATATAAATACTTACTAGAAGTAGTCTAGAAGTCTAGACTAAAGTCTAGACTATTGTCTAGAAATTGTCTGATCCTATATAAGTTCAGGAAATAGGAAGAAAGGAATATGACCATTTCTGGGGAGAATGGTGAAGACTTGCTAACTATAAATACTTAGTATCTCAATTAGAATCTCTAATAGTTAATAGGCAATGACCAGGAAAAGGTACCATTCAGACAAATAAAAGTCTTTGAAGTTGAGTCTAAAATTCCTTTATCTCTTCTTTTTTTTCCCCCTTCTCATTTGTATCATTACTCAACTTTTTTTTACAGGTAATCTTAATGTGAATTCTAATTGCTAAAAAACTTTTGAGAATATAAAGGTTTATTGTTTTTGTCTAAAAATAAAAAAAGAATGCCAGAAAATACAATTGAATTAACATGTAGGAAAATCAAAATTTTTAAAATTATACCCCAAAGTTTCAGTGGGGTAATGACTTAAATCCATATTTTTACCACACTGTGATATTTTTCAAGATCCAATTCATGAAGATCACTAATAAATTTGTCTCCTATTCTTGTTTTGTTACATTTAGGTATCTCTAACTTTATATGTAACTTTACATTACTTTAAACTCACCCCCAGAAGTTTTAGTATACACATAAAAACATAAAATAGTAAATTATTTTTATGGAAAGATCAATTGCAAATGTTTAGCATTTTGCATGAATGAAAAAAGCATACCATAGCTGCAGGCTAGATTTTGCATTCTGTGGGAGCCAATTGCATGACCTTAACAGAGAAGAGCACAAAATCATTTTGGGCACATTGGTGGAGAGAAGGTTATGGTTTTGCCAAATATCAAAAAGTCATTGGTTGTCTTATTTTACCCTTGGTGTAGGCAGAGTAACTGGCGTAACCTTGAGCATATACTGAGAAAACCTCCCATGATTTAGCTGTTTCAGATTTACTGTCTGGCTGGTGGCTTATAATACCACAGTTTGTGTTTTGCTTTTTTTTTTTGTTTGTTTGTTTTGCTTTTCATATTAGTATCTGAACTCATAGTCTTACCAAGTCTCACAGGAGACTTAACTATGGGAGGAAGCATTTGTAGGAAGTCTGCATCTTCTCTCATGATACTCTTGGGCTATTCTTTTCACCTGGGATCGACAGAGAGATTCTTACTTTTGTCGGGTTCCCTACTTGGTTAATCTGGGTTTTTTTGAGGCATTTCACCCAAACTTGAACTATCTTATACTGAATATGCATTATTCATACTGACTCTTCCCAGCATTGAAATAGTTGCTTTAAACCGTATTTTTTTTAAATCTATAAAAACAGGGAACTACTTTTTAAATTAAGACTTATCACCTAGGGGATGATTCAGATGTACTGCCAATCCATCCTCCCCTTCACCCCCTTCCCTATTCCATTAGCTTTAACCCAGAAAAGTAATTTTTCTCTCATCAAAATTATATCAGAAATAGACATCAGCATGGGCACAAGGCCATATTAATTTAATATGCTAGGAATCTTGGACTGATCAAAATTTATCAGTTCATATTTATTAACTGTATATTCAGATAGTACATCCCTTAGCTTTTTTTCTCTTAATGATGTGGAAGTGTTTTTGCTCAGTTACTTTGGATCCTAAGATATTGCCCTTCTTTTTAGTGAGCAGGGGGCAGAGATCCTAATCATCCTCTACTGGATAGGATGGCTCTGAACAACAAGGAAATATAGTATTCAGAATGGCACAGTACCATAGTTGAAGAACACCTTATTCCTGGCCAGATCCCATAAACATATGTAGCATATTTTAATCAGAAGTTTGAAAATGAAATAGCTTTTCCCTACTCTTACCAATTAAAGTTTTCTGTCTCAATTAAGTACTTTTTACATTTGTACTTGGAGGCCACCTGTTCTAATTAGAAAATTATTTCTGATACTCTGTCTTCTGAAGACTGTTATTTGTAACCCAATTAGCTTGCGCAAATCACAGTGCTCCAAGGTCACTGCTCTCATTTCAGACTGTCTGTAAAAGCAACAAGATTAGCTCACACATCTTAAAACACAGTTACTCACAATTAAAAGTAATATCAGGACTTTCACTTATTTTGTCTCTTTCCTGTGATCTGACCCTCTCATCATTTTTTCCCCGCAATTAGAACTGCATCAGTATGAGGTAAAGCACTTCTCGGTGTTGGGTTTTTTTTTTTTTCCTTTTTTCTTTTTTTACCCTTTCCCGTATCTAATACCTCAGCAGTTTACAAAAGCCTATGTAGAAAGTTGTCTGCCAGGCTGGGGCTTGCAAGTCCTCCAGGACCTCAGCCATTCACAGCACCACCATTGCAGCTGTCTTTGTTCCAGCTATAGAGACCGCAGTTTTAGTATCTGCTTCCTTGCCAGCCAGACATCTAATCTAGTGGTTTCCTATTTCTTTTTGTTTTGTAAAACCTCAGGTGCCTCTTCTACTGAGTCAATAGAAGCCACAGGGTAATTATACATTTTGCTTACTTCAGACTTTAGGGTGTGTGTGTGTGTGTATGTGTTTAACCAGTTGGCCAAAGTGCCAGAGCCTCTGGTCAAGATGTAACACTTTTACAGTTGTTCTTCCCAGTTCCCCAGCTATATATCTTTTGTTGTATGGTTAAAAATACGATACTGTTCTTTCTGGGATCATATCCTTCTGGTTGTTTTGTATCTCCCCAAGTCATCAGTATACCAGGAGTACAATGCTTTGCCTTAAGCTTACTTTAGGCTTCAATCTGCAGGGCTTGCACTGTGAGGATGGTACCAGAAAGATGACTGATGACTCATCAAAAGACACAGGTCCTTTAAAATATACAAAATTGCTACTCAAAGCCAGGAAAACAATAGCAGCCTCAGTTCAAAGGACAAGCTGCTATGATTTTCAAATGCCTGCAACAGTACCCAGTGCCACCCTTACATAGAATAAGTAGTGCATTACTCCTTTTGCACAGCAACTCTTGGACATTTTTTAAGGGGACAAGACATATTTCTAGATTCAAATGATATCCCTGCTTGTCAATCAAAAGCCAACCAAAAGCCCAGCTCCCAGTAACTCAAGTATATTCCCTAGTGTTTACTATGGGTGAACTTAGAATTGGTCTCCCAGGTGTATCATCATCTTGTTATTCCAGGCTTTAGGTTTCCTTAAAGTCTATTCTTATAAGTAGTTGCCTCCAGTTTCTAACTACCATTGGAAAGAAGTTTCAATAATAATTATATTTGAATAATGACTGATAGCTTTTAGAATTAGCATTACCCAAATAAAAATGATTACTGCTAAATAATACAGCACATAAATGTTACCAATTAGAATATTTGACTCAGTGTGAAATATGCATTGGCAATTATGCTCTTTGAAAGTGGGTGTTGCACAGATACAAATGGAGATTTCTTTCTAATCAGGTTAGACCACTGGTAATGTGCACTTCGAACAAGATCCAAACCAAATGAATCTCTAGGAAAAATAGCATCTGTAATATAACCTATAGTTTGAGACTGTAGGTTTTCAAGTAACTATAACTGGATCCAAATGTTCTTTGTAAGAAAAATTCCAGCTCTATCTATAGGTGTCTTTGAAGACGCAACTTGTTTAAAAGTTGAAGGCTTCTTTCTGGTTGAACAACAATGTTGGCTAGCGCTTTCTGAACTTCCTGTTAGAATGTCAGCCCTCTCTCCTGTTGATCTGGTGACCTTAATCTTATTTCCCTTCAGTCACCTAAACAGAATAATTCCATCTAAAACTATTACCTGAAACTGTGTTATTCAGCTCCCAGCTTAGAATGTAAGACTTCTACTTTGCTTTCTTATATGAAATTAGATCATAAAGTTGTTCATTTGGGGTATATTAGTTAGTTTCTCTAAGAAGTCTTCACTTATTTTTATTTAATATTATACCCTCACATAAAGAATTATTATAAAAATCACAAAATGGATTTCTTAACACATTTGTTGTAAAATTTCTTTCACAGACACAAATGAAAATTTAAGTTCTCCATTAAAGTTTTCCTGCTTAAAATTTCTCAGAATTTAGTAGGAGGAAAAAGACCATTGAAGAACTTGCATGTTTTCTTATTGCTCGTAATGAAAATGGTACAATTTTCTATGTCTTTTTTGTTTTGTTTTGTTTTAACTTTCAAGAAATATGCCTTCCTTTTGGATGAGTAGACCTCTAAAGTGTTGGACAAGCTCATATTTTGGGATACCCAAATATTTATTGCTGCGTAACAGTCACTCCAAAGCATAATTATTTTATTTGCTTTCAATTCTGTGAGTTGCCTGGATGATTTTTCTAGTAGCCTTACCTTGGCTTTGTCATGCCTGTATATTTAGTTGGGGGTTAGGCTGAAAGGTCCAAAAAAGCTTCTTTCACTTTCAGTGTTTTCTCTCTATGGCCTTTCTCTCTCTCTCGATATGGCTAGCTTGGGTATTTTTATAGCAAGGTGAGTAGTCAGGCTTCTGGAATGAAGACTGGCTTCCAAGAGGAAAGGTAGAAGCAGACAATCCTCTTAAAAGTCACGCCTGGAACATTCGCCAAACTGTGGTAAGAGCCAAGATGCCCTTCAACAGATGAATGGATAAAGAAGATATGGTCCATATATACAATGGAATATTACGCCTCCATTAGAAAGGATGAATACCCAACTTTTTTATCAAGATGGACAGGACTGGAGGAGATTATGCTAAGTGAAATAAGTCAAGCATAGAGAGTCAGTTATCATATGGTTTCACTTACATGTAGAGCATAAGGAAAAACATGGAGGACGTTGGGAGAAGGAAAGGAAGGGTGAATTGGGGGAAATTGGAGGAGGAGATGAACCATGAGGACTGTGGACTCTGAGACAACTGAGGGTTTTGGAGGGGAAAAGGGTGGGGGGTTGGGTGAGCCTGGTGGTGGGTATTGAGGAGGGCACGTATTGCATGGAGCACTGGGTGTGGTACATGATCAATGAATCTCGGAACACTGAAAAAATAAATTAATTGAAAAAAAAGAGTCGGACCTGGAAATGAAACAGCATCACTTCAGCTTACTCTATTGATCAAAGCAAATTTTAAAACTGTCTCAGAGTCAAGAGAAAAAAAAATGGACTCTACCTCTCAATGGGTGGAACTGCATGCCTTTAGAGAGAGAAGACTTGAGGGTAATCATCTATGGAGGCTATCTACTACAGGCTGAAAGTTTCTTATATAGCAGATCAGTAAATTACCTTTCCTATGAGTAGACTATAAAGTTTTTGATGATTTTGATCATTCAGGCAATTGATACATTGTGCAATAGTGGATCAGTTGCTGAGAGAAAAAAGAAAAAAAAAAAAAAACAGTATTAAGCAATTAAATAATCCACTTCTTTTAGAAAAGAGAAAGGCAGCCTCTGCCTTTCAGCCGCTGACCTGATACTATTAGTCATGGCTAGGACCTTTTATTCTACTCTAGAATCTAAAAATTTCACAAAATATCTTCATCAGATAAGGCTACTCCTTTACTATGAATAATCAAGAAAAAAACAAACAAAAAACAAGACCATTCCATAATCATATTTGAACAGGGTCAAAGAAATGAGTATTGTCCAAACCAACAAAAGGATAATACATCCACCTAATGTGATTGATATGAGCCACTGCTGCTGTTTTGTAGCTTTGGCCTTTGTCTAGTAAGATTAGATAAGATATATTGGATAAGATTAATATATTAATATATTAGATACAATATAGATTAGATATTAGATATGTTAGATAATATTATGTATATACTAGATAAGATATATCTTCTCCTAGATGAGATATATTACATTACCAATCTTAAAATTAACCCCACTTCCTAATGCTATCAAATTTAGAGTAAAGCCCAGCAAAGCTTGCTGCCCCGGAGCCACCCAATACAGCCCCAAATACTGTAATTGCTTTCTAATACCCTCTTTATTGAGGTGGCTCATCATTCCTCAGAATGGGTGTTTTCTCTCACTGACATGAGTCATAAAAGCTACTTGTTTAACTACAGGTATATTCCTGGTGGTTTTTGGCTAGAAGGTATTAACACTTTATTCAGCAGGAACAGAAGAACACAAATGTCTATTATGCATCTGGGCAATGCTAGGCATTAAAGGTGCTGTAGAAAAGACAATACATATTCTCAAGAAACTTAGTGTTGTGTGGGATGGAAAACAGTAAGAAAATGAGCAATTTCACTACAATATGATACAGCCCTTAATAAGAGTATTTAGGAAAGGCTCCTAATACTGTCTGTCGAGTGTCAGTAAGAAAGTTAAAAGGCTAAACAAAAATACTGAAATAATAAATTCGGGTTTTAAATATGCTAATTGATTTCCTCTTCCTATCAATATTCTTACAGATTCAACCTTGGGATATTAAGGGAGTAGGCAGTGATTAGTGGTGTGGGAATGTCTCATATTTCCCTACATAAAGATACATCTATCTGGTTACATTATGTCTGAAGATATTCTTCTCTCATAATTAGGGTTTATATTATGAAGTGTTTATTTTGTTCTCCTTGACTATGTTTGATAATAGAATAGTTTGTCTAACTCAGTGTTTAGTTCTAGCTTATTGTGTCAGTAGCATCTCCTGAATCATTCTTATTGTTTTTTAATTAATCAAGATTTAGAAAGCATGAATAGATTTAAATTGTCAGTCCAAGGCTGTTTTGTTTTGGTTTTTTTCTTTTTTTTCCTGTTGCTGATGTTGCTTCCTTCTTAGGACTGTGTCTTGTAATTATTTCTCTTTTAAAAAGATGCTGGTTTGTACTGATTGATTTTTCTTGCTGATGTTTGCATTCAGTATTTAAAAAATCTCTCTTAACTGAAGTTCTATTTCATTGCTCATCTCCACACCTTTAAGGTGTGTGTGTGGGGGGGTGTGTGTGCGCGCGCATGTATGCATGTGCATGTATGTACGCAGTAGTAATGATATGTGGTATTTTCTTCCTTAAAACTTATACCTGGAATCATTTAGATTTTTGAATTCTCTTAAGAAAATGGTGAGAAGAAAACCCAGTATGGTTTAAAATGTTTTATTCACGTATATTGGAACTTTAAAAGTTCTCCTACTCAAAGGTAACCATTCATTGCCATGGTAATTTGCATTAACAGTATAATTTTATAATTCACCACCATTTTTCCTGTTTGATCCTGTTTTCTCCTAATAAAACTATACTGAATAGTAAGTTTATAGGCAGATATTCTTGTATGTACACATGTTCTCTGTGGGAAAAATAGAAGTGAATTTCTGTGTAGAATAAAGTGCAGGATCCTGGAATATTTTTTCTCCTTTTAAAATAAATATTAAAAAAAAAAAAAAAGAAAAAAAAATATTAGAAGTTTGACCATTGGAGAGTAACTTAGAAATAAACTTATCATCAAAAAATATTCAATGGATGAGATAATAAAATGTGATGGTTTATTAATTAATATTTAAATTAATTTATTTAATATTTGTAAGGAACCAACTATGTACCACTCAGTGTTATAAGTGAATCACACAAGACTTTTTGCTTTTCAGGAATTCAAAATTCCATAGAGAAGGACAAATGTATTACCTATGATACAATATTGTGTTAAGTTCTGTTAAGAGTTATACATGAATGCTAAACCTGTGTAATATTATACAAGAGAAATTTGGGAAAAGTGAAGGATGAGAAGGAATTAGTTATACATGCAAAGGGAGATAAGCATTTCAGGTAGAATAAACATGTATGCAGATTATGGAGATGAGAAAAAGATATATTTGGGAAATTTAAGCAGTTGGTATGACTGGAGCATAGGGAATGTAAGGAGGGATGGTATTTATAGGACAGATCAAAAGGCAACTTCTATGTATGCTGTTTATATTTACTAAAAGAGGGGTGCTAAAGTCTTTGAACCAAGGAAATGACAATGATTTCTGGATTTTTAAAATTCCATTTTTGCTGTAGGATGAGAGCTCCAAGAATAGGCATAGGATCCTATGTACAAAGTACATTTTAAGTAGCCATAATTACAATCTCGCAGAGGAACAAGATGGATCTAAAACAAGGCAGGGTAAGTATGAATGGAGAAAAAAGAGTTTGTCACAAATTTAGGTGGAGAATAATAGGATTTAGAAACACTTGGCTAGAGTAGATGAGGAAGAGGTAGGCTCTCTCACTTTTTTTTTTCTTAATAAGATGAATGATCACATGATTCATAAAAGAAGAAATCAAGATGTAGAGAGTAGAATGAAAAAGATCAGTTAGGGCACATTGAATTTATATTCAGTCGACATTGCTATGGAGTAGTCCATGGTGAAGATTTAGTTGGTAGTTGAAAATGTTCACCTGAACTTTAGTAAAAAGTATTATGTCAAACTTATATTTTATCCAAAGATATATAGTTGTGACAGAGCTCAGCATGACCTTTATCAACTAGCATTCTTTGACTCCGTTTCCTCAACTGGCTTATTAGCTTTCGTTTGTGTTTTATAGCCATTCTGCTCTGTATATACCCATTTACTTGCATTAAACTGGTAAGTATTGTTTGTTTTGATCACAGACACTCAATAAATATATAAGTTCCATCGGTCCCTCCTCTCTCCATCTTTCCCTCTCTCTCTTTCTTCCTTTTTTACCTTTTTTTCCCATTCCTTTCATCCTTCATTTCTCCCTCTTTTCCTGCCTTCCTTCTCTACTTCCTTCCTTCATTATTTTTTTTGCAGATATTTATAGAACATCTACTACACGACAGTGTTAACTATATAGTGATCGATATCACTGACATAGTTCTTGAGCCTATGGAGATTTTACCCTGGTGAGGGAAAGAAAAAATAAATCAGAGATTTGAAATTTATATTTAATCTATAATTATATTTTAAATTTATATTTATATTTAATTGTTAAAAAAATCTAAATCGTTATATATTCTATGAAGGAAGTGAAAAGGGTAAAGAGTTTACCTAGTCTTTATTGCTATATATCAAGGCTTCCACTCAAGATTGTCTGATATTTAAGTAAGCATTAAATTAAATATATTAAATGAATGAAAAATAAGTTCAATGAGAAAGTAAATAACTAGAGTAAATAACTGGAACTCATGTTTTCTAATTTTTAGATCCGTAAAGTTACAATCATAGCTTAAATTATATGGCAAGAAAAAAAACCCCTTAATTTTTGTACTCTGAAATCAAGCCTAACTTAACAGTCATATTGGTGCCGTGACTGCAGTAATTCATTGAAATATCTTTTAAAACTTCAGATCAAATTTTGCTTTTTGTACAGTGTCTAAACATCTCACACCACCCCTGCCATGTAAGCACCAATTCAGATGGTTTCAAAAGTGGCCTGTGTAAGTAACTCCCTCTCATTTAACCCTGATTTATTTCATGCAACTTCTAATTAATTGACTTGCTCTTAATCACTAATTTTTTTTCCTCCACTTCAATTTTATCCCAGCTAAAATACAAAGTTTAGAAGTACAGAAACTTTATAAATCTTCTAGCTCTTGGATTGCTGGCTTGTAACATTCTAAATAAATTATAGTTGAATGAATAAATAAATGATTATGAATCATAATTTAAAATTCTCTATCAATGTTTTAGGAGTTCTTAAATTAACAACAACAACACAAAAAGCCTTATCCGTGCTGTGTCATTTTATACCCTGAGAACTTCTTGTGGTTTTCAAACCATGATTTCTTTCAAGGAAGTAAACTTATACCATGTTGACAACTTTCTGCTGTAGTGTTAGAGTGACAGATTCCGGTATAAACTTTAAATTCCTTTATGGACACTTTTATTTACATATAAATATTTTATTTTGTCAAGGTCTCACCTTGGTATTTGATTGAATAGTGTAGGTACATTTTTAGTTTGAAATCTAGAATTAATATTTAATGTTCCTTAGACAGCATTTCTTTACAATAAGCATGTATTCATGATCCATCTTTTCCCCTTGCTTTATTCCACTCAAAACAGATCATCTCAATTTTACAGTTTTAAATTCACAATATAGTGTTTTAAATAAAATTTTCCTTTTCCCAAACTCTTTTCTAAGAGAAAATTTGATCTAAAGACTCTTACTCAGAACTCTCTAGGACCTCTTTGGTGGCAAATCATGTATTTAGCTCAATTCTGAGATCCTTGATTTGTTTTAAAGATAGGTTTTAAAATCCCATGGAGCACCAGGTGTGGTACATGAACAATGAATCTTGGAACACTGAAAAAAAAAAAAATCCCATGGCCATATATATTTAGAATCTATAGAGGGTTTCTGCTTTTGTGAGTTTTCAAATATTTTATTACTATCATATGATTAACTGGCTTTCATATTGGTAAACAACCTGTTTACAGGGATTACTGATTATATTCTTTTGCAAACCTTGAATATTAAAAAAAAAACAGGAAGTTCTTAATAGTATGATGAGTGTATGCCTGTTTTGCTTGGGTCTGCTCTGAGAGCTTGAGACTTTTGTGTAAATTAGGAAGGCCAGCCAAGGGTCTGGAAAAAATTGCAAAGTTTATTTTATCACCACAGTTTTAATCATTTTTGAATATTATATTAAGTTTTCTTCTTCAATAATTAATTCCAAATTCTCTCCTTTCCCAGTTCACTAATAAAATTTTCCCAAATTACTTTGTGCTATTCATTTTATGCCTTGTAACTAATATAATTCCTCTATAGAATAATTCTACAGAGACAATTTCTAATTGCTACTGATGGTAGTCACATTCATTGGCAACCAATTTCATGCATTTAGTGCAGTGGCAAAATGAAAGCATGAGGTCACAATTTCTTTTTTCTTTTTGTTTTTTTCTAACATGAGATTCCCGAATGTGTTGGGAAATGTCTCCGTGGCCATCTTTTGATTTTACTGAGTACAGTTTTTATTGAGGCTCTGTGATGATTGCAGTTGACTAGGAAAAAAATAGAAATTCATTTAATACCTACTTTTTGTAGAGTTAGATGGCAGATTTGTTGCAAGGGGAAGGAATTAATACAACTGAGCAGCATACATATCCTTCTGCTTCCAAGCATCTTGGCAACCTGAATTCAACCCCTTTACTAAATCTTCTAACAGTTCACTGGCAAGACACAATCATGCCACATTCAATAAATAAGGCAGCATCAATGAGTACAAGCTTAAAAGTTAGACAGACGTGGGGTGAAAGTCTGGCTCATGCAGAGCTGATTTGTTGAAATTGTGTAACTTGCTTAACTTCCCTGGTTAGGATGGCCCCTGAATAATGAGCTGGGGAATCTGGAGAAGGGAGTGGGGACTTTAATAAGCATTTTCCATTTCTCTCTGACTCACCATTAAGAGTAATCAAATTGAGCAACCATTTTTGCTAGACTTTTGAGGAACAGGGTATTTATTGGTGGTGAAGTAGATAAAATAGCTCATCAGCAAACTAACTGCCTACACACCTGTTATTCCATCCTGGTTCCCACAGTATAGTACTCCTGGTGGATGCCTGATGGATGCAGTTGTGATTCTTTGGCGAGAAATTGAGTACTGCCAAGTTTCCACTATACTTACTTCCTTCTTACCACCCTGGGGAATCAGATATGTTCTCACAGCAGCATCTGATCCAGCAGGTTGAATATACTGGCAGCCATAGATTTCATTGTTTTTTATAGTGTTTTGTTGTTTTTGTTCCTGAATCATAATAGCAAGAGTTGTACCTGCTCTACGGTGTTTCTTCAGAGTTGCTACATCAGATGGTGTGTGTTTTACTCTGGGCTTTACTTATTGCAAAGGTTCCACAACAAAATTGAAGCCATTTTCTCATTAGTTGAAATGTTCCTATTGTTTAGTACATCATATCAGGAAATGTAGCTGTTATTTATATCTGTTGTTCCTCCCATCTCCTCTACATTCCCATCATTCCTCTGCCGTGAGTAATGTTGACTGCATTTTTGAAAGCTAAGAGGCTTATACAATACCTTTTGGTAGAAAATGTTCATTAATGCTGACCATTAAATTTTTACTATCCAAATGAATTTCCAAATGCATAAAAAGCTAAAAATTTAGCCACAATATCATATAATGTTTAACCCAAATCTTTAAACGAAACAAAGAAAAATAATGTAATCATAGGTCCCTCAGAATACTGGCCTTGTTGTTAGTTATCTTAATAACTTTATTTGTGTTGCTTCATTGTATGAAACTCTTCACGAATAGTTATCTTAAGAAAAGAGCTGCAAAATTACTTTCTTAGGGTGTTTTAACATAGACTTTTTTTTGAATAATCAGTTGTTTATTTTTCATAGTGGGAACCCATTCTTGGTTAATAATAGCTATTAAATATGTTTATTTTATAATTAAATCAGTGACAAAGCTGACCTTTTCAATTAAAGAGCTAAGCGTTATCAGAACAACTTTATAATTTCTTAATATTCACCAGAAATATTGTATGTGTGTGTGTGAGTGTGTATAATTTATAGTACATGCATAATATGTTTGCCTTAATTATTGCTCTGGATGTAATTCAAAACCAATGGTTTCAATTCTGATTTCATAAGCAAGTTCAAAAATAAGGGATTTTGACACTGAAAAAACTACAGATTTACTATGTGATTATCGCTTTAGAAAATTGGAATGTGAAATGTAGGTTAAAATTTGAAGCACCATGAGAATATTTCCAGGTATAATATGAGAATATTTCCATATTCTAATGGTATAATATTATCCAGGTATAATATATTAGAGGAACAGTGATAAAAACAATGATACTAGAGGACAATGCTGAAATGAAAGGCAATAAAACTTTTTAACCCACTTAAGCAGTAAGAGCTCCAGCAAGAAAATAATGAAAATAATCTTTTCCTTATTATAAAAAAGCATTTTCTCTCTATAACCATGTGGTACATATATTAATTGTGCAAAAACTATTTCACATTAAAGGAACAGAATTGTCAAAATTTTGCCATTTTGACTTAAATTTTATGGACAATTGGTGGTATGGTTAATCAAATCAATCAAAACATAAGTAGTAGGAAGGTACTATTTTTGAAGGCTTATTGAAGTTACCAACATGTATAAATAATGGTGATTTTTGTGTTTAATTTGTTTTCAATTTTATAGTTTCCTTTATTCCCAATAAACATATAAATTCCTGAAGAAAATGGGCATGCCTTTTCTATATCATAGTATCTAGTTTAAGGTTTAGTTTATAATCTATGTTTGAAATACTTTTTGTTATGTGTTATCTGTAGCAAATACTTGAAAGAAGCCTTTCCCCTCGTCATCTACCTCTTCCTCTGTTGCATCAATTTTATAACCGGGGTAAAATATACTTGGAGTTTTTGCACCTTGATTGACCCTAAACATTTCGTAAATTTCCTTTCTTAGGTCCATTGTGTTTTTAAGACTGAATGTTGTCCCATCACTCCCTCTCTCCAACTGAAATGTCCTACCTATAAGTATATTTTAATTAAATGCTATTGCTTTGTAAATTAAGGATATCTTGAGTGGGCCATACATTAAAAAATTGTGAGAGAAGAGATATTAAGAGGGGCAGTTGAACTTTGAACAATGTAGGGGTCAGGGGCACTGACCCCTGCACAATTAAAAATCTATGTACAACTTTTAACACCCCAAAATCTTAACTATGAATAGCTTACCATTGCCAAGAAGCCTTACCGATGAGAGAGATAGTCAACTGACGCATATTTTGTATGTGATATGTATTATATACTGTATTCTCATAATAGCATAAGTTAGAGACAAAAATGTCATTAAGAAAATCAAAAGAAGGTAAAAATGTATTACAGTACTGTATTGTATTAATTGAAAAAAATCTGTGTATAAGAGGACCTGTGTAATTCAAACCTGTGTTGTTCCAGTGTCAGCTATTCACTTTCTGAATTCACCAATCTCTGAATCCTTTTTAGAAGACTGTCTTTCAAAAAAAAAAAAAAAAAAAGAAAAAAAAAAGACTGTCTTTCTTGCTGCTATAGGCTTTTTTTTTCTGGGGTTAAGTTGCTTTTAAATGTGTAGGGGTGCATACAAGTATTGTGGGTAGTTGAATGTCTTGACAGTTTTGTAGAGATAGTAGATACTTAACAGTAAAATAAATTATTCATAGATATTGTTTCAGCATGGTACTAGGTAATATTTTAAAATTTGTACTTCATTGTCTTAACTTTGTGTGTCTTAACAAAAACATGTAACCTTAGCAAAACTTTTCTGTGTATATAATGGACAAGATAGGATGCCTACATAACCACAGCTTGTGAAAGTAAATTGCATCAACTATATTAGTAAAAATTATTAAGCTGAAAAGATCAGTGCTAGAAAATATTGGGATTTGCTTGTGTTGGTATACCTTGAGAGTAGAAAAAATTCCAGCTTTGGTTAGGATCATACAATAGAGAAAAATATATGTTCAGTAGAAAATGATAATTTTACCAACAACATTTATGTCAGCTCAACAACAATGAGTAATTAAATAGCACTTGTTCAGAGCTTAATTCAAATGGAATATTGCCAGATCGTCTGTCAGTGAGGTGAAAAAAAAAAACTCTGTAAGAACAAAGCAAGAGAGCCATGAAAAACAAAAAAAGAATCTTTCTGACATAGATATTAAGAAAGAATAAAGGATCATCTTTTAAATTATCAAACATATAAAACTGAAGGCAGAAAATAAAGATAAATTATTTATATAAAGGAGAAGATTCTCAGCTTATATAATAAAATATCATAAAGTTGTTGAAAGCAAAGCAGCCCTCTTGACATTAGGTGAACATTTGTATTATCTACATTTGGAGCATTCCATTTAGGCAAATTATCTCATACCCTTGTCTGTGCCTTAATATATTTCTTTCTCTTCCAGTCCCGGCTGCATGTGCTCTTCTTAACCTACTGTGATTATCTGATACTTTGATATTTTCAAAATATTATTTGTATAATGTCTTCCTTGGGAGAAAATATGATTCAAAAATCATATATGAGAAAAACATTTAAAATATGTTAATTTAATACATTCTAAGGTAGAAACCATTAGGTCTAATGAAAAAAACTCTGTATCTGCTATCATTTAGGGCGTTAGAGGTAAACAGAGGGTAATATGAGAACAGAGAAGAAATATATACCTCTACCTGGAGACATCAAGGCGATGTTCCACAAGAGGTGTTACTTGGGCTGAGAATTGAGAAGATAATGTGTTTTTAAAATCTATCATGATTTGTATGATAATACTTAAGTGTCATAAATGAATCTTTAATAGTCTAAAGTAGGTCTTAATTTCTTCCTAAGAGTGTCTTCATTCCCCACAGTTGTTTTGGCCAAAAACTGGACAGAATCATACATCCTTTCTCACTCTTCCCTGCCACATTCTACCATTGCATCTAATCCTACAGAAAATCTTATTACTTCTATTTCTAAAATATGTCTCCAATTCATCCATTTCTGTAATCTTAACATTTAAGATAGCTACTCAAAATGCCGTGATTCTGACCTGGGCTACTACTACAGTATTCTTGTGAATAATCTGATTTTATTTCTCTTCTTTTTCATTCTTGCTCTATTCAGCAGCCAGGAGAGGTACCTTTAAAGCACAGATCAAAGCATACAATTCCTTTTATCTCAATTAGAAGAACACTTAAACTCTTTACCATACATTAAGGCTCTACAAGAGCTGGACCCACCACCTCTCCAAAGCTCACCTTGTAGACTAGTCTTCTCTTTGTTCACAGTGCCTCTGGCTTCTCTATAACTCAGGCAAATCAAAAGTTATTCTCAGTTAGGGTTTGATTTTTTATGCCTTGATTGTCTTCTCTCCAGATCTTCACATAGCTATCTCTGTCTCATTCAAGGATCCACTGAGATGTATCTACTGCTTAAAGGATTTGCAAGGGCACCCTAGTTAAAGTAATCCTCAGAGGCTGACCAGGGCTAAGCAATTAGTTTTACTTATTTTTATCTTGTAAAGTCCCTTCCTTTCTTCTAGATTATAGTAGTGGATGTATGACTATGCACATTTGGCAAGACCCAGATAACTGTGCATATCCAACAGTGCAGTTTAATGTTTTGGTATATGTAAATCATGAATAAACAAATTAATAGTTAAAAAAACACTTTACTATGGAATGTCCTCGGAGTGTTTTCTTGAAGGGGCTGACCTAGTTGTTTTTGTATTTCAGGAAGACTGGAAGTTGAGTGGAGAATGAAGGAGTGGTTGGCATGGTGGCAGAACTGAAGAACAGGAGACCAGCTGGGAGGCTATGTAAGTAGTGAAAGCAGAAATATTGAAGGCTTGAATTGGTGGAAATCCAATAAAAAAGAGAAGTGGACTGATATAGCACATGTTTTGGTGGTTCAGTACCAGGAAATGTTGATGAATAAAATATGTGTGAGGGGTTATATAAAGAAAGGAACCAAGAATGCTTATCTTTTTTCTTTGTTCCATCTTTTGCATTTCTCTATAATGTTTGCTATGTCTTTTCCCAAGTGCTCTAACTTGTTGGCAAGGAGAAAAAGGAGGATAAGAAGTAGTGAGTCCTTGCATAGCATTTGGCATTGTATTCCACTGTGTGCTTTCAACAAACAAACATACTTTGTTGTTTGAAGAACTCTGGTTCTTTTTGAGTACTTGCTCCCATGTGTTTCACATTGAAGGCACTAGAATCAATTAATTGAACACTTAGCATCAGACTTGGCTTTCATGGGTCTCTTACAAGGGTCTCTAATCATTTGGTATGGTTATTGATGATTAATGAATCTAATCTCTGATTTGAGGTGTCTATTGATTTTTTTTTTAAATTAGAAAATTCTATCTATAGTCTTTGAAGTATTTTCAAATCATTCCTATTCTAACTGTGATTTTGCTTATTAGCTTTTGGTTTGATAGGTGAAATGAATGATACCATGCATTTTACAGTGTCTGTCCTCTCTGATTTCACTCTAACAATATTTGTAAGTGTGTATGCGTGTGTGTAAACTTTAGTGCTATAACAAATTCTAATTTACTCATTCTAGATAGTGTTTTTATATGACTGCAGGGACAGATTTTTGAGCCAGTATACTGAAGGCATTTGGCACTTATTTTCCCATGGGTATTTCATTTGAAGGCTGGAGGAAATTCAAAAGAAAGAGTCTTAATGATACTTAGGGATAAGGATCAATCCATTAGATTAGTGAAGGACTTGTGCTTTGGACTGAGTCTTTCTTGTTCTCTCTCTACAGTGTCAGATTGCTTACTACTTAACCTCATGGCTCCTGTTTCATATAAGAAGATAGCAGTCTGGACTCCATAATCTGTCATGGTTTATTTCCTCTCTGGTTACCCCCCCTTCATCTTCCTAATGTCCTTCATGCTATTCCCTATGTTCCACAAATAAGTGAAACCATTTGAAAATTGTCTTTCTCTGTTTGGCTTATTTCACTTAGCATAATCTCCTCCAGTTGCATCCATGTTGATGCAAATGTTGGGTATTCGTCTTTTCTGATGGCTGAGTAAAAGACTCCATTGTATATATGGACCACATCTTCTGTGCACTCCAGGAATCAGACTGAGGGTTTTAGAGGGGAGGGGGCTGGAGGCATGGGTGAGTCTGGTGATGAGTAGTAAGGAGGGCAGAAACTTGAAACTTGACGAAATTGAAAAGGTTTCCACTTTTGATCCCTCTCTATTGTGTGGATGAAAATCATTCTATAGCCTCTCTTTCATAGCTGCAGTCCCCCAAAACTCACTCCAACTACACAAAGAAATGACCTCAGATTTTTATTTGCCTTATATTAACACCAAAAGGAGCTTCGTAATGCTGTTCAGGAGTAATTTTATGTAATACATGGTGCTTTTATGGGTTGAAAATTTCTATGCATTATCCCTTTCAGTGTCTCAATTTTCATTAGCTAGTATTATATTCTTTCCATATTCATCTTTACTATTATTGATCCTAACTGACTGATACATGTTGGCTCTGTTGTCTATTACTCCAGAATTCTGGAGGAATAAAGTACATTATTGCTTGTTCTTCTAAAGAAGTATATTTCTAATCGCATTTGTTCTCGAAATACTTCATCTTGTTCACTTTGTTTTTTCTTTCCACCCCCCATTCCCTTTGGCTGAAGTAACTTTTCTTCTCACTTCTACACCTTCTCAAGCCATACTTTCTCTGAAAAGTCCTGCACAAGTATGCTGCACTCTGAAAATACCATTGTTTTTATGTTGCTGGTGTGCCTTGCATTTGCTTCTCCTAAAGCTCTCATCCCAGTATAATGAGTACTGATTTGTTTACCTGTCTGAATCCCCCCCGCCCCAGATTAAAGGCAGGGCTTAGAAGATTTCATCTCTCATACTGCAGTATACTTAGCAGACATTCAAAAAATGTTTCGGATGGCTGGAAGAAAGAGTAAGTTGCTAAAAAAGTAATTAGTTTGTTTTAAAGAATTGAGGCTGAGTAACAATCAACCACAAAAGCCAGCAGTTTGTTGCTCTATTAACTGTGTATTGAATTAAAATGGCTGCATTTTAGTGGAGAGAAAAAACTGTATGGTACTGAAATAATCTAAAGACTTATCAACATGAAAATATGCATTTGGTGGTCATATTCTGGGGCTCTTCTGCATCCCTGTCCTCAACGTGATTTCAAAGAAGAAAGCCACACAGACTGGACAAAGTTTTCTCTGACTCTTATAAAAGCGTCTTTGGCTGAGATTAACTCTAATAGTTCCCAATCTGATGGGAAAAAGGAACCAAATTGTCTTAAAAATCCTATCCTAATATGCAAGTTCATTAAGAGCCACGCAGGAATAATTTTCAACCTTTCAAAGGGTTCTGTGATCAATCTAAAATAACATGCATGAGAAGGGATTCATTTACAAAGAAAATTGTCATTATAGAGTTATTAGAAACGGATGCTCTGGGTCATCTAAAGTACAAACTTCCATTTCTCCAAACTTTCAACTTTCATGAAGTTTAGAAGTTTAATTAATCTTTTCTCATTATTGCTTCTGATTTTTTTCCCCTCCTTGTTTCATTTCTGATTATAAGTGGAGAAAAAAAAAGTGATACCATGGATTAGTTTTTTTTTTTTTTTCTTTGACTTTGAGCAAGGGATAACTTTCCTACCTTAATTCTACAAACGTTTATTGAATGTCTACTACATGAAAATTGCTGTGCTAGGCCATGGATCATTGGCATGTTTTAGGCAGAAGTTGTAGAAAACCCAAATATCTCTTTGTATATCTGAAATCCATACTGGTTTAGAGAAAAATTTTGTTGCTAGTAAGTTATCCTACTGATATTGATGGGTTTTGGAGAACTATAGAGAACTAATCAGTTAATACATAAGGAGACAGTTTTTGTCATAGAGTGATCTTAAAACTCTGAATCAAAATTCTAAGTATAACTAAAGGAAGTGAGGGAGGAAAAAGTGTAACTAAAAATAGTGAAACATTTTGATATTTGTGGATGTATTTCAAAAATAGTTTAAAAATTTATTATTTCTATTAATGAAGGCATATTATAGTATAAATGTTAAAAAATATAAATAGTTGTTACTGTATACGTGTTAATATTTCATGTTTCATTCCTACCTATCTATAAATAGATTGATTTTATATAGATACATACACAGTCAGGTATGCATTTGGAGTTATATTGATGAGCTGTAAGAATTACATGAGGGTTAATTTGTTTTACCCCCTCGAGGTTATGATTTCCAGTGAACTATTCACAATCTCATTTCAAATGATTCTTAATTATCTGTGATAAGTATTTTACAAGAATGCTGACTTTTAATTAATACTAAATAAAATGATACAGTATTGAATCAGAACAAATTTAAGTACTGTTTGGAGTAAGTGATGTCACCCTTGATTTTGGCTTTATTAACGATATGTTCTAGTCACCAAGAGCACAAATTTTGGGAAAGATACATGGATTAGTAATAAGATTTAATTCAAGACTGAGCTTTGACATTTACTAGCTATATAAGTTAAAGAATAATCTGAAGATCTTAATTTCTTTTTAAATAAATGCATATGGTGGCAATAAAATCTCACACAAATGATAAAGAGTATATAAGACATATGATCAAGAACTCTGTAAACTTTAAAGAACTATTTATACCTATTATTAGCATATGTTTTATCATATGCACTGGGCTTATGGACCAGTAGGTTTTCCATTCAATCTCTTTGGGCAGAAACAATGTTTCACTCACCATTATGAATATAGGTGTTAGAAGGAGGCATGAAAATGGAGATTTCAAATATTTAAATATTATTTTTAACTAAAATGTATAATATTCTATGAGAATGGAATATTCAGGTATGAATATTAATGTACCCATTTTTAAACTTCTGAAGTTTGTTTATTTTTTAATGAACTTTGCAGATATTTGCCTCATTCAACACAAATGGCAATACATTGGTAGCCTCTCACACCCAAGTAGAAGGAAGCCTGGATCATGGTGTTTTACTGCTACCATAACCACAAGTTGAAGGGGACCATTAAGTGTGGGAAATAGATCCATTTCTTTGTATGTTTGTTGATAAACTAAAGTTGAGTATCATCGACGATATTTTACCCCAGGCCTTAAGAATAATCTTACTTTATACTTTCTCACCTGAGAGATTCAGGAGAAAAGAGTTATAAATGCAAAAGAATTATATTATTTTCTTTCACATGCAAAAAGGATGAGTAAGACAATTTTCTGGCAGGTGTGCCTGGATCTGGAAAGTTTCATGTAGTGGGATAATGGGAGATTCAAGTCTGAAAGGAAATTGTTAGTAAAACTGGGTCAGGCTTTCACATGTGATCCACAAAGCAGTTAGTGTATATGTTGTTTCCACAATTCTTCCTTTTCTTTATACCCTATTTTGATCTGTTAAAAATTCTTTAGAAATCACAGGGTTTTTAACATTTCTACAATACTGTACTTCCCTTTATCTTTTTATCTTGTCAGTTTTATTTTTTCATTTCAATATTTTGTCATTTTCATAGTAGTAGGTACTGTGTATGTAAAATATTCCTTATAGAATATTTTACATGATTAGTAAAATATGTAAAAAATATGTATGTAAAAAGTATTTACATATTTTATGATGTAAATCATATTTACATGATTTCTGTCATTATGACTCCATATATTTTCTTTTTTTTCTCCCAAATATGTTTATTTTTTTAGTGTTACAATATTAATTGTTCATGCACCACACCCAGTGCTCCATGCAATACGTGCCCTCCTCAATACCCACCACCAGGCTCGCCCAACCCCCAAACCCCCTCCAAAACCCTCAGTGTGTTGTTCAGTGTCCACAGCCTCTCATGGGTCATCTCCTCCTCTGATTTCCCCCCATTCCCTTTTCCCTTCCTTCTCACAATGCCCTCCATGTTTTTCCTTATGTTCCACATGTAAGTGAGACCATAAGATAATTGACTCACTCCGCTTGACTTATTTCACTTCACATAATCTCTTCCAGTCCTGTCCATGTTGATACAAAAGTTGGATATTCATCCTTTCTGATGGAGGCATAGTATTCCATTGTATATATGTACCATATCTTCTTTATCCATTCATCTGTTGAAGAGCATTTTGATTCTTTCCAGTTTGGCAAATTGTGGCCATTGCTGCTATGAACATTGGGATACATGTGGCCCTTCTTTGTACTGCATCTGATACCCAGTAGTGCAGCTGCAGGGTCACAGGGTAGCTCTATTTTTAATTTCTTGAGGAATCTCCACGCTGTTTTCCAAAGTGGCTGCACCAGCTTGCAATCCCACCAATAGTGTAAGAGGGTTCCCCTTTCTCCACACCCTCTCCAACATTTGTTGTTTACTGTCTTGTTGATTTTGGCCATTCGAACTGGTGTAAGGTGGTATGTCAGTGTGGTTTTGATCTGAATCTCCCTGATGGCTAAAGATGATGAACATTTTTTCATGTGTCTATTAGCCATTTGTATGTCTTCTTTGGAGAAGTGTCTGTTCATGTCTTCTGCCCATTTTTTGATGTGATTATCGGTTTTGTGAGTGTTGAGTTTGAGAAGTTCTTTATTGATGTTAGATATCAGACCTTTGTCTGTAGTGTCATTCGCGAATATCTTCTCCCATTCTGTGGGTTGCCTGATTGTTTTGTTTACAGTTTTCTTTGCTGTGCAGAAGCTTTTTATAATCTTTGACAAAACAGGAAAAAATATCCAGTGGAAAAAAGACAGTCTCTTCAATAAATGATACTGGGAAAATTGGACACCTATATGTAGAAGAATGAAACTTGACCATTCTCTTACCCCATACATGAAGATAAACTTGAAATGGATAAAAGACCTCAGTGTGAGGCAGGATTCTATCAAAACCCTAGAGAAGAACATAGGCAGTAACCTCTTGGACATCAGCCACAGCAGCTTCTTTCAGGACATGTCTCCAAAGGCAAAGGAAACAAAAGTAAAAATGAACTTTTGGGACTTCATGACTCCATATATTTTCATTCTTATTCTTCTAAAGGCTATATCATGATATTTAGCATTTAGAAGATGATACATGAAAGTTGTCTGGGACAAATAAATTATTTATTAATGCTGTTTGTGACAGTGACACTAGATTTTCATGGATGCCTTATCTTAATTAAAAGAATATTTAATACTTGAAATGTGTGCTGTATGTAAATTTAGATTGGAAATGATGGTGTAATCTTCATACTATTTCTGGTATGAATACAAAATTCATCCCACTTTAAAACCACACATTACGTTTTGACTTCTCATTTGTTAAATAAAAATATTTTGTCAAAGAAATCATGAACTTTATTTTACCAATTTTCAAGAATTCAGAATTGTAATAAATGGATCAAATGATTGGCCTTAATTTTGTCTGACTGTTGGATTTTGAAGTTTTATAGGAATATTTTATGCAAATTTTATCATCCTATATGTATACATTCTTCAGAGTATGAAATTTCTTATTCACAGAACTCTTTGCTTTGGTCCACCATAATATTACCAGCCTTTGCTAGAGTGTTTCACTTCTTCTCTAGGTATTGATTTTTCTCCTTTCTGGCACTCAGTTTATTCCAAAAGTTTAATGATTTAAAATCAGTGCATTAAAATATTCAGGTACCATATAAACTTTCTTAACATTGTAAGTATCTACTGAACTTTTTGCAATAAAATAAAAACACACATGAAAAAAAATTACTGAAAGTTTAATGGGTAAGATATATAGCAGAAAGATGCAGAAAAATATAGTAGTATGTCAGTAAATTGCTCACACAGAATATCATAAGCAGCAGTGATGAAAACCATAATATGGTCCAATTGCATAGTAAAAAGGAAAAGCACAGAGAAGGTCAAGAACATAGCTTGCTTTCATTCTCGGCTGGTAATTTTCCATTAGTCTCCCCCACACACCATTGCCTTCAACTTACATACGTGCTGGAATATTCAAGGTATTGTTGTTGGTCATACATTCTGGAAAATACTTTGCTGTGCTTTGAATAAGACAAGTAATTGACCTTTGGCTAGTGGGGCAAATTATCTGATCTTGTTACCCATTCATCTGACAAATGTTTATATGCCTACTCGAGGCTAGGGACAAAATCCTGAACCACACAGTTTCTGTCCTCAAGGAGATTTCTGCATTGGGATGATTGCTTTTACTTGATTAAGTGCTTTGTCTTGTTCCCGTAGCCAGCACCAATATTAATGAGATGACTTTCTGGCTATAGGAAGGGATCTTTTGTTTGAACCAAGCTAAACAGTCTGAAGAGACTTAAACCTTGACATCACCAAAGATTTTTTTTTAACATCTTATAATTTTTACTAACATATAATCTATTATTTGTTTCAGGGATACAGGTCTGTGATTCATCAGTCTTACACAATTCACAGCACTCACCATAGCACATACCCTCTCCAGTGTCCATCACCCAGCCACCCTATCCTCCTAAGCCCCTCCCCTCCAGCAACCCTCAGTTTGTTTCCTGAGATTAAGAGTCTCTTATGGTTTGTCTGCCTCTCTGGTTTCATCTTGTTTCATTTTTCCCTCCCTTCCCCTATGATCCTCTATCTTGTTTCTCAAATTCCCCATATCAGTGAGATAATTGTCTTTCTTTGATTGACTTATTTAGCTTAGCATAATACCTCTAGTTCCATCCATGTCATTGCAAATGGCAAGATTTCATTTTTTGATGATCAAAAATTTTCATTTTTGATTACTGCATAGTATTCCAGTGTGTGTGTGTGTGTGTGTGTGTGTGTGTGTGTGTGTGTGTGTGTATATCACAGCTTCTTTATCCATCCATCTGTTGATGGGCATGTAGGATGTAGGGTCTTTCCATAATTTGACTATTGTGGACATTGCTGCTATAAACATGGAGTTGCACATGCCCCTTCGGATCACTACTTTTGTATCTTTAGGGTAAATACCCAGTAGTGCAATTGCTGGGTCATAGGGTAGCTCTGTTTTCAACTTTTTGAGGTACCTCCATACTGCTTTCCCGAGTGGCTGAACCAGCTTGCATTCTTACCAACAATGTAGGAGGGTTCTCCTTTCTCTGCATCCTTGCCAACACCTGTCATTTCCTGACTGGTTAATTTTAGCCATTCTGACTGGTGTTGGGGGTATCTCACTGTGGTTTTGATTTGTATTTCCCTGATGCCGAGTGATGTTGAGCACTTTTTCATGTTGGCTATTTGGATGTCTTCTTCACAGAAACGTCTGTTCATGTCTTCTGCCCATTTCTTCATTTCACCAAAGGTTTTTTGTTTGTTTGTTTTAATTGGAAGATGTGTTGTTTTTGTTTCTTGCTTTCATGTCTAGGAAACTCTACAATGGTGGATGTCAAACTTTAGTAGCTCAGGTAATCCCATAGGAAGCTTGTTAAAAATTTAAGTTTCCAAGGCCCACCTTTAGAAATTTTGATTTAGTGATTCAAGGCTGATGTTCAGAAACCTGTACCTTAAACTAGTACCTCAGGTGCAATCCACATTTTGAAAAACAACAAATCTTAATTTCAGATTATGGAGTCTGTGTAGGTTTCAGGTGATATTTCGGAGTTTTAGCATTATTTGTTGTTTGCTTTCCCCCTTGATGGGATTTAGAACATTTTATCTGGTGGCAGTTTCTTGTCTGGGTATGAGATATATCTGTACAAATTTGTTTTTTCTCTCTCTCTCTGTTTTCCCAGTATTTCTTTTAAAGATCAGCAAATTTATCTAAAAGAGAAGTTGAACATATACTAATTTGATTACATAAAATATACTGATGTGGTAGCTAGAAAAGAAAGAAAATGAGAAAAAAAATATATAGAAAAATCCCTAAGTCTTAGTGTTTCAAGTAGGGCAGTGGTATAAGCCACAAGAGTTTCCTTTTTTCCCAACACTGAACCTGCAAAGTCATGTCAAGTACAAAAGATTTCGAATGTCAGCACCCTGATTAACCCAGGTTGTCTGAATTGCAGTCTCTTAAAAGTGATTTTTCTCTTTCTCTTAAAGTTCTGCCTTCTTCTCTATGGATAAAATGTTCCAGATTTGGTGTCTCCTGGCTAATTTTTCTTTGAAGTTATACACAGATTCAGGTCAAATACAGGTACTATAGAAATCTCTAGATTTATGCAGAGTATAAAGTGTCATTCTTCTTAAAGACAGATTTCTGTGTTCATTTGTGGTATTTTTTCCAAAGACATGGAATTTTTATAGTTTCTCTAACCTTGAAATGATTGAAAATCATAGGCATAGAGCTACTGGTCAAGTCATGAGGTTCTAATAATGTAAGGTATATGAACTTGTTTTGAAAAATACCCAAGAAAGTCAGCACACGGTTTTCCTTTTCAATCTGTGTTTCTGTCATCTTCCCTAAGGTATTATAATCACTTGGTGACTAAGTTTCACTAACTTAAATAGGATCCGTAAAATTCATTTAAAAATAAGCTCAGATAAATCAAAGATATTTAACATGCCCTCTTTTAAGAATAAAAATTTCAGAACATGTAGAACTCTGTATAGAAGGACAGTTTTAAATATTTTGAAATTTCTGCATATATGCCTACACATTTCTCTTTATTGCTTTTAATGTACTTGAACATTGATCTGTGTTTCCCTTAGGAATTAGCTGTATACAACCAAGAAAAAGTAAATTTACGAATGATCGCACTACCTCTCAAGAATTTTACAAATTATTTCAGTGAAGTATATTTGTGGTTGGTAATTCACTATATTTAACTCTACTTAAGTTACCCAAATTTCTCTTTTTTAGAATGTCCTCTTCTAAGAGATAGTAATCCGGGAAACAATTCAACTTGTTTCAATTTCTAAATCAGCTCTACCTCAGCGGTTCTCAATTTATACTGAGGGAAAAAAAAAAGAAAAGACAAGACATAACATGCTTAACTGAAGAATGAGTGATGTAGGTTAGATAGGAAGAAGGAATTCCTGACAATAGGATTTTAAAACCTGGAGTGAATTACTGTAGGAAATTATAAAATTTCTCCTCAATTGAGGTCTTAAACATATATAATTCACATCTTCAGTGGTGGATCTAGGATTTTCTTTACTGAATGTAGATGCTCTTGAATATACTCCCAAGAGCTATGGAGTCTAAAATTTTTGTAAGTTCATGTTTTGCATTTAAGAGAAATGAATTTGTCCTACTAGTTCCTATAATTGACTCTTCTCATGTATGGCTTAGTAGAAATTTCCGAATTTGCAAATGAACAGAATTTAAGCTGGAAACATTGAATATTATTTCTGATATACTCTGCTTGGATAACTGATTTTTATTCTTCAAAAGAACCACTTAAATGTCGGCATGATTAACAGGTTTTATAAATGATCATGGGAAAACCATAACATTTGTGTTTCTTTTTTTCTAATATGTAATTCACATAAGGGAGAAATGCTCTCTTGTGATTATTCTGAACTATACAGTGTATAAATATTTTATAGGATTGTATTTAATAATTACTTTAATGTCCCAATTAGAATTTTAAATAACCATAGTAGAAATGTATAATCAAGATATTTCCTGTGTTGGAATATATTTGTTTAGAGAACTGGCATCCTTTGGAGATTTTACAATAAAAGGGGTGCTAGACAAGATGATCTCTAAAGCCCATTTAAGCTCCATGATGCTCTGATTATTTGAAAGTTCTGGCAGAGTGAGGAACTATGTGGAGAGAATTGGAAATTTTTAATCTTCCCCCTTTGTTCCCTTGGTGAATACATTGCTTCATATTTGAATCTTAAATATATGAACAAAAGGCTAATTTAATTTTTAACTTTCTGTTCACTACAGAATGCCATATACTTGAGCTTATTGTTTATGCACTATAAGTTGGAGAGCATAAGACTTAACATTACTTAATGAAATCATCAATTGCTAATAATTGAACAGGATACTTTGTTTTCCTTTAGAATGTTCAGATAACTAGAATTTTCCCAGAGTGTAATACTTAATGAATAGCTTAAATGATCTAAATGAAATAATAAATTAAGTACCATATCATTTAATTATGAAGAACCTTGAGACTGCATACCAACTTTATATTTTTTCTATATAGAAGCGTAGCATTTTTTTTTAATGTTAAAGAACACATCCATAGGTTGAGATTATATGGTTGCACTATCATTATTATTTAGGCATGCAGTGGGTGGGGAGGATGGACAAAATACACCACACATGCGTGCACACACACACATTTGTACTATTGTTAACAGAGCAGTGTGAAGTGCTGGTAATACCAGCTGACTTCTTGGAATACGTATAAGTTCATCTTATTTTATTTTTTCGTAAGTTTCCAACTTATGAATTATTTATGTTTTAAAGTTGTTTATAAGTGGGTTTTCATATTTTAGGAATATACTTTTTTAGGGAAGCTATGCTATAGCTGGTGCTAGCTACTAGATCAACCCACAAGAATGTAATGACTTCAGTTCTGGGTGTAGCTGTATTACTGAAGCAAAAGACAAAATCTGCAGAGATTTTTAATTGAGATGTACCATTTGTGAGAAGAATGATAAGACAATGAAATTAATTCAGGTGATACTTAATGAGCAAGTCACTGTAAGAATGATACAAAAGTAGTTAAGAACCAGGGCCCAGAAAAGAGGTGACCGATAAGCTGTCCCCTTCGAGCCAGCTAGCTGGTTGTTCAGAGGAAGACTTTTGTAGGATAGTTACTGGGGCAAATCATCATGTGTAAGATAAGGTAGGATGCATATTGTGGGAGACTATGACCATTATATTCTCACAGAAATCATGTATTATTCTCTCACTGTATTTAGAGTTACCATCCCATCTCTCACACAAACACACACACACACACAAACACAAAGGGAGTATGCGTGTGTGTGTGTGCGTGTGTATGTGTGTGAAAAAGGGAGAGAGAGAGATTTGCTTTCACTAGGTTGTCCTTCTATCAGGCAGGTAAAACAACTTATTGGGGGTCAAGAGAAAATATATTCACTGAGCTCTGAGACTCTGATAAATTTATATTTTTATCATCTAGCTCTTAAGAGAAACTAAGTAAAGATTTGTTGGACTATATCAGAAAACTGGAATATTCCTACATCCCGTGTAGTTCAAGTAGAGCCTTGAACAAAACATGAAACCTCTTTGTTAGCCCACATAGAAGCCAGAGACAGGTAAACTGTTGCTTTTGGTAAAACTTCAGGCAACTTAAATCACTGTGGCAGCTGGCAAGCAGCTTTGGAAATAGGTATTGCCTTCATTTTTGACAGTGAGGTTCCTCAGAAAGACTTCCTAAGAAAGAAAATAGAAACAGCTAGCCAAAAAAAAAAAAAAAAGTTCTCTTATTTTGACTGCTGTACTAAATGTAATACTCAAGCATTAGTTTTCAGCTATAGAGGTAATGCATGGATGCTAGTGTATAGTGTTTGGTACTTAAGAAATGCATGTATAGGGGCGCCTGGGTGGCTCAGTTGTTGAGCGTCTGCCTTTGGCCCAGGTCAGATCCCAGGGGCCTGGGATCGAGCCCCACATTGGGCTCTCTGCTCATCAGGGAGCCTGCTTCTCCCGCTCCCATTCCCTCTGCTTGTGTTCCCTCTCTCACTGTATTTCTCTCTGTCAAATAAAATAAAATCTTTAAAAAAAAAATGCGTGTATAAATCAGCTTATAGGAGTTTTTAATGTAATCTGGGTTTTAGTCTTTTGTCAGTTATCTGTTGTAAATATTTTTCCATATCTATGTATTCCTTGTTAATTTTATTACTGATGTAATCTAAGAAGCAGCAGGTTTTTTTTTTTTTTTTATTTATGTATTTGGCAGAGAGAGACAAAGTGAGAGAAGGGACACAAGTAGGGGGAGTGGGAGAGGCAGAAGCAGGTTTCCCATCAAGCAGGGAGCCTGATGTGGGCTTGATCCCAGGACCCTGGAATCATGACCTGAGCCCCAGGCAGATGCTTTATGACTGAGCCACCCAGGTGCCCCAAAGCAACAGTTTTTAAAGTTGGCAAGAATAATGCGTTTTTGTTTTATGGTCAGTGAAATGCAAGTTAAACCACAACGAGATGTAATCTCACAATTAGGAAAAGAAAAATATGAAGGTGTGGAGAAACTGGAACACTTGTACACTTGGGAATGTAAAATGGTGCAGCCATTATGGAAAATAGTATGGAAATTTCTCCAAAAATTAAAAATATAACTACCATATAATACAGCAATCCTATTTCTGGGTATTTATCCAAAAGAATTTAAGTAAGGATCTTGAAGAGATATTTGCTTCTGTATTTATTACAGCACTAGTTACAATGACGGGGAACGTGGGGGGAAAAAAACCCAAACAGGTATTGATCAGTGAATGAATAAAGAAAATGTATATACATAAAGTGGAAGACTGTTCATCTTTAAAGAAAAGGAATACTGCCATATATGACAATGTGGATAAACACTGAGGATATTATGTTAAGTGAAATAAGTCAGTCACAGAAAAATACTGCATGATTCCAATTACATAAACATCTAAAAGAGTCAAACTCACAGAAGGAGAGAGTAGTATGGTGGTTTCTAGGAGATTGAGAGGAGTATGGGGAATTGCTGTTCAGATATAAAGTTTCAATTGTGCAAGATAAATAAGTTCTAGAGATTTGATATAAACATTATGCCTAGTAGTTAACAATACTTGTGTAACATACTTAAAAATTTGTTAAGGGGATAAATCTTACTTTAAATGTACCTACCATAAGTTTAAACATTATGGCATAATTTGATAAATCTCTTTTTTTTAAAATGTTCACTAGATAATATTTATAATACAAAGTCATAAATCTAATGTATATAAATAAGAGAATAGACTAGTCCAGTTACATTCATATCAAGTAACAGTCATTTAAAAATGAACCATTTATTTGTAAAATATCCCAGATGTAAAGTCAAATAGTAGAAAAATAGATTATATTATAAAATCAATTTTAGGGGTGCCTGGGTGGCTCAGTGGGTTAAAGACTCTGGCTGCAGCTCTGGTCATGATCTCAGGGTTCTGGGATGGAGCCCCGCATTGGGCTCTCTGCTCAGCAGGGAGCCTGCTTCCCACCCTCTCCCTCTGCCTTCCTCTCTGCCTACTTGTGATCTCTCTATCTGTCAAATAAATAAGTAAAATATTTAAAGAAAATTAAAATAAAAAATAAAATCAATTTTAGGAATAAATAAATATATAGATATTAATGTATATATATTCATTTGTAAGTTTGTTAAAAATTTTATGTTGTCATATGTTTGGGTCTATTTCAGGACTCTCTGTGTTATTGCTTTTTTTTGTTTATCTTTACACCACTGCTACCAATTCTTGATTATGATTGTAATATTTCTAAAAAGAGATTATACTAGCAGTCATAAACATATGGAAAAATTGTCACATTGTTTTCACCATAAAATGAAAAGTAAAACCACCATGAGAGGTCACAGTATGCCCACTAGAACAGATGAAGTAAAATGACTAACAATCCCAAATGTTAGAGAGGATGAAGGGACAATCTCAGACATTGTTAGGCGGGGTGTGTCAAATCATCAAATCACTGGGCAGATATTTGTCAGTTTCTTATAAAGTTAAACATACACCTACTTTATGATCTAATAATTTTAATCCTAGGTATCCGGAGAAAAGATATGAAAACATATGTCCAAAATATGCAAGTTAATAATGATTGTTCATTTCAGCTTTATGCAATATAGCACAGTATGAGAAGCAACTCGAACAATCATCAGTGGAAGGATAAACAAGTTGGTATATTTATATACTGAAATACTATTTAGAAACTAGAACAAATTAGCAGTAACTAGTAATATATGCAAAAAACATAAATGATTTCAAAAACATTGCACTCAGCAAAGAAACCAGACTTAGAAGTACAGACAATATTATGTTATTTTAATGAAGTTCAGGAACTTCTATGTGGAGGCCGCTGGAAGAGGATCCACAGGAAAGGCAAGAGGGGACATTTTAGAGTAATTGCTATGCTCTGTATTTTCATTGGTATTCTGGTTACAAGGGTGTGTACATTTATCATAATAGTTTGCACTATACCCTTAAGATTTGTGCTTTCACTTCATTATATCACAATAAAAACATACATGCTTATAGTGGTTTTCCACATAAAAACTTTCATATACCCTTTTATACAACCTCTCAATATTCACACATTTGGGGAGATAAGGGTTTAGTTGTATTTTATAAATTGAAAACACCTGAATTTTCTAAAAACTCAAGTTACCTGACAGGGCAAACTATATAGGAAATATAGATCCTTGTCCATTATGGTCTCTAGTACACGTCAATGCACTTCAGATTAATGCCATAGTCTAGAATATTTGAGAGAAGCTCTCTGGATACAGTGTAAAATTTGGCTACATCACTTTTAGCGGTGATCCTGGCCAAATTTTGTGGCCTTTCAAATTCTTGATTTCCTTCCTTATAAAAAAGGAATAATTATTATAAATTTATCATTTAATTGCTGTGAGGATAAAAGATAATGTTACAAGAAAGAAGTACACTACCTGCCGTATAATAAGTGCTCATTAATGTTTCTGAATGTCATAATATAATTTATAAAAAAATTATCATTAAAGTAATTATATAATAACATATCATCAATTATATTAGTAAAATAATTGATAACTATTTTTATAGAGGCAACTTTACAGGGTCATGGTGGCTAAATCACAGGACGTCTGATCAAGGTGGCAACTGAATGAAGTCTCTGTGTAACGTCAGCACTGAATTCAGGGAACAGCGAGAGAGGGAAGAACTGTACAGCTGACTTGATCTATTGCTTCCATTTGCATGTGACCATCAAAGTACAACTCCTTCACCTACATAGGCAGACCTGTCAGTACCTCTCAGGGAACACACACTATTCTGTCATTGTCACAGAAAGCGGTGCTTTATTGTCTTGATAAATAGGAGTGGTAAGGTTAGGCAGCAGACAGAGGACCTGGATGACACGAAGGGCAAGGAACAGGGCATGGAAATGTTTACAGAGATGAGGTCTTCCTTTTTAGTTTGGGTGGCCTAATTTGATTCTTTTATATGCAATTAATGATGGCTTTCTTCCAGGGCCATATTGTACCCAATGTTATAATTTATTTTTTTAATTAAGATATTTTATTTTGTAGAATAATTTCATACTTACAGAAAAATTGAGCAGATGGGACAAGGGTCCAATATACTCCCCATACCCCAACAGTTTCCTCTAATAATCAACATCTTTTATTAGTGTGCATGTTTGTTCTAATTAGTGAACCAATATTGATTATTATGAACTAAAGTCTGTAGTTTATATTAAAGTTTACTTTTTATTTTACAGTTCTATGGGTTTTGGTAAATGCATGATGTAACATATCCAACATTATAGTATCATACAAGATAGTTGCAGTGCACCAAAAATCCCCTTTGCTTTACCTATTAAAGCAAAGGTACCTATTATCTTCTCACTCCTGCCAAATCCTGCCAACCACTTGTCTCTTTATTGTCTCTGTAGTTTTGCCTTTTCCAGAAAGTTATGTAGATGACATCTTTATAGTGGATATTCTCTTCAGTATGGCTTCTTTTATCTAGCAGTATGTTTTTAAGTTTGTCTTTTAAGTTCTTAAAAGCTCTTAAGTCTTTTAAGCTCTTTGTCTTTCCATGTCTTCATAGTTCATTTCTTTTTATTGATGAATAATATTCCATTGTACAGACATACTACAGTTTGTTTACCCATTTACCTATTTAAGGACATATTGCCTGCTTCCAGTCTTAGCATTTATGGACAAAGTTGCTATAAGCATTCATGTGCGTGCCTTTTTTAGACATAAATTTTCAATTCATTTGGGTAAATACTCAGGAGTATGTTTGGTGGATTTCATCCTAAAACTATGTTTAGTTTCACAAGAAAGTGCCAGACTGGGTTTTCAAAATGGTGATATAATTTTTCATTCCCACAAGCAATGAATGAAAGCCCATATTGCACTACATTCTTACTATCATTTGGTATTGTAATATTTATAAATTTTTACCATTCTAATAGGTATATAGTAGCATCTCATTGTCTTTATTTGTAATTCCTTATTGATGTCTGTTGTTTAATATCTTTCATATGTTTATTTTCCATCTATGTATCTTTGGAAAAGATGTATTTAGATCTTATGCTCATTTTAAAATTGTGTGGTTGAGTTTTAAGAGTTCTTTGTATATTTTGGATACAAGTTCTTTATAAAATATGGGATGAGAAATATTTTCTTTTAGTTTATGTCTTTGTTTTCTTTTTTTAATTTAATTTTTTCAGTGTTCCAAGATTCATTGTTTATGCACCATACCCAGTGCTCCTTGCAATATGTGCCCTCCTTAATACCCACCACCAGGCTCGCCCATCCCCATCCCTTTTGCCTCCAGAATCCTCTAGATCCTCTAGATTCCTCTAGTTTGTTTCTCAGAGTCCACAGTCTCTCATGCTTCTTCTCCCCCTCCGATTTACCCCAATTCATTTTCTTTCCTTCTCCTAATGTCCTCCACGTTATTCTTTATGCTCTAAAAGTAAGTGAAACCATTATGGTAATTAACTTTTTCTCTGCTTGACTTTTTCAGTCAGCATAATCTCCCCCTGTCCTGTCCATATTGATTCAAAGTTGGATATTCATCCATTCCGATGGCTGCGTAATATTCCATGGTATATATGGACCATATCTTCTTTTTCCATTCATCTGTCAAAAAGCATCTTGGCTATTTCCACAGTTTGGAGGTTGTGGCCATTGCTGCTATGAACTTTGGGGTACGGATGGCCCTTCTTTTCACTATATTTGTATATGTTTTTGTTTTCATTCTCTTAATAGTGTCTTCTGTATAGCAAAAGTTTTTACTTTTAATAAAATCCAATTTATTATTATTTTTTTCTTTCATAGAGCATGTTTTTGGTGCTGTTTAAAAATTCATTGCCAAAGCCATGGCCACTTACATTTGCTCCTACATTATATTCTAAAAGTTCTGTATATATATTTTCTGTTTTACATTGATGTCTGTGACCCATTTCAATTATTGTGAAAGGTATAAGACTTGGTGTCTATTCATTTTGTTGTTGCTGCTTTTGGATTTGGATGTCCTGTTGTTCCAGTACCATTCATCAAAAAGAAACAATCATTTCTTCATTGAGTCACTTTTGTTCCTTGTTCAAATATCAGTTCACTATTTTATGGGTCTATTTCTAGGTTCCCTATTCTGTTCCATTGATCTGTTTGTCTCTTCTTTCACCAATATTGTGCCGTCTTGAATACTGTAGCCTTTATAGTAAGTATTGAAATTTTATTGTATGTGTTATCCAGATTTTTTCTTTTGCTTCAGTCACATGACGTTTTTTTGGTTTGCCCTTGCATATAAATATTAGAATCAAGTTTGTTGATGTCATTGAAATAACTGGCTGAGAATTTGTTGGAATTCTCACTGAATCTATGTTTCATGTGGGAAATAACTGACATCTTACCAGTACTGAGACTTCTTAATATTGAACATGGAATACCTACTTATTTAAATTTTCTTTGATTTATTTAACACAATTGTTCAGTTTCTTTATATAGACCAGTGTGCATATATTGTTAGATTTATTATTATTTTATTTTAGGATGCTTGCCAAATCAATTTCACAATCTGATTTTACACAGCAATATAACTAATTCAAAGATGCCAAAAAAGGGGTACAGATAATTGAAAGACACAGCTTAAACTTGGAGAAGTAACATCACATCTCTACAGGAGCTTTCTTCCTTCATTTAAGCAGCACTCTGGTCTAGAGTTAACATATGAGTATCTAGGTGGTACATGTGGGGCATCACTTAGCCAGTGGAAGCTATTCAGATCATGAAAGATCAGTTTTGTATCCCAATGATTATATATGTTATGTGATATTTCCAGAGTTCCATGACCCCATATATACATAAATTCCAAGTTTGTTTACTATAAACAACCTAGACACTAGATAAATTGTCCTTAAAATATTCCATAGGTAATTATCTTTTTGTTAATATGTATCATCAGGAGGGGATTTGACTTATTTCTTTACCTTCCTTCCTCTCCCTAGGAGAGGGAATTTGGATTAGAAACTAGCTGCTAATATTTCCTTTACTTGGGTGTGTGCATTTACTTTGGAGATTGAGGGGTTGGGGGAGAAGAACGTATCAAGAGCTTCTGAGAAAGTTTTAAGGTTCTAATAAATATGAAAATTACTTGCTGTTAGAAAGTTGCATTGATTACCCATATTTTCTTTGTATATACTTTTCCTAGAAGAGATATTATATTTTTCTGTATTGTACAAGTTGATGCTGCTGAGCAGTTTTTAATGACTCAGGAGATCCATTTTATTTTCCCAGGAATATTGACTATTCCTGGTATATTGAATGCATTACATGTTTTGGAATAACAGAAGTCTATCCCTACTGTGTTCTAAAGACTACATTAATTTGATACATTCTATCTGTATGAAATTAACTAACCTACACATCTTTTTCTTACTATACTTATGAAATGGACATTATAATGCCTTCCATGCAGGTATTGTCTGAGGGATTAGAGATAATGTAACAAAAATTGAACAAGGATGACACATCTCAGCCATGACTATTATTGTGATTATCCATATCACACTCTATACTATCTTTGTAGAATACAATACATTTGAGTTGAGTTCTTGTTTGAAACTATGTAATGGTATAGTCAGGTTAACTTTAAAAAGTTGTTCCCTAAAAGTTATCATCCCCAAAGTTATTACCTAGAAAAATCTCAGTCAACACAAATAGATCAGTATAACATTAGAACTTGCAGATCAGAGGAGGAAAATATTAAGTTATTTTAAATATTAAGATTTAGTATTTTAATATTAATTAAATTAAAAATTTAATTAATTTAAAAATTTAATTAATTTAATTTAATAAAAATAAAATTTAATATTTAAAATAACTTATTTAAAAGTTATTTATATTATATTTTATATGTTTATATAATATAAATATAAGTTATTATATATAACTTTTTTATAAGTTATAAATGTTCATGTTATACCGGTTTACTCAAGTTTTAGTAACAGTTGCCTTTTATCTGCATAATAGAAGCTAGGAAATATTTTGATCAGCTTGAAAATTTGACTGGAATAGTCTCTTTGCCCCTCTGGAAGATCAGACTGAGTAAAATTCTGAGAAACAGAATTTTAGAAGAAGTTAAAGAAGATTTATGCTGTGCAATGGTATACATAGCAACTAATTAGAGAGATCAGTAATAAGTTCTATCAACATAGAACTTATAGTCTATAAGTATAATTATATAGTTATATTATTATAATTATAAGTCTATAATATAGTCTCAGGTTAGAATACCTGAGACTCGTGTTTCTTTTCATGGGCTGCCTTTTTTATCAGTAATTATCAGGTCTTTATGACCATGGTCCTCAGCTCTGGATATACGTGGGGGGAGCCTTTAAAAGCAATTAAATCAGAATCTCTGAAGGTGGAACCTATGCTTGATAATTTTTATATGCAACCTAAGTGATTCTAATGAGCAGTCAAGATTGAGAACCAGTGATCTAATGGCAAGTTAACTGACAAATACCCTGGTAGTTCTGAAAATAACGAGACAATACTGAAAGTTCTGTTATATTACCATCTGTAGGAGAAATGGATGTTTACACTACAACTTCAATATTTGAAAAATGTCAATTTAAGAAATATAAAAATATAAGTTGGGCTGGGATCTACAATTTGTAGACCTTATGTGTTTTGTATTTCTACTTCCAAGAAAATATGTTTTATTATTTGTACTGGAAGCTATGTAGTTATTGTCTGGGAGCAGAGTTGTCACTTTCTAAAACTTTTTAAAATTTCCAATTCTCCAAACTCTTCCAAGTTTTCGCTATACTAGGAAAAATGCAAAGATGCTTCCTAGTGGAAATACTCTAAGCTTTACGTCCATGGTCCCTAGAGCTCTGAATTAATATATACTGATAGCATACATTAACCAAGACACATATTTTTGAGAAGATCAATCACAATCACGATTATGATACTCTAAGCAACAGAAATAGTGAGCCAAAACTGAGGAAGGGAAAGTAGAAGTCATTTAATAAGCTTTAAAGTTCTATGAGAAAAAACAAATCTGAGAAATGACTGTGAAAAAGGAGAATTTTCTTCAAAAGGTTAGTGGCCTCAAAATGCAATTTTTTGAAAGCAAATTATTTTTTATTATTTGAATTACAAATAAATTTTGACAAAATAGGAGTGATGGAAGTAATTATTATTATACTCTCAAGGCTGAGAAAATGGCATGATTTCACTCTAAACGGGGAAAGTAAATGCAACACAAGTCAGAATCTCGCACTTCTACTCAAATATATATAGGTTAAAATACAAGAAGCTCTCAGATGGGCTTTCCTGAGTCATATTATTTTTGTATTACTAGGAGAGGTCTTCAAAAATTTTAAAATATTTATAAACATTTAGAAACAAATTGACAGTAATCCAATATTACTATATATAATAAACACAATAAGACATTAATATTCACAAGTTAATATTGATGCAACTATTGATGGAAGGAATTCAATAAATTGAGATTTATGGGTATTGTAAATCTATGTCCTTTCATGAAGTTTTGCTTCTAAAAACATAGTTTCTTTTTTTTTTTTTTTTTTAGATTTTTATTTATTTATTTGACAGAGAGAGAGAGAGATCACAGGTAGGGAGAGAGGCAGGCAGAGGGAGAGGGGGAAGCAGGCTCCCGGCTGAGCAGAGTCCTATGTGGGGCTCAATCCCAGGACCCTGAGATCATGACCTGAGCCAAAGGCAGAGGCTTTAACCCACTGAGCCACTCAGGCACCATGAAAATATAGTGTTCTAATTACATTTTCTAAAGATTTATTTCCACTATTACCTTTTTTACAATTTGATCTCCAAACATGACTACTGCTTTTCTTGTATGTTAAAGATTTACATTAATTTGTAATTTGACAATTTGACAGTTGTCAAATTTGACAATATATTTACAAAATTAAATTTAATAAATCATAGTAGGAGTATAACTTTATAATTCTTATGAGCAGGTCATATATTGCTTAACAAAAAACTAATATTTTGGCAAAAATAGACATATTCGGAGGGTAAAAGCAACAACAACAAAAAATCTTTATTCCCTTACCAAAAAGGGATTTTTTTAAGAGAATATGTTGGCTGGGAAACAGGCAGGAAAGAGACAGGAAGATGGTGGCAGAGTAGGAGGACCCTAGGCTCACCTTGTCCTACAAATAAAACTAGATAACGATCAAATCATCCTAAATACCCCAGAAATTGACCTGATGACTGACAGAACAAACACTAAAGCTAAAGGGAGAGAAGATGATACATCAAAGAAGGTAGGAAGTATAGAGATGTGGTTTAGGGGAGAAACAGATCTTGGCTGCTGTGGAGCAAAGGGAGCCGTTTTCAAAGAGAAGGGTAAGAGAGAATTGGGGAGAGAGAGAGAGAGGAGCATACTGAGGAACACTTAAGGAGAATGTTTCCCCATAGCCACTGTCTTGGAAGACCTCAGAGGTGAATTTCATGAATTCTTGCAACCAGCAGGGCTTAAAGCCTAGAGTTTTAAAGGTCAGCGTGCTTGGTTGGGGTACAGCCTTGAAGACACTACACCTTTTTTGGAGAGAAGGCAGGCAGACAACCTGCAGACATACAGCATGGAACAGTGATCTGAAGAACACCTGGGGCACACAGTGGGGAGGTTATTTGCTCTTTTCAGAGTTGTGTCCCAGAGAGGCAGCATTCATGGAGACACCTCTCTGGGAACAAAGGAGCTGGCCAGTGCTATTCCCCTTCCCCACCCCTCAGCATAAACACAGAGCCACCTAAGGAAGCAGAGCAGCATGGACATGGGCTGCCTAACTTGCTTACTTCAAGCATTACCTCTCTTGTGCTGTGGTAAAAGTGCCCTTCTCAATCACCCTTGCCTCAGTTCCAGCACAGTGGGGAATCCCTCAGAAGACCAGCACAAATCCCTGCCCACACCAGGTCTCCTGACCAGGGAGTTTTCCAGGGCTTGAGTTCTGGTGGAGGTGGTGTCGGGTCTCATTTCACAAGCAGACCACAGTACACCTAGTTAAAACTCACTGCATTCAGAGTAAGGATCAAACACTGCCCACAACAGGTAGGGAGAGCCTCTGAAGATGACTGGCCTAAAGGACAGAGTAGCCGGAATACAAGAGCAGAGGACATGCAACACACAGTGGAGACAGGCTCTGAAGTACCAGGTCCTGGGCACCACATGACCTTTTCGTCATATAGCCACTATTTTCAGGGACAGGAAACATAACTGGGTTTTCTAACACAGAGAAGAAGGCAGAGACTTAGACAAAATCCCAAGATGGAAGAATTTATCTCAAATGAAAAGAACAAAATAAGGCTATGGCCAGAACTCTAAGCAGAAGAGATATAAGTTACATGCCTGATGGAGAAATTAAAGCAATAATCATAAGAGTACCAACTGGGCTTAAGAATGGAAGATATCAGTGAGATTCTTACCACAAATAAAAGAGTTAAAAAAAGAATCAGAGATGAGTATAATAAATGAGATTAGAAATAGGCTTCATGTAAGGAACAGTAGGCTGGAAAAAGCAGGAGAATGAATTAATTATCTAGAAGACAAAGTAAAGGAATGTAACAAAGTTGAATAAAACAAAGAAAGGATTATGCAAAATGCAAATAGACTTAGGAATTCCATTCAATATAATAACATTTATTTTATAGACCTCCCAGAAGAAGAGAAAGGGGGGAAGAAAATTTATTTGAAGAAATAATAACTGGAAACTTCCCTATTCTAGGGAAAAGAAACAGACATCCAGATCCAGGAGGCACAGAGAACTCCCATCAAAAACAACAAAAGCAGGCTCACACCAAGACTTAGTATGATTAAATTCATGAAAATATAGTGATAGAGAAAAAAATCTTGAAAGTAACAAGACAGAAGACATCATTAACTTACAAGGGAAAACCCATAGGATTTGCAGGGGATTTTTGAATGGAAACTTGGGAAGCCAGATGGGAGTGGCGTGATATATTCAGTGTTCTAAATGGAAAAAAATCTACAGCCAAGAATACTGTATCTGCAAGGCTATAATTCAGAATAGAAGGAGAAATAAAGAACTTCCCAGACAAACAAAAACTAACAAAGTTCATGACCATTAAACCATTCCTGGAAGAAACATTAAAGGAGATTCTTTGAGTGGAAAGGATTAGCCAAAAGTGGCATTATAAAGACAGGAAGCATAAAAGCAGAAAAGATTATTTTTTTCTATAAAAAATCAGTTAAGAAACTCACAACAAAGTATATAAAATATAATAGCATATACATAAAAGGTAAGGAGGAGAAGTAAAAAGGAGGAGAAGTAAAAAGAAGTAAAAAGGAGGAGAAGTAAAAAGGTAAGGAGAAGTAAAAAGTAAAATGGAGAAGAAGTAAAAAGAAGTAAAAAAAAAAGTAAAAAAAAATATAGCATATACATAAAAGGTAAGGAGGAGAAGTAAAAAGGAGGAGAAGTAAAAAGAAGTAAAAAGGAGGAGAAGTAAAAAGGTAAGGAGGAGAAGTAAAAAGTAAAACGGAGAAGAAGTAAAAAGAAGTAAAAAAAAAGTAAAAAAAAATATAGCATATACATAAAAGGTAAGGAGGAGAAGTAAAAAGGTAAGGTTTCAAACTTAAAAGACCAACTATGCTACTTAATATGCAGAAAAGATTATATACAAACCTAGTCGTAGCCAAAACCACTAATAAATATGCAAAGAATAAAGAGAAAGAAATCCAAATACATCAGTGAAGAAAATCAGCAATGCATGAAAGACAAGATTCAAAGAAAGTCTCCAGAAACAACCACAAAAAAACTAATAAAATGGCAATAAGTACATAATTGCCAATAATTACTTTGAATGTAAAATGCACTGAATGCTCTGGTGAAAAGACACAGGGTACCAGAATGGATTAAAAAAATGAGACCCATGTATATGCTGCCTGCAAGAAACTCATTTCATACTGAAAGACACCTGCAGATTGAAAATGAGGGGATGGAGAAATATTTATCATATAAATGGATGTCAGAAGAAAGCCAGAGTTAGCTATAATTACATCAGACAAACCAGACTTTAAAACAAAGACTGTAACAAGAAACAAAGAAGGACACAGTATAATAATAAAGGGAGCAATCCAACAAAAAGTTACAACTATTATAAATATTTATGCACAAAACTTGGGAAAACCCAAACACATAAAACAATAATAAACATAAGGGGACTTAATCAATAATATTACAATAATAGCAGGGAATATTAATACCCCACTAATATCAGTAGACAGATCATCTAAATAGAAAATCAACAAGGAAACAATGGCTTTGAATGGCACACTGGACGAGGTAGACTTAACAGATATATTCAGAACATTCCATCCTAAACCAGCAGAATACACATTCTTTTCAAGCGCACTTGGAACGTTCTCCTGCATAGATCACATATTAGGCCACAAAATAGGCCTTAACAAATACAAGAAGATAAGAGTCATACCATGTATCTTTTCTGAGCACAATGCTATTAAACTAGAAGTGAACGACAAGAAAAAAACCTGGAACAACCACAAATACATGGAAATTAAATAACATGCTAATAAACAATGAATAGGTCAATTAGGAAATCAAAAAGGAAATAAAAAAATACATGGAAACAAATGAAAATGAAAACACAACAGTCCAAATTTTTGGGATGCAGCAAAAGTGATCCTAAGAGGGAACTATATAATACAGGCCTACATGAAGCAAGAAAAATTTTAAGTAAACAACCTAACCATACACCTAAAGGAGAAGAAGAACAAATGAAGCCTAAAGACAGCAGAAGGAAGGAAATAATAAAGATTAAAGCAGAAATATGTGATATGGAGAATAAAAAACACAACAACGACAACAATAGAAGATATCGATGAAATCAAGAGCTGGTTCTTGGGAAAAAATTAATAAAATTGATAAACCTCTACCAAGACTTACCAAAAAGAAAAGGGAAGGACCCAAATAAATAAAATTACAAATGAAAGAGGAGAAATAACAACCAACACTACAGAAATACAAGCAATTATAAGATGATATTGTAAAAAAACTATATGCCAACAATTTGGACAATCTGGAAGAAGTAGACAATTCCTAGTATCATATAAACTACCAAAACTGGAATGGGAAGAAATGGAAAACTTGAACAGATTGATAACCAGCAATGGATTGAATAGGTAATTGAAACACTCCCAGCAAACAGAAGTCCAGGGCCGATGGCTTTATAGGTGAATTTTAATGAACATTTGAAGAAAAGTTAATACCTATTCTTCTCAAACTATTACAGAAAATACAAAAGGAAGGAAAACTTCCACATTCATTCTGTGAGGTTAAAACCAGATAAAGATTCTATTAAAAAAGAGAACTGCAGGCCAGTATCCCTGATGAACATGGATGGAAAATTTCTCCATACTAGCAAAACAAATCCAACAATACATTAAAACAATATTTCACCAAGATAAAATGGGATTTTTTTCCCCAAGGTGCGAGGGTGGCACAATATTTGCAAATCAATCAATGTGATACACCACATTAATAAAAAGAATAAATACCATATGATCATTTCAATAAATGAAAAAAGCATTTGACAATGTACTATATCCATTCATGATAAAAACCCTTAACAAGTAGGATTAGAGGGAACATACCTCAAAATAATAAAGGCCATATATGAAAAACCCACAGCTAATATCATCCTCAATGGGGAAAAATTGAAAGCTTTTTCTCTCTGATCAGGAACAAGACAGGAATGTCCATCCTCACCACTGTTATTTACATAGCTCTGGAAGTCCTAGCCTTAGCAATCAGACAATAAAAGAAATAAAAGGCATCCAAATTGGCAAGGAAGAAGTAAAACTTTCACTATTTGCAGGTGACACGAGTCTATATAGAAAACCTGAAAGATTCCACCAAAAAATTGCTAGAACTGATACACGAATTCAGTAAAGTCGTAGGATACAAAATCAACATACAGAATATGTTGCATTTCTATACACCAGTAATGATGCAGCAGAAAGAGAAATTAAGGAGTCAGTCCTGTTTACAATTGCACCAAAAACAATAAGATACCTAGGAGTAAATCTAACCTAAGAGGTGAAAGATCAGTACTCTAAAAACTATAAAACATTGATGAAAGAAATTGAAGATGACACAAAGAAATGGAAAGACATTCCATGCTCATGGATTGAAAGAACAAATATTGTTAAAATATTTGTACTACCCCAAGCAATCTACACATTTAATGCAACCCCTATCAAAGCACTAACAGCATTTTTCACAGAGCTAGAATAAACAATCCTAAAGTTGGTATGGAACCACAAAACAAACAAACAAAAAAACAAAAAAACAAAAAAAAAACACAACAAACCAAAACAAAACAAAAAGCCCAAAAACAAAACAAAACAAAACCTCTGAATAGCCCCAAGCAAACTTGAAAAAGCAAAGCAAAGCTAGAGGCATCACAATTCTGGGATTTTTGTTATATTACATACAAAGCTGTAGTGATCTAAACAGTATGATACCACCACAAAAATAGACACATAGGTCAACAGAACATAATCAAAAACTCAGGAATGAAACCATAATTATATGGTCAATTAATCTTCCACAAGAGGGAAGAAAATCCAGCAGGGAAAAAGACAGTCTCTTCAACAAATGGTGTTGGGAAAACTGGGCAGCTACATGCAAAAGAATGAAACTGGGCCACTTTATTACACAATATACAAAAATAAATACAAAATAATTAAAGATCTAAATGTGACACTTGAAACTGTAAAAATCCTAGAAGAGAGTGCAGGTAGCTACAGGTGACATCAGCCATAGCTACTACTTTTAGTAGCTCCTGAGGTGAGGGAAACGAAAACAAAAATAATCTATTAGGATGACATCAAAATATAAAGCTCTGCACAGCAAAGTAAACAATCAACAGAACTAAAAGGCAACCTAAGTGTGGGAGAAGGTATTTGCAAGTTACATATCCGATGAAGGGTTAGTATCCAAAATATATTAAAAATTATAAAACTCGACACCCAAAAACTGAATAATCCAATTAAAAAATGGTCAGAAGACATGAACAGACATTTCTCCAAAGAAGACATACATATGGGCATGAGACACGTGAGTAGATGCTCAAAATCACTGATCATCAGGGAAATGCAAATCAAAACTACAATGAGATAATACCTCACAACTGTCAGTATGGCTAAAATCAACAACACAAGAAATTGCTGGTGTTGGCAACTATGTAGAGAAAGCAGAGCACTCTCCTACTATTGGGAATGCAAACTGGTACGGCTACTGTGGAAAACAGTGTGGAGGTTCCTCAAAAAGCTAGAAGTAGAACTATCCTTTGATCCAGCAATTGAAGTACTAGGTATTTACCCAAAGAATACAAAAATACTAATTCAAAGTGTTACATACACCCTGATGTTTATAGGAGCATTACCTACAGTAGCCATGTTATGGAAACAGCCCAGCTGTCTTTTGGCTGATAAATGGATAAAGATGATGTGATATATATATCATATACTTATATACTATTATACACACACACACACACACACACACACACACACGATCAAATATCTAATACATCTAAAATATATATACTATATATTTCTAATATATATACTATCAAATATTACTCAGCCATAAAAAAAAATCAATCTTTCTATTTGAAATGACATGGATCTAGCTACAGAGTGTTATGCTAAGCAAAATAAGTCAGAGAAAGGCAAATACCATATGATTTCACTCATGTAAAATTTAAGAAACAAAACAAATGAGCAAAGGGGAAAGAGAGAGAGAGAAGCAAACCAAGAAACAGACTCTTATGTATAGAGAATAAACTGATAGTTACCAGAGGGGAGGGAGTAGGGAGACAGGTTAAGTAGGTGATGGGGATTAAGGAGTGATAAGCATTAGATGATGTATAGAAGTGTTGAATCACTATATTGTACATCTGAAACTAATATTACACTCTATATTAACTAACTGGTTAATCTGGCCATTTGCAACGACGTGGATGGAACTGGAGGGTATTATGCTAAGCGATAAGTATCGAAGCGGTACTTAACTTGCAAGACTAGGGCGCTTTTCATCTGGACCATACGCAGGACCTTAACTGCACGCGCTTCTGTGCACAGTGACACAACATCAAAAGCAGCACGGTTTCAGAGATAAACATGGGTCATTCTTGTCCTTCTTTTCAGCCCTACATGGAGATGTAGGTAAATAAAAACCTAAAAAAAGATGACATAAAAAATAAAAATAAAATCCAGTAGGCAGCAAGCACATGGGAAAGGAAGTAGAATTACCATAAAGTTCTTAAACAGTTGCACCTGGAAATAATGGTGTCAGTAGCATCTGTGACGATTTTCAAGCTCAAGATTTGAATTACGAGGGGAGATTTTTGCCTAGGGTATATTATGTACTTATCCCTTGGCTTGCCCAATGAGAGATGGGTGTTCTCTAAACAGGGTATGGAGTAATGTTTAAATGGATGTGTACATCTGGAAATATGTGAATCTTCTCTATTGAAAATAAAATAAAAATTTGCTCTACCAAAAATTGCAAATCTGCAAGTTTTTCTTAACCTCCAGCTTACTAAAAGAAGTATAGCACTAGGCTTCCTTCATGTATGTATGTATTTTTAAATTATTTTAAAAATAAAAAGGAAAACAATTTTTTTGAAGTTTTAACTTAGATCAAAATATGGAAGAGTGATCTTTATTACTGTAGGTCTCAAACATCATAATGATTGTGTACTAAGAACATTTGTATGCTCATCAGAGGTGAGCATTATTAGAATTGAAACATGGATGAAATGAGGGCTGTGTTTTCACAGAGCCCCTGATCAAGTAGGATTATAAGTATCTACCAAGCTAAGAATCCAATTATCCTAGTTTCTAAACCCATGCTCTTTTTCAGTTGAAATATTGAGACTACATTTGATTTCCAATTTCCATTATAATGTGTCAGGTAGAATACTTGTATTTTTTTACAAGCCATAAATGTGGTAGACATGCCATGTGAGGATAATACTAAATGGAAACTTGGATCATTTTGCTCTTGGAATATTTTATTTGGTTTCATATTTGCAGAATTATTTCCATCCTCTTTAACTTGAGAAGCCCTTTCAAGACAAGATACTATCTCAATTGCATTGGTAATTAAAGAAAACTGTTCTTTTATTGCATAGTGTAGGATAAAACACTTGTTTTTGTATTAGAAATAATGTCAGTTATGACTTTATTCAACTAAATGTTACATTATACATTTCTTTTAATATAGTCTTTAATTATATTTTTCTATGTAAGTTACACATTTGGTTGTTTTCCCAAAAGCCCTTCTTCCTCTTCTTTATTTGCTAACAGATCTCAAGTAGAGTTTCTACAATAAAGTTCCCAGTCCAAGGGGATGAGTTATTTTAGGTTTGTTTCTATAATGACATTCCTATTCTCACTTTTCTAACACTTGTTCTAGGGTTAGGCATATGACAGAGTTCTGGCCAAAGACTCTTAGGTGATATCTGTTTAAGCCTTATGGGCAACATTTTCTTCCCTGATAAGAGAGGGGATTAAGAACTCTACCTTTTTTGTGGATGGTGTCCTATAAGATTGTAATACTTTAGCTGCTACACTGTATTGAGGCCATGAGAAAAAACCAGGAAACACTCAGAGAACTAACTGCCCATTGCTAATTTCCTTTAAATACATGAAACAAATATCAGAGAAAGTGTTCTTTCTGTTAGCTGCAGTTAAAAATAATTCTAACTGATGCACTAGAGATATATAAATTTGGTTTGTTTTCCATTTAACAAATGGTTAATGTAGTTTATCTTAAATTATATAAAGAAAAATACATTTTGTTGGCAAACATTCACAAGTTATTTATAGTGTCACTTGTTATTTGGATTAAATAAGAGATTTAAAATAGGTTGAAAAGTATCTTGGGTTACTTCATCAAAAAATGGAACACATGATGAGAAATGGTCAGTATATTGTGATTTTTATTGTATTTGTTGAAGTAAAGGGATTTTGGATTGGTATTTGCAATAGTTTATTAACAAAGTACATATTGTAGGATGTCTTTAATTTCAAATAAAGTTTTTAAAATCTTGTATATTCACTGCTTGAATCACAGGTTTAAAATTTTCATTGGTTTTGACTTATTAGAAACATTGTCATATTTGCTATAATTTAAAATTATAACTCAATTTGAGAAAGAAAAAGCAAAACTAGTTATATTCACTAATCCTTAATGGTGTATAAAAAATCCCAAAGGTTATTTCATCATGATAGAAAAAAGCAATATCAAGACAAAACATGAACATCCAACTCTTGACAAATCATTAATCTCTTTCACCCTTCAGAAAATTTGACCAAATTTTTTGCAACACAAAAAGAATCTTATAAAATATTTTTTTCTCGCAATATAATTTTTTTCTGTCTTACTTGATAAACCGCAAGTAAGGCAATATATATAGGCTGTGTATAATCCTGTAACTAGGAGCCAGACTACTGAATCCCAGCATTGCTACTTCCTATTATTTAATCTTCATGTGCATCAAGTTCCTCATCTATAAAATGGTAAATATAGTAATTGTTGTAAAGAATCTTTGAAAATTTTAAGAATGTTTGAATTATAATGTGAACATTTTACTCTTTTTTAAAGGTTAATTTCAGCCATATTATTATTCTAGTTTGGGGGCCTTAATACTCAGAAAATATGTTTCAAACCAAATCAAATCTGTAAATCCAAAGAAAGTAGTGAAACTAATCAGAATTACAAATGGTTAAAAATTTCTCATGTTTTTCATGGTTGTGGCATTATATTTAGTGATGTATTTCTTTTGCTTTTTTCAAGATACATAAATATCTTGGTTAATTTTGGCATGAAATTTAGATATATTTGGGACCATAGCACCTAACCTCATGAATTATTCTAGAATTTTAGCAGAAACAGAGAAAAGGAAAGTTAACTAGCAAGACATGTATGAGAAAAAGAGTCAGAAATAATGACTAAGTTAAAAAGAAATCAATAGATGCCCTTAATTTCAAAAATGGTAGAATAAGGGGCACCTGGGTGGCTCAGTCGTTAAGCGTCTGCCTTCGGCCCAGGTCATGATCCCAGGATTCTGGGATCAAGCCCCGCATCGGGCTCTCTGCTTGGCAGGAAGCCTGCTTCTCCCGCTACCACTCCCTCTGCTTGTGTTCCCTCTCTCGCTGTGTTTCTTTCTGTCAAATAAATAAAATCTTTAAAAAAAAAGATGGTAGAATAAGAGTGTTGTTAATAACAGTATTGTGGAATTTTGGAAAACGTGATGGGAATGTGATGAACTGACAGTTTTTCCTTATTGGTTTTAGATGGTAGAATATATCTAAGTAGACATGTTTTATATTTTTTGCAAATCAACTAAAATAATGTGGTCATGGGGCTATATCTACTAAACCAAAATGTGTGATCAGGATTTTTATTTAAGTGACTGGTCATTAACTAGACTTGAAATTAGGAGATAACACATAGGATTTTAGCCTGGAACTGGACTCATTATCTATTGGCTAATCTAATTGGAGAACTAGCATTTATGGATAATTGTTTCAAAAAAGTTTGTTTGACGGGGCATCTGGGTGTCTCAGTGGGTTAAAGCCTCTGCTTTTGGCTCAGGTCATGATCTCAGGGTCTTGGAATCGAGCCCCATGTTGGGCTCTCTGCTCAGCAGGGAGCCTGCTTCCCCCTCTCTCTGCCTGCCTTTCTGCCTACTTGTGATCTCTCTCTGTCAAATAAATAAATAAAATATTAAAAAAAAAAAAAAAAAGTTTGTTTGAAAACACCATTTCCGAAACCCTCATGTGTGTATTCTTGGATTAAGGAAGATTACCCAAACTGTATACAATTCTGCCTCTGAAAGAAAGAATGCTTGCTCTAAACCTATTTTAAGTCATATGAACATTTTTCATTAATGAGTACTACTACTTAGGAAAAAAAAAATGATAGTGAAGCTGTGTATACATTTGACTCTGGGATATTGGTGAGATACTGTCTGCTACTGTGTAAATTTCAGTGTAAACACACATTAGAAAAATTCAGAAATATGAGTAGAGTTGTTCCTAAAGCTAAAGATGAGTGTGATTTTATTTCCACAAAATGACAGTTTTCCATCTAAGTACAGCAGCAGCTATATATTCTGTATTTTCATTTGAACTTCTAAATCTCAATGTTAAATCTGGAAGTTTGTTTAATAAAAAACACCCTATGATTTACATAAGTATTTTTATATCCCATTAAAATGGCCTTCCAGGGGCACCTGGGTGGTTCAGTGGGTTAAAGCCTCTGCCTTTGGCTCAGATCATGATCTCAGAATCCTGGGGTCAAGCCCAGCATCAGGCTCTCTGCTCAGGGGGGAGTCTGCTTCCTCTTCTCTCTCTGCCTGCCCCTCTGCCTACTTGTGATCTCTCTCTCTCTCGTAAAATAAATAAATAAAATATTTTAAAAAAATTTAAGTAAAAACAATAAAATGGCCTTCCAGTTATGAATTTCCCTTGTATTTACAAATCATATTTAACTATTTTATTTTGTTTTTTAAAAATATTTTATTTATTTATTTGAGAGAGAATGCAAGAGCACTGGAAGGGGCAGAGGAAAAAGCAGACTTCCTGCTTAGCAGAGAGCCTGACATGGGTGGGATCCCAGGGTCCTGGGATGATGACCTGAGCCAAAGGCAGACACTTAACCAACTGAGTCACCCAGGTGCTCCTTATTATATATGTTTTTGACCATTACCTCAAATATGTAAAAGGAAGTGAGAAAAAGGGTTTTTAAATTGTTAAATTAAAAAAAAAAGTTTTAATTCAGTCAAGGAAATATGATATAAAGGATTTTAACATAGCCTTTATCATGGAAATAAATTTATCCCATAGTACATAAAACCTGGGAGGGATTGTCTGAAAGAATATATTAAATCCTTAATGTTTTTACTTATAACTAATGAGTGAATATAAAGTCCAACTCTATTGTGTGTGTGTGTGTGTATATATATATATATATATATATATATATATATATATATATATATAATTGTTTGTAGAATCAGGACTTCCAGAATTCTACTGCAAAGAGCATGCAACTGGTCTGTCAAATTAGTTTTCTATAATAATCACTGAAGGTCTAAATTTCATACTACCTTATCTCTATGTATTAATCCCTCTTGATATGGAAAGCTTAATAAGGTAATTATTTCTTAAAAAAGAAATAGGAAATATATTTAATTCATGATGAGTGAATTCATTGTTTAAAAGTCAGGGGACAAGTATATTTTGAAAAGCTCATTTTTCTAATTAGTCATCATGTATCTATAGAAACAATTTTATCTTTCCAAAATCAGCCCAAAAGTAAGCCTAATTTTGTACACTTACTTTTATACTGTGAATATGTAAATGGTGATCAGTGCTCCCTTTAAAGAAAAGAATAGAATGTGAATTTCATTTGAACACTTCAAGGCTTAATTATAATCTTAGAAATGGGAGGTACTAGTTTTAAGTACTCATGTTTGCTATTCTTAGATTATATGAAATTTTGGAAATTGTATGTATAATATAAGATCCTAAAAAATCTCACTTTATGTTATGTCTGTCTCTTACTTGTTATAGGACAATATCAATAATAGTAATTATAGTGGCTATAAAAATAATACCAATTATTTCTTGTCTACTTCATACAGGCTAGGTCTCTCATGTTCACAAGCAAAAAGTATACATTATTACAGGTAAATAAGTGATATGAAAAGATGTCTATGAATTTCAGAATGTTACAAAGCTAGTAATTAATGCAATGGAGATTCATATTAGGTTTCTTTAAATCATTTATTTTACACTATATCAAATCTATATTTGTGTAATGGATATGATTAGGTTTCATCAACAATCATAAAACTGAAAATAGTTGCTGATATATTTGTCCAAATAAAATACATATATATTTACATATATATATATGTTTATATATAAATGCATATATATACACACACACACACATATATATAAAACATCGAAATAGTGATACCATCAGATGGTAGCTTTTAAAAGTTAATGATAGATAAGGAAAAACCATTACATATTTACCCAAATTATGTTTGGGTTCTTAAAGAACCTTAAATTTACCTGAATAAAAATGTCTCTTTGAATATTGAAGGCAGGAAAAGGAAAATTGCTAGCCCTTAGAGAAACAATAAAAGTAATATAAATTAAATTAAAGAATTTGGCTGATTAAGACTTAGTAGTTGTTGAAGAGAAAAAGTACATAAGTATTTCTATAAACACAAACAAGAAATTTGATAGAGTTTGACATAAATTTATGTTGAAACTATTAGTAAATTAGCAGAAAAAAGAGCCCCTTAAAGAGGTAAGAATTTTAAAATTATTTAAGATAAACAGGAGCACAAAAGGAAAGTATCAGAAACTTTTTTCTTTTAAAATCAGAGGCAATAGAAAGCTCTTCCCTCCATTACTGTTTTTATTTAATGTCCATTTGAGGTCCTAGCCAGGACAATTTAATAAGAAAAAAAATTAGAGATTAAAAATTATAAGAAGGAAAATATTGTTGTGAAGATGATGTATGTATTTATGTAAATACCTACATATAAAACCAAATTGTTAGACAAATATTAGAGAATTACTAGACAAATTCTTGAAAAAGAGCAACTTATGAAGGTAATTGGATGTGATTAATATACAAAATCAGGCATTTTTCACTACACTAATGATGAACGTGTAGAAAAGATAATTGAGAAGAAAAATTTGTAATAGAATTCAAGACTTCACAATCAGTACAATAGATAAGATGTTTCCAGGAAAAAACATAAAACTTTATTGAATTTTAAAAAGCTAAAATATATGGAGAGCTAGAAAAGCTGTGTTTCATAAAGTTCTCTGATCTTTTTTTTTTTTTTTTTTTTTAAGATTTTACTTATTTATTTGACAGAGAGAGATCACAAGCAGGCAGAGAGGCAGGCAGAGAGAGAGGGGGAAGCAGGCTCCCTGCTGAGCAGAGAGCCCGATGCGGGGCTCGATGCGGGGCTCGATCCCAGGACCCTGAGATCATGACCTGAGCTGAAGGCAGAGGCTTTAACCCACTGAGCCACCCAGGCGCCCCAAGTTCTCTGATCTTTCTAAACTAATGTATAGATCCAACAAAATTCCAATCATTATACCAACTTGTGTTTTATGAAACTTATTGATTCTAAAGTTTATATGGGAGATTTACTGACAAGAAAAACACCACTGATTCTGAAGAATTCCAGCACCATTCCTAATTAAAATGCTTACGTAATGTTTAGAAATGTTTTAAGAAATTCTCTGTATCTCAAGGATTAAAATAAATTTCTTAAGTAGTACATAGTAGTTTACTATTTAAAATTAATAACTGTGATAATTTTAAAATTAAGGACTTTGGTTCTTCAAAACAATTAGTAATACAAGTCAAGACAAGGAAAAGATACCATTCTATATTTTCATTGCATCAAAGAGTTGAACATTTACATATCCTGTGACCCAGCAGTCACCAGCTAAGTATATAACCAAGGTAAATTTTTGCATCTGAACCTTGGGAGATGTGTACCAAAGCATTCATAAAGATGCTATAAATAATAGCATAGTAAAACATGAGGAAACAATCCAGATGTGCTATGATGAAAGTGGATGAATAAACTAGGGAGGTAATCTAATAATATCAATTAAAAATCCTCAGTTCTGAGATGCCTGAGTGGCTCAGTCCGTTAAGTAGCTGATTCTTGATTTCAACTCAGGTCTTGGGACTGAGCCCAATGTTGGCCTTCTTGCTCAGCGGGGAGTCTACTTGTGGATTCTCTCTCTCCCTTTCCCTTTGCCCCTCTCCCTGCTTGCTCTCTCTCTCCCTCTAAAAGAAATAAATCTTAAGGAAAAGTCTTGAGTGCCATTTACCAATGCATGGATCTGAAAACCACAATAAATGAAAACAGGTCACCTAAAATTAAAGAATTAATGATATGTTACTTACATAATTAAGAGAACCAAAAATTAAGTATGTATTTATTTATCTGGGCTCCTTGCTTAGCAGAGTCTGCTTCTCCTTCTGCCCTCTCCTTGCTCGTGCTCACTCTCTCTCTCTCAAAGACATAAATAAAATAAAATAAAAATAAATAATATATATATTATATATATTTACCTAAGTTTATGAAAGATACACAATGAAGATAAAAATATCTCAAAAAATAAGGTAAGGAAATAATAAAAGATTGAGGGACATGGTTAGTTTGGGTGGAGGAAGGAAGGAAAGTGGGATGGGGTAGGATCACATGGCTATATGAAAATTATTGTCAAGGTCTTATCCTCTGGAGAGAGTGGTGTTTTCATAGAACATACTGCCTTATTATGAAAAAGGAGAAAAGGAAAGAGGGAGAGTGAGAGAAAGGATAAATTAATTAATTCATTCTATAAGCCCATGCGTGTGCCAATGATAAAAATAAATCATACTTCTATGATCATGATTACTCTTAATTCTATTTACTTGATTGTGATAAAAATATGTACACATATGTTTAAGTATTTAAGAAACTTATTGAGTAGTTGACATGCTTGCAAAGAAATGTTGAAATATTTGAAAATTGAAAATTTCCAAAAGAACAGAAAGCACATTTTATTCATTTTTTTGAGTGAATATTTAATGAGAGTCTGAGTATAAGCCAAACAACATGCTATGTACTGAGGACAATGTTGGGAATAGTTTAAACATGGTCTTTGCCATTACAAAAAAAATGTTCCCATGGTTTCCATACCATTTTCCCCCCAAAGTTTTTATTTAAATTCAAGTTAGTTAATGTATAGTGTAATGTTGGTTTACATAACTTAAAATGTATTACAGAGAATTTAGAGATCATTTTCATTTTCCAGTTTAGACTTGTGATATTCAAGTTACCTAAGGTGATGGGGTAAAGAAATATGTATCTTGTGGGCTTAGAGGAATCCTCCAAATAACACAGCAACATTTTAATATTTTCTCCCAAAATTGAAATAAATAGTTTTAGGAATATATATAGTTTTAGGAATCCTTTTGTAATAGAAATTAATTTTTAAAATGTAATTCACCTTCCACCAGATTGGGTAGACTATATGTTCTAGTAGAATTAGAAAATTTGGGACATTTTACATTAAATTATTAGTGAATAACTGCTAAATTTCGTAAGTGCTCTTGTCATAATGGAATATTACTCATTTTATACTTTATTACTTGTTTTTACTTTTAGGTGGTCTTTAGTTTATAGTAAACAAAAATAGGATTGTAGAGTTGACTTTTTTATAGTTTACATATGTTAACTGCTATTTACTTTTTTTTTAATATTTGTATCTCAGACAGTTGAGAAAGACTGTTCTCTGTATGTGTGGTGTGTGTCTGTGTGTATGTGTAAAGTAAGTGGATCAGTAGCCCAATTTCTTTCTTTTCCCAGGACTATGTTGCAAAAAAGTAACACACTGTGGTCAAGGCCAGCTGTAGGATTTATGAATGTCTAAAGGACTGGGATGTCTTATGTGTTTCCTTACACAGATTTCATAATTTTGCACTATTTTCAGGTTCACATTAGTGTGCTCAGCATGTAAACAACTTCAATAAAATGACACAACTAAAAGGTAAATGTAGTCTCACATTTCCTTGATGCTAATGATGAAAGATTTTCTTCCATCAGTCACCTAAATGAAAACAGAATCTCTTTCACATTTTGCTGCAAAAACAGCTGTTCAGTGACTGTTCAGCTTGGATTAGAATATTTTACAACCTTTTTTTTTTTTTTAATGTAAGAGAATAAGAGGAAACAGATTCTCCATGATCTTTCATGAGAAAATAACAGTGCTACCTCGGATGCTGTCTTCTTAGCCTCTTAGAAGTCAGGTCCTGGTATTCTGTTTATATCATCTTAATCTAAAATCACTTAATCTAAAAATCACTGATGAGCACAGGACTTTTGATGTGCTATGTGGTGAAAGGCTAGTTTTTTTTTTCATGGATTTATAATTATTTTTTAAAAGAACATATTTTAGATGATACATATTAAAGTTGCAAGAAATGTGGAAACATTTATTTAGAAAAAGACATGTAGATAGCTAATTTTTCAACGTAGCCAACTCTATGTACTTTTTTAAAAAGCTTTTATTTATTTGAGAGAGAGAGAGAAGGAGCAGGAGAGTGAAAGAGAAGGAGCATGAGAGAGAAAGAGCAGAGGTAGGGGTGTGGGGGCAAAGGGAGTGGGAGAAGCAGGCTCCCCACTTAACAGGGAGCTTGATACAGGGCTGGATCCCAGGACCCTGAGATCATGACTTGAGCTGAAGGCAGAGGCTTCAGCAACTGAGACACCCAGGTGCTTTTGTAGGTACTCTTTTGAGTGAAAAGAAAATTTCCTATTTAAGTTGCCTGAGGCTACCCAGATAATCAGCAAGGATGCTAAGTGACATTCATAGTATTAGCATCTGTCTTAAGGCCCCTAGTTTTTTCCTTTGGTTTATCTTGTGACTAATTTAAATTTTGTTTATAGTCTCTCTTAAATATAGAAAACATGGAAAATTGGTTTCAGTGATGAAAGAGCCTTTGCCTTTGTTGTTACCCTTTTCCAGTGTAGCTACCTGAATATATCATGTTCTAAAATCGCTTAGTATTTTGTTAAATAAATGAAAAGTGAGGTTGCTGGTGTGGCATGATACTATATCAATATATTAACTTGTATTTTCCTACTAGTACAGTCCTACTGATATCTATCTAGCTGTATCTATATGTATGACGTTATCTATAGATAGATGATGGATGGATACATAGATACATAAATAGATGCATAAATATGTCATATTGATTTTCAGGGTTTTCAAAAAGATAATTTTTTCAACTGAGTGTAGTCTTCTCAATCTAAAAAGGATGTTTTGTGTTGTGATTATATTTTAATACAGCATAATAACACTTCAATCCAAGCATTTCTTTTAAGAATATGCTGGCTGACTCAGTGAGTCGAGGTGGTAAACCTTAGAAGAAGTATAGGTAGAGTTGCCCTCCCGAGCTGATGTAAAAAGGGTTTTTAGATGTGGGCAACAAGCACAGATTTTGCAATTGCAGTGAACAGTGTGACTTTTCTCTTGCGACAGGATGGCAGTGGATCCCTGGAGGTTGAACACTAATAGCAGTTGTTCTTCAACAGTTTAACATGATGGAACAGGAGTTGCCTTTCTCAAGTGACTGTATATATTTGGAAAAAAAAATTATAGTGATTGCTACTGGTGGATTACAGACCCAAAGCCTTCTCTCTCATAAAACACTACAACCTCAGACTTGTATAACCTTAGGAATCAGGAAGGACCACTCCCTACTCCATGTGATGCGGAAGTACTTCCTCATCCCTTCTTGTGGGGTAACGCTAAGTCCACATTTATCAACTTTAGAATCTATCTAACAATGTGGAGCTTCTTAAATCTAAGTGCTATTTAGCACACTCTCACTATTACACAAAAATCTGCCTGACATCTTGGCATCAGAGCAAGATTAGGAAGACTGTATTTGAGCTGTCATCATATAGCAGTAATGATTTATATCATAACAGCTGAATCATGGACTTGATTTATCATTTTCATGCACATTCATCAAGAAGGCTCACAAAAGCTGCCTCAGCATCCATTAGTGTCTATTTTACTTGTAAAAATCATAATTTTTTTTCTAGGTGATAAGTCACAGATCAAATTCTTTCTATAAAGATCCAATGTGAAGGGAGAGGGTACTTACATACAAAGACACATGTGGTAAAATCAGGAAAACTTACTTTACGATTATCCATTTTTAGAACAGAAATATTAAGCATCTAAATCTATGTGTTTATATTTCATCTTTATTGAAGAAAATATAAAGAAATATGTAAGGTAATATAAGTGAAAATAGTTTAGAGGAGAGCACTTTGAAGAGAAAATTTAAGGTCACTGTGTGCCATATGTTTGTACTGTAAATAGCCAGCTCTCCATTCATTCTTTCAACTGTTGGTCATTGAGATCCATTTAATAGGCACTTTCTACCTCAGTTGAATATCTAGTTAATGTCTCGTAGTAGAGAAATTCAAGATTGATTTATTTGATGACAAATTGCTTGAAATAAGATAAAAAGAAGAAAATACAGAGATATTGTCATCCTCTTGAGACTTATTTTTAACAGCTAATACTGATATTGGCCATTTAACTTCTATCTTGCTTTATTCACATTACATTTGGATTGTGGCCACAGAATTGCTTCCTGGTGATGACTGAGCCAAAGGATGGCAGGAACCAGGAGAGTCTAGTGTTGTAGGTCAGAAATAAGTGAGCTTTTCTGGCTGCAGAATGACCTCTGGGATTTGGGGAGCAATAGAGAGATTATCATGCTTCCCATTAGCACCTGGCTTTGGGGCAGGGAATTGGCATCTTGACAAAGACTATGAGAGCCCATGGCGTAGGAAGAGCTGTTTGAAAACTAGCACAGAAAGTGCCCTATTGACAAGGACGTTGATGGTTAAAAAGATGATGTTGGCAGGAGTGGAGAAGGAAACAAAGCTGGCCTCTGATCTAGGAGGCCACCTGAAAGAGGCTGGCCCAATACATAGCCCAGGATTGGCAGAAAAATTAACTCCCATAAAGTGCCAGGCAGGTGTAGGCACAGCAACTTCCTTGAAGGTGATGCAGTGGCTACATTGTGTCACAGCAGCAACAACAACATAGAGAGTACAGAAGTTGATGCTAATAATGCGTATACATTAAAATTCTTTTCTGGATGCCCTCTGGAACCTCCTAGAGACGAAAACAAGATTGAAGGAATTAGATTCCGATAGTCAGAAAGGCAGAACTAAACAATGTCATTACCATTTAGGACAGCCTGAGGGAGGGGAATATGAATATCTTCTAGGTGGTTGTTCATATTCCCCTCCCTCAGGCTACCTTTAAAACCTCCATTTTTTACCCTCTGTGTACATATATTTACCTGTGAGCCACATTCATCAAGAGCAACCTCTACTTCCTCAAGCTTGAATTCTTACAGACTCTTATCAGACCAAGCAAATGTGAGGAGTTATAGCCTAACCATCCTCACTGTGTTATGAGTGAGGTCATCCTTTGCCCCAATATATCTGCCAAGTCATATGGTCAACCTGATCTTCAGTCATATTAGAGGAGGCACAATGTCAGATTCTACAGTGTGATATTTAATGAAAGAAGGGCAGTTCTAAAAGCATTTTGAGGATACATGGTCTGTGCCCCAAAACAGTGCATGTTTTTCTTCTTCCAACCACCAAAATTCAGATGAATCATCATCTGGCCTTCATTTGAAAGTAGACATACATATTTTTGCAGAACTACCTGGGAGCACCTTTTCCAAAGTCTTCCTGAGCAACACTTTCATGAATAGGATAAATTGCTTCTTGCCTTCTTTTCTAGTCTTTTGAATGTTTAATGTTTCTATATGTTCCAGTTCAAAGAAGAATATGACAAGTGCCTCAGCAGTATGATGGGACTTGCAATCTACTAGCTCCTTCCATTAGTCATTCTCTTACACATTGGCTCCCTTCTTGTTCTTCTCATTTTTAGTGAAAAATTTTGGAATGATATTTCATACCAGTATCCATTTCCATTTCTTCCTATATTTCCAGACATATGCTACTTAATAAGACCCATATTTCATAAGAGCAAATTTTTATTTTCACTTGGCTTGAAAATAACGGAATGCTTTATGGCCTTTATGGTTCAGAATTGGCTTTGGAATGTCAGTTCTTATTTACTAAGAAAACAGAAGAGGACAGGGCACAGCTTTGTTCCCACTTCTCTACCATTCTTTTGGATTCCGATAACTCCCCTTTCTCCACTGCCTGGGCTTTTAATCTCATGCACCCTGGAAGAAGGTATAGCAGTAACTAACAGCTGGAGGGAGGCCTTGACTGTTGTGAAGGCCAGCGCTTTCATGTACAGCTATATTATGGGAATCAAACAGCCCATTATATCTAAACTTTCTGTGTTGTATTTTCCACAGGTCTGTTTGTTCTGTGTTCCTTGGGATAGAGTCTTTACTCAGATTGAACAGTGTGTGATATGCCCAAGCCAATGCAGGATTTCTTGAAGATGTGTAGTTTTGCTGTCTGTTTTTAAAATCTCTTTTCCCAGCTTATGGTCGTCTATATTAGTTCACCAGACAGCAGGTATTTAGATTCTCTGCTGCCATTTAGTCTCAGCACATGTTCTGCCCAGCTGAGTCATTTTTCAGCAGGCACTCATAAGCCTTAGTCAGACCTTTCCTGGGTCAGCTATCAAATAACAAAGTCAACCATGAACTCCCAGAGCCTTCTGTCACCCAGGCCTCAATGTGATGTCTCTGAGGACCCCTTTGTTGCATGTCAGGTAAGAGAAAAGCAAGAGATGCACATTGAGACCTCAACTCCATATTAATTCACCCTATAGATATTTGATGTTACTCTTTGTCAGTTACTGAACAAAGTGAATTTTAATAGAAGTGATGTTGAAACTATATTTTTCATGTGGCTAATCAAACAGTCACCTCTCAGCAGGAAAACTCAAAGCAAATGAATGTAGCTGTGTGTTTGAGAGGAGACAGGAAAAGGAAGAAAAAACAATGTAATATTAAGGAAAGTGTTAAATTAGGTATAATATAAATTATATCAAAATGTGATCCACAGTAGAAATATTAACTTTTTAAGAGTTATTCTCAGGAGAAATAACCCATCAGTTGAGACATCCCTGGACAAGATTTTCCTGTGGCAGATGTGTGTTTGTATTAGAAAAAGAAAGCAGTGGGAATTAAGATAAAACAGAGGTAAAGTGGATAATATAAAAGAAGAAATATTTCTCAGGTTCAGCCTTGGGAGAAATAAAACTAAGTCAAAACAAGAAAGCTGAATCAAAATCTCCAGGGTTTCAACTGTTTTCTTGTCTGTTGGCAAAAGAACTAGTATGAGTGGTATCATATTTTGCAGGATTAGGATTTCTACTTGGAAATTATCATTTGATTATATCTAGGTTTACTTTAAAAGATTTGAGTTAAAACTTAAAGGACATTGTGGAGGGTGTCATGTTAGATTTTATTCAGTGTAAATGTAGGGAGAAATATATAATTCAAATTATCTATATACATTTTCCTTAAAAACATGAATGAATAAATAATTATGATTCTCCTTGGGATCTCACCTTCAATATTCCTTCTAGTCTTCTTAAAATATTCTTCCACAAAATACCATGATGTCTTCTGATTTATTTAAAACACAACTCTTGCAATTAATTTGTGTACTTTTTTATTTCTAACCCTAATGTAATTCCATATAAATATTATATAGATTGGGTTTTTATTTTTTGGTTATTACAAAAATATGATTTTTCAATTTTCATCTTATAACTTACCTGGAATTTCAGGGTGTAGTGGAAAAAACAATAGTCTTGGTATTTGAAAACTTTGGTTCACATTTCTGTGTTGTGTCATTATTGAAGCTCTGTGTCTCTGTGTTTGAAGTATCAATTTCCTTTTTAATAAAATGAAGTTAATAAATTTTGATTTCCCTCCTTCAGCTTTCCTTTGTGTGTTTAAGAGTTGATGTTAGCACGATATTTCCTAAATCCAAATATCACTCTATAGTACAGAAAGTCAACTAGGATTGCTATTCTTCCTACTTAAGGTGTTTGGAAGAAACCATTGAATCCAGTGAAACATATAAAAAGATTTAGCTGTTACTTTATTAATGCACCAATTTAAAGTTCCTAGCAGAGACGAGACATTTTATTATATTATATTCATAGCTATGCTTCTAAAACCACTTATTTGACTAACAGTCGCAAAGTAACTTTTAGTATCTCACAGGTGCATCTGCCTCAAGGACATCTCTGTCCAAACCGCCAGATGGTCAAACATCAGAGGCCTCTCTGTACCTGTAAAATGACTATACATTTATAAACACTCTATTTATTATGCAGGTAATTTTTAAACTTTTGATTTATTTATGGTGGTGTTTATTTGGTACCTGAATACTGTGCATACATATTTTATATTGTTGATATGACTTAACACGTACTCTCATTCCATATAGTTTGGAAAATACAATAGTTAAGTTGAAAAGTATGGTTTTTGTCCTTTGCATAAAAGTTTTCAAGTGAATATTTCATTTCATGACTTATTTGGTTAAAATGATTAAAATTCAACACGTTTATATTATATTTAACAGGATATTGTAAGTCAGAAGTTTTACGATAAGGCCCAGGAGGTATATCCTTATGTATAGGACATTTCTCTTCTTGATTGTTGAAGTCATATGTCTGTCTTAGACAGTAGGACACACAGAAGACTTTTGTGTCCCCTAGACAAAACAATGTAGATCTGGGTCATATCCATTTCTAACTTTCCTGAGGCGGTCAAACCAATCTTGGCATGACTTTTAGGGGTTTCAATTCACTCTTTTGATAGGCCGAGGATTTGGATCAAAACTATTTCAAGGATAGACACTAAATAGGCAATCAAAAATATTTACAACATCTATAACACAAGGTTAATATCCCTAATATCTTAGTGGAAAAATAACTGGCAAATAACAAACAAAAATAAATGTACCTAAAACCAATATGCTGAAAAATATAATAAAGAATCGATGAGATTCAGTATTGCTTAAGATGTGAGCTAAAGTACTACTCCACATATGATTAGATGATGAAAGTAAAAGTTGTTCTAATCTCTTTAGAGGAGAATTTTCTAGTAACTAACAAACATAAAATAACTCTATACTTTGACTCAGCAGTCATTCTTCAAAGATTCTTTTTCCAGAAATAATGTTCACAAGCATATACATAAATAATATGCACATATGTATGTGTATGTTGCATAAAAAACAAATATTATTAGGGATGCACACACACACATACAAATACAGGTCTGTTTAACTTCCTTAAAATGTCTATTCCTATATTATAGGAATATAATATCTCTGGTGTCATGGACTTGTGTTTATTAAGTGAGATAAACTTATAAAAGTTAATGTTCTCTTATAAAAAGAACAAAAAATAATCTTATTCTTCCTGGTCACACAGAAAACTTGCCTATAAAGCATACCTTAAAATGTACCAGAAGAGTAGGAATTGGGAGAGGAGTGAAGTAGGAATATAATATTCATTTTACATAATGTGGACCCATATTAATAATCTTCAGAGAGGATTTGTAGCTTTTGTAAATGAAGAAGTAATTATGTTGATATGGAAAGTGGTGGTGGGATGGTAATTATAATCTAGAGATTCTGGAATTCTTCACTCAGAAATCTCTAAATTTGGCCTTCGGTGGAAAAACTTTGTTCCACTTAACACCTTAGTACGGATCTATAGGAATTAGTCATTGATACACACATTCTCTAGGAAGGAGAGCTTGCTGGAAATGTTTCAGCTAAGTATTTGATTTACATATAAGCTGTGGAGAACATACCTTAGTAGAAATATTAAGGTTAATCAATTTAGGGAGCTTGATTTATCCCTGAAAGAACTCAATTGACTTATTTTTTATAAGTCAGGAAGGATGTTCAAAGTAAAAACTCTTCATGAAAAATCCCTATTTCTCTTAAACTCAAATCCGTGAACTATTACCAGGAACTCATAATTGATCTTACCTATGCTGAGGGAAAGTATGGGTTTTTCATGATTCATGGCCCTTATGTTTGAAGTTGATGCTTATTAGGATATTCTTGAATGTGAATGAGCATAACTTAAAAAAAAGTTGATACAATTAGTAGTCTTTACAAGAAAGCCTTCACATAATGATCTTTCTTTTTGTGGGCATTTGTAATCACTGTTTACCATGCTGCCCCTTAAACTCATAGTTATGTTTCTCAAAACATGAAAAAAATCAGAGGTGCCTGGGTGGCTCAGTGGGTTAAAGCCTCTGCCTTCAGCTCAGGTCATGATCTCAGGGTCCTGGCATCAAGCCCCACATCGGGCTCTCTGCTCAGCAGGGAGCTTGCTTCCCTCCCTCTCTGCCTACTTGTGATCTCTCTCTCTCTGTCAGATAAATAAATAAAATCTTAAAAAAAACATAAAAAAATCAGAATGACTCATTTCGTTTTGAATTTTACTTGAAAAATGTTTTCTTTAGTAATCTCATCAGGGCATTAATTGAGGGGTGTGTGTGTGTGTGTGTGTGTGTGTGTATTTTTTTTTTTTTAACCTGTATCTATAAAACTTTTTACACACCGGCTCTTCTCATTAATCTAATCATTCAGTCTCCAGGGTCTGTAGCTGTCCAGCATGTTTCCAACTGGAAATCTTTACATCCTTAAAGATTTGCACGATGTCATCATCACTAGAATATCCTTTAGTCTGACATATAGGGCTGAATCTTACTATCGATCCGGCACTACAGGATCATTTAAACTTGCTAATTTAAAAGTAATTTAAATTTGCTGGAAGTGTTGTGAAGTACACACAATTTTAGTTTCATAGATATATCATTTAAACAAAGTGGATAGCATTCATATTTTCATTGACTCATTTACCTAATAATAGTATACTTCTACATGTCAGACATGATTATAAGTACCCAAAGACAGGCATAAACACAAGTGAGCAAGTTCTTTTTGTAATAGAACTTACATTCTAGTTGTGGTAATCTAAAAACAATTAAATGGGTAAATGAAACATTTTAAAACAGAAAATATTTCTAAGTGCTGTATTGAAAATAAAATAATTTGTTATGAGACTTGACACAGATACAGAAGATACAGAAGATGACAGGCAGATCACACTTTAGAGAACTCTTATAGGAGAGCATTGGATGGTTGGTGAACTCCTTAACTGAGGAAATAAGGAAGAGAAAAAATTGGAGCGTAGAGTAAAATAAGGTGGGCTAAACTTACCTCCTGGAATTTCTTTTTTTTTTCCTTTTTTTTTTTTTTTTTTTTTCTTTTTAAAGATTTTATTTATTTGACAGAGAGAAACACAGCGAGAGAGGGAACACAAGCAGAGGGAATGGAAGTGGGAGAAGCAGGCTTCCTGCTGAGCAGGGAGCCCGATGCGGGGCTCGATCCCAGGACCCTGGGATCATGACCTGCGCTGAAGGCAGACGCTTAACGACTGAACCACCCAGGCGCCCCTCCTTTTTTTTTTTAAAGATATTATTATTTATTTGACACAGAGGGAGAGATCACAAGTAGGCAGAGAGGCAGGCAGAGAGACGGGGGGAAGCAGGCTACCCGCCAAGCAGAAGCCCGATGTGGGGCTCGATCCCAGGACCCTGAGATCATGACCTGGGCTGAAGGCAGATGCTTAACCGACTGAGCCACCCAGGCGCCCCTGGAATTTCTTTAACATGTTTTGTTTTGCATTCTCTTCTGCTTAATCCATACCACTCTGATCCCATCTACTTATTTTCTTCCAGACATGTCTTTGAATTTCTGACCCACTGGTGGCGTATTTCCCCATTGTTAGCACTGTCATAATTTTAATCTTTATTTGTATGTGTTGTGTCATTTCAATGGAATTTTGGGGGGAATAGAAAATAAATATAATTATTCAGTCTATCTCATTTAATTTGCCACCAAATGGGGGTAACTAGTACAAAGAATAGTGATGGAAATCAGGTAGCATTTCATTCAAAAACTACCTATATTTGTGTGAAATTATCAACATCTTTTAAGGATGGGCTAGATGGCAGAATGTTTCCACTGGGGTGTGACCAGCTGTAGCCGGAAATGGGATTCCCTCATAGTTTGCCAGTGTGTTCATAGGAAGCATCACTCACACAGATCCAGCTAACACCAGTTTTTCTTTTAAAGTAGTAAATTCATTATGTTTGCCAACAAACTGACAAGCTACAAGGCACAATATTAAAAAAAGCTTCTATCTAGATATTTTTATATTTATATAATTCACACATACGTGTTTTTAAAAATATCTGCACATGAAACTGATATGAGCAAATATCTGTACTGCATTATTGTTACAATTTTTCTTTTTCTCATTTTCTTTTACTTTACCTTTGTATATATTTTCTTTTGTGTGTGTGTGTATCTGTAGCTGTATACACATGTATATATACTTGTATATATTTTCTTACTACCTTAATAAAAGTTTGCTGTAGCTATCAGATATATCTGATGTTATGTCAGCAGTAGATGATTTAATTATAACTCATAGTCTAGCATTCTTTTTTTAAAATATCTATTTGCCAATATCTTAGTCATATTTTACTTTTTCTTGAATTGTAAAAATACTGATCTGATTTAACACATTATGCTGTTCAGCAATAATATAAAAGTTTTCAGTTTTTTACTTTTAGGATGACATGATGCAAAAGTTCATCTTACACTTCACTATAGGTAAGGAATCACAGAAATATAAATCTGGGAGCTTGTAAACATCCTATTAACATCCTATCTCCCTTCCTGAGAGAGGTCAAGAAAATATTGTTTTCTTGAAACAATAGAGAAGTCAAGAAAATAAATTTTTATTGAAAACAAAATGGAGGAACCCTTTGGAATATAAATAATTGTCTCTAGAGGAAAGATGAGCTGTGTGGTACTGAGTTTACAACCCAGGGTTTTATACTTCTTGCAGTTTAAACACTTATCTCAAGGAAGGTATATGTCTCTAGAATTTTCACTAACTAGGGTTTTTATTTTGGGGGGGAGGGTCCATTTTATTTATTTATTTATTTAATTATGCTACATTAGTCTCACCGTACAGTACATCATTAGTTTTTGATGTAGTGTTCCAGGATTCATTGTTTACGTACAACACCCAGTGCTCCATGCAATAAATGCCCTCCTTAATACCTACCACCAGGCTCACCCATCCCCCCACGCCCCTCCGCTCCAAAACCCTCAGTTTGTTTCTTGGAGTCCACAGTCTCTCATGGTTCGTCTCTGCCTCAGATTTCCCCCCTTCACTTTTCCCTTCCTTCTCTTAATGTCCTTCATGTTATGCCTTATGTTCCAAAAATAAGTGAAACCATAATGATAATTCACTTTCTTTGCTTGACTTACTTCATTCAGCATAATCTCCAGTCTCATCCATGTTGATACAAAAGTTGGGTATTCATCCTTTCTGATGGCTGAGTAATATTCCATTGTATATATGGACCATATCTTCTGTATCCATTTGTTTGTTGAAGGGCATCTCGGCTCATTCCACATTTTGGCTATTGTGGGCATTGCTGCTATGAACATTGGAATACATATGGCTCTTCTTTTCACTAAATCTGTATTTTTGGGGTAAAAACCCAGTAGTGCAATTGCAGGGTCATAGGGTAGCTCTATTTTTAGTATTTTGAGGAATCTCCACACTTTTCCAAAGTGTCTGTACCAACTTGCATTCCCACCAACAGTGTAAGAGTGTTCTCCCTTCTCTATGTTCTTTCCAATATTTATTGTTTCTTGCCTTGTTATTTTTGCCATTCTAACTGGTGTAAAATCCTAGAGGAGAACATAGTAACCTCTTTGACATTGGCTACAGCAGCTTCTTTCAAGACACATCTCCAAGGCAAGGGAAGCAAAAGTGAGAATGAACTTTTGGGACTTCATCAAGATAAAAAGTTTCTGCACAGCAAAGGAAACAGTCAACAAAACAAAGAGACAACCCACAGAATGACATACAAAGGTCTGATATCCAAGATCTATAGGGTTATGTTTTAATCCAGGACAAAAGGTTCAGTAAAATTTGCCCAGGAATATCCTACAGTACAAAGTGTTATCTCTATATAACAATATCTAGAGACATAAAATATTTCAGCATATCAGTATAAAAAAATTTTCTGTATAGTACCACAAAAGGATTATTTGTATTGGATTTTGTTCATTTGTTTTTTGTTTGTTCTTAAGTAAAGGGATACTTAAGAACATTTGATAGAAATGCCTAGTGAAAGAAAGAAACTGATAATCCATGAAAGCACTGGTTCAGTTGCAGAACAAATTCCTTGAGGAATAAAAGTTAAGGGACTACAGATCACAAGTGGAGGAACTGAACTAATTAAACATATGATGTTCTTTCATCCATCATGCCAAAAGAAAGAAAGAGAATATAGATATGAATGATGGCAACTTAGTAAATTTCATGATGAGAAAATGGGGGAGCTCTTCTATGATTGCTTACTTATTTTAATGAAGTTAATCACAAGTTTATCAGCTAAGCATTGGGATAAGCTTAAAAGTATATGCTAGAGGTTTAAGATTAGAAGAGTGATCTAAAATACCTATCTTGGTGATTGGGAACCTGACTTTATTATGAAAATATAGTTGGCAGGTAGTTAGAATACATTAATAATTTGATTTTTTGCAGGTAAATTATTAAAAAAATATGGAAAAATTCAAAGGTGTGTGATGGTTAATTTTGTGTGTCAACTCAGATAAATTGTGGTGCCTGTTTTTGTTAAATGTATCTGAATATTGCTGTGAATGTATTTTATTGATGTGAATAACATTTACAATTGGTTTATTTTAAGTAAAGGACATTACCCTCGATTATGTAGGTGGGCCTTCTCAAATCAGTTGAAGACCTTAAAATCAAAAATTAAGGTTTCCTAGAGAAGAAATTCTGCCTCAAGACAGTAATATAGAAAAATCCTGTGTGAGTTTCCAGTCTGTTGGCCTGCCCTACAAATTTTAAAACTTGCCAGATCCAACATCTGATTGTAGGAGCCAATTTTTATATATAAAATCTCCTCTTGGTTCTGTTTTTCTATATTTTGATGGATACAGCTTTCATATAAGTTATATTAAACTACCATATAAGCTATGGACTCTAGGTTGAGTAAAGAGAAATGACAAGATTGGGCAGGGCTAGACTTTGATAATACAGTAAGGTCAGTGGGTTGCCTTCAGCATAGTATTGAAGAAGAGCTGGGGTAGGACAGAAGGTTTGAAGGATTTCTAAAGCATTTGCTAATGGTAAGCTGAGTTTTAAGAGGTAATATTAAGATGTTTTTAGACAAGAAGGAAAAGGAAATTGAGTTGGATTGTGAGATAAAAACTGTGATATAGGAATAATATTTTTGGTGGTGATACATGAATTGGAAGGCCTGGGTTTCTGGTATTGAATGAGATAAACAAACAGAGGGAGAATAATGGAAATAGCTTGGACGGAATCTTAAAATGGAGTAAGCGTTGAGTCTAAATAGTTTTCTCTGCATTTCACTGGAAGATCTAGGGACATAGGCAACTCATGTCTCCTGTGGGATGGCTGTTCCCAAAGGAGTGGCAACAAAAACAATAGAATAGGAATAATAATGAGAAAGAGGACAAAAAGAACAAGAAAAGACCCAAGCAGTAAATATTATGCTATGCACCATGTCCAAGGCACATTTCTAATTGTGTTTTCCATATATTGCCCATTTAATCTACTCATCAAAACTATAAATTAGGTGAAATAATTATCCCCAGTTTTTAGATGGGAAAGAACTTTTTCAAGGTGATAGAGAAATAAAAACAGACAAAATTCCTATTTTCTGCCTCTGTGTTATCATTTATATTATAGAAATAAATAAATGGCATGGTATTCTAGATGAACACACCAGATCTAAAGACACACAGTAATTGACCTGACTGGAGCTCACTTCCAATGTTAGAGAGCTAGGAATCAGTATGGACTGATAAAGGAGTATAATCCTATAGAATAATTAATAAGTGCGATCCTGTCTAAATGCGGACATGCTCCACTGTGTACACATATATTCTTTGATTGTATTGGTCATGGCCCTTAGAGGAAACTGACACACATAAATGGGGTAGTTGAAAAGAATTTAATTAAGGAAAAACAATTATTTACAAAGTTCTTGGCAAAGTTAAGGGAAAAAAATAAGATAGTGGCACACATTTCCAAGCAACAGTGTAGAGCTATTATCACCCCAAGGCCCAAAGAAGAAAAGTTGGGGAGCAATAGAATAGCTCCAGGAGAGAGCCATTCTGCCGGCGATGTATCTTTGGTTAAGGGAAGCAGTTACCTGTGGCTGTGACCATTCTCCTTTCCCACACTGCGTTGTCGGCACAGTTACTCCTAATGTTGAACCAAATAGAAAGAGAACAAGGGACTCCTTTGATGCCACCGGCCAAGATCAGCCTTCCAAGGACACAGAACATGAAAATAGAGTGGTTTGGAAAAGGCAATAGGGAATCATTAGCATACCGAAATTCCAACCCAAGTATACATTGTGAGTCATGGACAATGGAACTAAATGTGATGACACATGTAATTTAATTCCTAAAGTCATATATTGGAGAAAGACCAAAATGTCTTTTTTTTTTTTCTTTAAAAGACCAGACTGTCTTGAAGGATAAAACATTCTTTAACAAAGCAATGGAAAAATATGTGATCCTTTTTTTCTTTTTAACTATATTACAATAATAACTTTCATCAGCCTTAAGAGTTTTATCCTCTACCAGCCACTTTCTGCAGAGTATGAGAACTAAGACTAAGAGAAGGTAGAGTTAATTACTGGGTTTATAGTCACAAAGTGACTGAGGCAAACTTTAGGACATCTCTCTTTTTCTAAGGGCAGTAATCTTTTCATTACAATATAGCTTTCACCAGAGCAATTGTGTGTACCTTCAGGGACCTCTGCTCCTATTCATTTTTGGCTTCTCACAGTGAGTTAATCTTATCTGTGACACTTTCATTTTCATTTCTACAAAAATATCTTTTAAATACCCTTATTCCCTATTTCTTCACTTTTTACAGCTTATCTTATTTTTTTTTTCTGCTTTTTCCCCTGTATTTCTCCCTTGGACTTAACTGAGTCTCATTGTTCTTTTATTAATGATTTCCTTCTACAAATAAACATTCAGGTCCTATGTAAGCACCATTTTTTTTTTTTAATTTCCTTTTCTGCTGTGTCTTTAAGTTCCTGTCTTGAGCATTTCACCAACATCTTAAATTTTTTCATAAATTTACAACTCAAATGAATCATCTCTTATTTATCTAGCCCCTTTCAATCTAAATTATGACTGCACCACTCCACTGAAGCTACTTTCTTTGATATAACCAGAGAAATAGGAAAATTGATCCTCAGTATTGATCCTTTTTCTCAGTATTTATTCCCCACAAACCATTGTCAGAATTTGGTTCTTTAACAAGAAAATCATTCTTGAAATCTTTTTTTTTCTCCTTTTCTTCTAATGATGCCAGTGTAGTTTCCCTTAGTTCTCTCATTTCAATTTACCTGTCCTCTTTGATGTGTTCTATTCCTATTTCCCTTTAAAAAAAAAAAAAGTGTATCTTACTCATTTTCTTTCTCACTCTCTAACTGCACATTTTTCTTAACTATTTTCAGTCCTCCCAACATTGCTTTGTTATTTCTATCATCTAAATATCCATAGTCACTGTCTTCCTTATAACTACAATTCTTCTATTTTGATTATCTATGGAAAAACCCTATACTTGTGTTTGCTTAAGTATGTACTCAATGCATATATTATAGAAAATATGCTGGAAAATTTTTCTATAACCTAGCATCCACTCTTCTCTTACATAGCCATGGTATATATGACAATGTTAAGGGCATGGGGAAATCTTGCAAAAGAAATCATTTATATCTGGTCATTCTAACAGTTGTTTGACTGGAGTCCATCCCTCTACCCCCTTTTTTCCCTCATAAAAACCTACTAATTGCCCCCAGAAATTTGGCTTTCCAGAAAACACACTGCAGGGTATTGTTTCATGTGAAGTCCCAAATTCAACAAGTCCCAAACAGAATTCATCTGAACATGCCCACTAGTAGCAACATGAAGCTCCCACTAATCTAATTTCAAAATAATGGAGTTATCTTTTTTTTTTGTCCTGTTCCCAGTAGTGTCTACATCTAATCACGCAACAAAATTGGTTAATTCTATTTTAAAAATGCTTCACAGAGTTGCTGCTCTTCCCATTTCAATGGATATTAGCTTATATTGCAGACTCCCTTTATCTCTCAAACAAAATTTCAAGGCGTTTTTATTTAGTTTTCTCATTTTCCTAAATTTAAGGTATGATGTTGTAATTTTCCCATTTAAATTCTTCACTACTAAAATTACTTCAATAGAATAATATATGTATCTCATTCTGACATTGAAAATAGATACTTTAATACATGACTGGTTTTTTTTAAAAGATTTTATTTATTTATTTGACAGAGAGAGAAAGAGAGATCACAAGTAAGTAGAGAGGCAGGCAGGGAGAGGGGGAAGCAGGCTTTCTGTTGAGCAGAGAACCTGATGTGGGGCTGGATCCCAGAGGCTTTAACCCATTGAGCCACCTAGGCACCCCTAATACATAACTTTAATTACTAAGTAATTGTAATTATCAAGTGAGATAGAATTCATTTTTTGTGGATGTGTTATGCTACACTGCTATATAAGACACCTCAAACCATAAAATATTTTGATTATCTTCATTAATTAATTTGTTTATTTGGTAAAATTTGTGGGTGTTCAGTATGTGGGTGGCTTCGTGAGACTTTATGGGACTACACAAATAAACCATTGTGCTTACATGTATGTGTTCTTATCTAGTCAAACTGGCTCTCTGATTACTCTGGGAAAATTTACTCAATGGAAGCTGTCAAAAAATCAAGAAAAGGTAAAATCCCATATAACAAGATCCCTTCAATTAAATGCTCAATAAATGTTGCTAGTTGTTACTATTTCATTATCATATCTTGTGCTTTTATCTGTCAAAGAGATATTCATTTTGTTTTGTTAACTTCAGTATTTAAACTGTAGTTCTGTTACCCTACAAATTTCCTTAAGACAATGGATTATTTTCCTCATAGTGCTGTAACAAATTACCACAAACTTTTTGTCTAGAACAACAAAAAAATTATTATTAAATGAGATATATTATTATTAAATTACTATAACAGTTCTCTGAAAGTCAGAAGTTCAAAACTGGTCTTACCACAGTATAATCACGATGTCTGCAGGGCTATATTCCTTATGCAGGCTCTAAGTAGAAATCTCCTTTTCCAGCTTCAAAAGACCATCTACATTCCTTAGTTCATGACCCCTTTCTTTTTTTTTTTTTTTAAAGATTTTATTTATTTATTTGACACAGAGAAAGAGACCACAAGTAGGCAGAGAGGCAGGCAGAGAGAGAGGAGGAAGCAGGCTCCCTGCTGAGCAGAGAGCCCAACGTAGGGCTCGATTCCAAGACCCTGAGATCATGACCTGAGCCAAAGGCAGAGGCTTTAATCCACTGAGCCACCCAGGCGCCCCTCATGACTCCTTTCTTTATCTTCAGAGCCAGCAGAAGATTATTTCCAAATTTCTCTTTCCGACCTTGACATCTTTGTCCCATTTATAAGGATCCTTTTGATTATATTGGTAACATCTGGATAATCCAGCATAATTCTATCTCAAATTCTTAATTTAATCATATCTGCTAAGTTCCTTTTAACTGTATAAAATATTTACAGGTTTCAGAGATTAAGAAATGGAACTCTTTTGGGGCCATTATTCTGTCTGCCACAAGCAGGGTATATAGAATTTGTCTTACCTTAGTTTAGTTTCTATAATGTTTAGTGTCCTATATTCTGCATATGAAGGGCACAATAAATGTCTGTTGAATAAATGAATCAGTAATGGAAGAATAAATAAGTGAGTAACAGAAAATCTTAAAAATACCTGGATTTCCTACTGTATGGTTGATACTAAATTATTTAAACAAGAACTTCTTACACTCCATTGGAGTAGCAACTAACTCATGGAAGATTAAGGTTTATCTATTTATTATAGAAAGGCTTACGTATCTGTTCTAAATCAGCTTGAGACAAAGCTTCAACAAAAGATATACTTTCAGAACAATCTTTCATCATTTCCTCACTTGACTCTCGTAGTACTGTGGTTACAACGGTAAGAATGTTTTGGATGAGTGACATGTGTCAGGTATGTTTCCTTGAGGACAGTGAATGCTGAACTTTGCATCATGAACTGTGATCCTGTTTAGAATGTTCTAAGGTGTGATTTTAGCTTGCAGAATGTCAGAAGTTTTTCTGTCATCTCAAAAAAAGACACTTTTATTTAAATTCATGAAGGCTTAATAGAAATAGAATATGTTTGGTAAACTTATCAGTATAGATTCCAGTTACTTATATGGATTGTACTGTTCATTATATGTCAAAACCCTGCTTTAAGATACAGTGAAAGAGCTTTGCATTTGAATGTTTTTATTTACAAACTACTCAGAGCTGTTATTCAATATTAAGTTTTTAAGTTTTCACCAAAGCTCAGTGGAATTTAGCTCATCTATTTAAACTTTAATCATGGCAAAGCAGTACATAGATAATGAATTATTGCTTCAAAATAGAACCATGAAATGATGTGAAAAATGTTCATATCTTGATTGAAATATGAGCATTTACAAGGTTATGTTTAATTCACTTCATGTCTGCAGCATCAGTAGTTTCAGTGCTATGATTTTGTATTTATTTGCATTGCAGACTCTTCATACTGAAGGTTGTTGTCTCAATCAGTTCACACTGCTGCAGGCAGTAAATTCTGGATATGACATTCTTGCCCTCTATGTTCACTTTAAAGATAAGTTTCAAATTTAAAAACTTTATAATCTACATTTATTTGTTTAAAAATACAACCCCCAAATCATAGTATTGATTTTTATATTTCCTAATGGATTTGAACTAAATAAGAAATATTTTCAATGGAAGTATTAGCAACCTTCAAATCCATCTATAGAATGCTTTATTTGGAATGTAGACATTTTGGAAAAAACAAATTTATGATCACAAATTAAAAATACTGATAGATGTAGGTACCACAGCAAATTTTGTTATGTTTCTTTTGTTAATCCCTACCAAGAAGAGATTGTAAATGTCAAGAATGTTGTTAAGCAGACCCAGGGGCTAATTCTCACAAAGTTCCAAAACAAAAGGGAAAAGAAGGTCTATAGAAAAATTGTGGAAATTACCCTCAGGTGAGACATTCTGGGGAGACTGGTTCCAGTACAGGACAGGAAGAAAAAAACCTGTAAATCTAACAACAAAAAAATCTTTTATTCAGTTCAGATGGAATTCATCTGTTCAGTTTTCTCCTACCGAGTCCCAGTTCATACCTGTTGCCTCATGTAATTATTAATAGCCCTTCCTGATACTCTCAAAAGTGTCGTAGAGTGATAAATTACACAATCACATAAAACTTACAGGCCTAATGCTTTAGATCCTAAAGGACCTTTCACTATTGAGAAGAAATGGCTCCCTACTAGAAAGATTGCTGGAATTTGAGCAACTTTTGCTATTCTATTGCAACAAAAGTCATGAAGTTTGAAGACCAATCTTTGAGAACTGATCTATTTGATGTGTATATTGCTTGGTCTAGTTTGTGACAGTTTCATTAAATTGATGTAATTTTCTTTGGCAGAAAAGTAATTGTATCTAATTTCAGAGCCAAATCTCTTGAGAACTGTACGCTAACAATTGCGATACGAGAAGCTTATCAACTATTTAAATTTTATGTTAAGGATTTGTTGCACTTAATGGAATTTTTTTCAAGTATTCAAAATTCTAGAAGAGAATGAAATAGACATTTGCTTATAAATTACTATTCTGAGGAAACATGAACTCCAAAATTGAAATGTTTGTGTATCAGTGCTGGCTTATCATTAATGTTTCTGGCTTGATGTGCTTATTTTCACTTTGTAATGTGTAGAACTTTTTATAAAATGGCCTATCGAATTAATATTAATAAAAATCAGGTTAAAACACATGAATCCACTGTTTAGATCTTGTATCTGCATTATATTTTAATAGTGCTGTGGACTTTGAGGAAAATAGTGATATAAGACATGATTTCTGCCCCTACAGAAGTCATTGTGGCATCAAAAATAGCAACCATCATCATTATCATAGTTAATAGTACCAACGTCCTGAGAGGACAGAAATGGCACTCAAAAACCATCAGTCATGTGGGATTCTTGGATGACGGTACATTTCGCCTTTCCTTTTACAGAGCTGTATCCTCCACTTCTGCACACTTCATTTTTTTATATTGTACCTTATCTTTGAAAAGATTTTATATTTTTAATAAATACATTTTTATATAATATGAAAATAATAGTTGACATTTACCTAGTTCATAGTATGCAGGATATTGTTCAATGGATTTTTATGTATTAATTTTTATATATATTAACAATAGTCTCACATATCCTTGGTTTATAGGTTAAGAACAATTCAGACATAAACATAGTAAAATAAATTGTTGAAATTCACCAGATCAGTAATTATGGGATATGGCATTAAAACACATTCACTCTGGCTACATAAATATTCTCTTTAACACAGTATATTGCCTTTATGAATTATATTTATTTATAACTATGCTAATACACATATTGTGCATCTGTATTTTAGATTGCCAAAGATATATGTTTTAAAAGAAACCAGAAGAATAAATATGTAATTTTGTCTTTCATTTCTTATATCTTTCCCACTCTTAAATTTTCTTTCTCTGAAGACTGCAGTCAGCTGATGCAAGCTGGCACATGTTTGTGTAAGTCTTAGCCTATCAGTAAAAAATGTTGTGGTTGGACTGGCCTTTGTGGTTCTTGAGGTGCAAGACACCCTCTAGCAATAACTACCAAGAAACTTTGCAAAAATAAAGGTTTATTATTTACAAGACCTGGAAATTACATAGCACACCTGTGGCTACACAGGAAGGTATGGGGTAGAGAGATAGAGAGTGCATAAGGGCCTGGGGTTCTGTGTTTATTGGGGTCAAGGGGAGAAGGCTAGAGTTTCATGGGCTCACTCTTTTTGGTAGATTTAAAAAAGAGGGGGAAATTTAAAGCACAGGAAGAGAAAAAGTAAGTGGCCTAAATACTCAGTTATTGAAATCACCCAAGATTTCTAAAACAAAAGAGCTTCAGAAGCATGAGAAGGCCTGGCTCTTAGTCTAGGGAGGCTAGCAATGTGTTTATTCAAGATAGCCATTTTTGAAGTGGATGCCTCTGGCAATCAAAGCTTTAAGTCAAGCACTTGCATTACAAAAGAAAAAAAACTATGTCTGACTTTACACTAGCAATAGGTGGAACTCTATACCCCTTCAACATGTGGGTTGGAAAATTCTAACATGGTGGCTTACTGAGGCTTATTTTAGTTTGGGCAGGAGCTGGCTTTTAACTATTGTTGCTAGGGTAAGAGTTTTTAATCTTAAGAGGTACTATTCTGTTACTCAAGATTGACTGTAGCTTTAAGGGCTTTATGGAAGAGTTTCTCAGCTTTGGCCCTATTGACTTAGGACTGGATAATTCATTGTTGTGGGGGGCTTTTCCGTGCTTTGTAACATACGTGGCCTCTAACCTCGAGATACTACAAGTACCTTCCCTCCAGTGTGACAACCAAAAATGTATCTACATATTGATGTGCCCCCCTAAAGTCAAAATTGCCTTCAACTGGGGACCTTGATTTACAGTTGATGGCTGCTTCTTTTATGTGCTTAGAGGTGTTGGTGAAAGTAAAAGGAGAGATTAAGTGTGGTTTTTGTTGGAATTTATCCTGCTTGGTGTTCTTTGGTCTTCTTGGACCTATGGTTTGGTGTCTGAAATTAATTTGGGGGGAATTCTGTCATTACTGCTTCATATATTTCTTGTGTTTCTTTTTCTCTTCTTCCAGTATTCCCATTAAATCCATCTTTCATCTTTTGTGGTTATGTCATAGTTCTTAGATACGCTGTTCCTCTTTTTTCAGGATTTTTCTCTTTGTGTCTCAGTTTTGAAACTTTCTCTTGTCATTCTCAAACTGAGAGATTCTTTCTTCAGCCATATCCAGTCTGCTAATGATTCCATCAAAGGCATTCATCATTTCTATTACAATGTTTGTTTCTTTAGCATTTATTTATTTATTAGCATTTATTTTTGACTCTTAGAGTTCCATATCTCTGCTTATGTCATCTGTTCTTTAATGTTGTTTTCTTTTACCATTAGAGCCCTTTGCAAATTAATCATTGTTGTTTTGAATTTCTGGTCTGATAATTCCAACATCCATGCCATATCTCAGTCTAATTCTTATTCTGTCTCTTCAATCTTTGTTTTTTTTGTTTTGTTTTTTTACTGGTTAGTATGCCTTATAGTTCTTTTATTGCTATCCAGACATGATATACTAGGTAAAAGGTTTATATATACATATATAAATAAATAAATAAATAAATAAATATATATATATATATATATATATATATACACACACAAAGTGAGTGTGTGTGTGTGTGTATATATATGTATATATACACACACTGTATATATACATATATATATGTATATATACCTATACATGTATAGGTATATGTATATATGTATATATACAGGGGAAAGGGCAATATTTTATATTTCTATGATCAGATCTCAGTTTTTTAGTGAGACTGTGCCCCTAAGCTCTGGGTTTCATAAGTAGTTCTCATTCCTCATTCCCAACCCCTGCCTCAGGTGGGACAAGTTGGCTAGGAAGAGCTGGAGTTGGATATTTCCCTTTACCCAGGTCAGTTAGACTCTAATAAAACCCTTGTAGGTGAAGCTTTGGTGAACTACTTTCTCTTAAGGGGAGGCCTTTAAAACAACAACAACAACAACAACAACAACAACAGAATACTGTGGCATATTTTTATTTTATTTTTCTCTCCCTGCTGGAAGACATAGGGATTTTTTCAGATATTCACTGTGTGAAACTGGTAGAACTTCACAGACTAAAAGTCACAAAAGTGTTGAGGTCCCCTATGACTTGGCTCCACTGGAGTATTTAACTCCCAGACTTGTCCACCCAGATTCTAGCAATTCATCATTTACAGTTCAGGTTTTCCTACCCCAGCACTGGTTCCTGTGGGAGTTCTGCTCTTGGGTCTCCTCTCCTGTAAGTTATGATCTTCTTTATCTACCTGTTCTTCAATTATTGGGACAGTGGTTTGTCCTTTCACCTTACTTCTATGACAGATCTAAGAAGAGTTATTGATTTTTAGGTTGTTCAGATTTTTACTTGTTAGGATGAAGTGATGACTTCCAACCCTCTTAGGTGGTGGATTGGACACCAGAAGTCTGCCCTTAACCAAGGGCAAGCCTTATGACATGAGCAGAAATGGAACTAGGCTTTGAAAATGTCCTGAGCTGAATGGCAAGCGTACACAAGTGACAGTAAGCAAGACCTATTTGCTAATGTTGAAATGGAATCACACTTGGAGTGTGTATGTGTGCTGTAGCCTCAGCTGAGGTAAAACTAAGACAAGCATTAATGATGCTTCATGTTGCTACAGAGTATTAATTAGGCCTTAACACTTAATTCTTAGTGCCAGGCATACTTGGACACTTTCAATAGCCTGGCTTAAATTCCATTCTACGTTCAGGCTAAAGGAGGGAACTGTGAAGGGGCTAGATATCTTTGGATTCATACAGTTTATCCATAGGCTATCAGGAATTACTCTCTATTCCTTGGGACCAATTTGACTCTGGACTTTTAATTACATAAGCTCTGACCAGTGTTTAATTTTCTATGACTTAATTTCTGGGTTCATCTAGAAAATATGGTAAAGTATAATAAATATTGGTGATAGTCTCTATATTAAAACAATATGCTCTTTTTATCACTTGAGGTAGAGAAACAAGGAAGTTATTACAAACTAATAAAACAATATTAATATTCTGAGTCTGGAGTACTTTGAATCTTGATGTCAAATTTGCTTAATAATTGAGAAGAAAATGGATTGATTTGAGAATAGTGGTTTAGTCTGATGATCAGGATGGAAACAGCATAGTAATAAAATACAAGTCAGGCTGATTGAATCAAAGGAAGAGAAATATTCTTGAGGAAAATGTTGAGATTTTAGGGAACAGATAAGACATATCTGAGAGGAAAAGGAGATCTTGAAGTTCAGGCTAAACTGATAAGCACTGGCATATAACTGCTCTTAAAGAGGCCCCTAAAATAAAGACATATTTTAAACATAGTTAAGAAATAGTGCCTGATGCCCAAAGAAATTTCACAGGGAGAAATGAAATATCCCAGAGTAGAAATGACTCCCCAAAGGGTTTGAGAATCCATAATAAGAATCAGAGAACAACCAGTTAAAGATTATTACAGACATACTTAGAGGTTGAAAACTCTAGACATATTAGAGAGAGGAAGGCCTGCAGATTAAACTGTAGCTATGGTAGGTGAAGTTGATGACATTACTTCCCTAGGGGAACCCAAGCTAAGAGAAGGCACAACAAAGGTATCAGTGATGGATCAAGTCTATGTCTGAATTAAATGTTGAGCTGAAGAGAAAACACCTCTGACTAGAATTACACAATTCAGGAAAGTGAAGGTAAACTACATTTATTAGATGTGTTTGACATTGAATCATGGTAATTTCTAAAACTTGGAAGGACTCGTTCCAGTGAAAAACCCAGGGACAGTGACTAGAAGAACCCTGGCTATCCAGGCGCTGACATATCCTCTGATACTGAGAGGAACTGAGGGCCTGTGCTTTAACTTCTCTGTCTCCCATGCTCTTTCTCCAGAAAACCCACGGTACTCTCCCAAGCTGTCTACCTAAAGTCGTGGTTAAAGTGTACTTTTCAGTGATGCTTACCCTAACCACTCTCTTTAAAGCTATTATCTGTAATTGTTCATCCAAATTAACTGTTCTCTTTATCTTGTATGTATTTTCCTCAATAGCACATGCAAAAAATGTCTATAACTTAAGTTTTTAATGTATCATTAACTATTTTATGTCATAGTCTCTGGAATAGAAGATTCATGAGAGCATAGATATTTAACATATTTTGTTCACTAATGAATCCTAAGCATTTAGGAAAGTGGCTGTCACAGAGGAGGCTCCCAATAAATATTAGTTTAATGAATAAATGTAGTACTTATGACACTTGGAAATAAACTACTACAACTCCAGGGGCTCCGTAGGAATGACACTGTTCTAAAGAGGAAATTTCTAGCTCCTACCAGGCATCAATAATTCCTTTCATGATGAATGAATAGATGAAGAGATTTCGGAGAATAGTTTTAAGATTTAAATTAAGGCTTCAGAACTTTAATCATTAATTCACAAGAAAAAGAGTATTTCATTTTGAACCTTAATTCATTGTGTTTTCAACATGATTGCAAGGAGGTTTAATCTTTGAATTTGATTGAATTTTGATTGAATTTTGATTGCAAGGAGGTTTTAATCTTTGAATTTGAATTTCTCCCTAAAATGCAATAGGGAATTTGTGTTAAATTTGAAGGTATTTCTATATTTTGGCATAGCTATTATTGTCAAAATATATTTGTACATCTTATTACTGAAGTATCTTGATGTTACTTGAATTCATGGAGTTTATTCTAATTGGTAAAGAATGTTGAATATTGTAACTGGACTTAATCTGGTATGAAAATAGAACAAAAGATGAATTTTTAATTGAGAGTATCAAGTGAAATTAGAGTTAGTTTAATGACTATATTGTTTTAATTCATTTCAGTGACTTTGGGGGACAAAACTCTAAACTGAATACTAGTGGTCTCAGGAGCATTTATAGATGTTTGGAGAAGTGGACTCATGAAAGGTAGATATAGTGCTACTCAGATAAACTGCTAATCAGTTGGGTCAGGGGAAATGCTACACAATTCTTTAACCACAATTCTTTAACCAGTTCTTTGTTAAGCCCAATATGTTAAGGGAGGGAAAAAAAAACAACCAAAAAAGGATAGAGGAACCCATTCTTCCCATACCTGATAGTTTCTTCCTTTAAAGGGAGCCCCGGGCTTCTCTCCACTTTTACTTATTCCTCCCTGGCGATGTATACTAAACTACCCTGTTGATAAATTTGAGAAAAATAACTGGACATGCTTATCTCAGCTCCTACCATTTCTCTAGGAAGCTAACAAGCCCACAAAGAGCTTACTTTTTCTCTGCTCCCTGTCAGTGTCAGTGGAGGACTTCTCAAGTCAAGCATGACAATGACCCGTTGGGTAAATTTGCCTCATTTAGCTGGAACGCCTAGTTTGTGTTAAATGAAGCTGCATCAGCCACACCGATCTTTATTAATAACAAAGATGATCTATTAGCTTCTCCCTTTACTCTTTGTTATTCAGACCTAGTTGGGGAAGAAGCTTATTAGTATTGCCCTCCTCTGAATAAACACAGAAAATATTTTCTTGCTGGTTACCTACTTGGGTAACTACCTCATTTTAAGACTTACAGTAAGGATGTAATTTCTTCTCCTGGTTTGCCATATATTGTGTTCTCATAGAGCATCTGGGATCTTACTTGTTTTGCCCTCTGGTACAGGCTTTTAACGCCAGCTATTCCAAACATGGCCAATTCAGTAAACTGATGTCTCTCTAATTGGACCAGTAGACAGGTTTGAGACAGGTTGCTTCAGTCCCTTCCATAATTATTTCATTGGCACTGAAAATCTAAGTAAAAGCTCTCACTTAGTGGCTATACAACTGTATAAGGACATTATAACACATGAGAGAAAAGGTTTAAAATTTTTACATTCTAAATTAATTTCAGTGTACTCCTTTTGTTAAGTCTTTCTTTCTGAAATTCTCATTATCCCTTAAAGAAAGACCGTATTTCAATTCCTGAAACTATTTCCTTACCCTCTCTGAATGCTCTATTTCTGTGTCCTTTATTCTGCAGTATTATCCATTCTTTGGCCTTCAGGTAATGTAGTTCAAGAGGGATTTGTACTTCTCTACTACAGATCATTTGAAAATATATAGGGATACTGTGGCTGTCAAAATGACTAGGAAACAGTACTACTATTTTTGGTAGGCTGGAGGATGCTAATTATACCATAATAAGAACAATTCTATCCAAATGTCAAAAACAACCCATTAATTAAAATTGAGAATGTTGTTTCCAGTTTTGGCTTTTGTGGACAGTGCTGTGATGATCATTGTTAGACATGTCTTTTCCTGCCAACATGTACAGTAGTAAAATAACTGGGATGTAGGATACGCCCTTGTAAGCTTTGGTGGACACTATTAAGTGGTTTTCCTAAGGAGTTGAATGAAATTTATACTTCCATGAGCAGTGTATGAGTGTTCTAGTAGTTCTATAACCTTTCCACTTGGTATTTCATTCTTTTTATTTATTTGTTTTTAGGTTTAGCCATATTACAGGGTATATAGTTATTCTGGATTTTATTTGATATATCTGATGACTTACTATGGTTGAGAGAATGTTCACATGTTTTGGGGGAATTACCCTGAATTCTTTTTGAAATTCTTGTTCAAAAATTCTTCTCCCACTTTACAGTTTACCAGTTTATTTTGTTTCTTAGATAAAAGTATTATTTTATATTTTTAAAATAACTTCAGAATGTTTTCTGATTTCCCTCTTAACTTTCTCTTTGATTCATGGGTATTTGAAAGTGAGTCATTTAATTTCTATATCTTTGGATAATTTTCATATATCTTTCATTTAGTGATTTCTAGTGTAATTATCTTGTGATTAGAGAACATACTTTGTTTTTTCTTAATTAAAATGTTTTATTTATTTTCCCCACCTTTACTCAGATATAATTAATAAATAAAATTGTATATATTGAAAGTATATAATGTGATGATCTGATATACATACATATTGTGAAACGATAATCATAATCAGGTTAATTAACACATCTGTTTCCCCACATAGTTTTCCTTTATGTCTGGGTGTATGTATGTGTGTCTGTATATGTGATGAGAATGCTTAAAATATTCTCTTAGCAAATTTTAACTATACAACACAGTATTATTAACTGTAGTCAGCATGCTGTACATTATCCCCAGAACTTACTCATCTTATAGCTAGCAGTTTATATCCTTTGACTAGTATCCCTCCATTTTCCCCATACACAGCTCCGGATAACCACTATTCTACTCTCTGTTTCTATGAGTTTGATTTTTATTTTTTTAAGATTCCACATATAGGTGATATCAAACAGTATTTGTCTTTCTTGGTCTGGCTTAGTATAATGTTGTCCAGATTTATCCATGTTGTTGAAAATAGAATGATTTCCTTCCTTCACATGACTGATAATATTGTATTGCATATATATGTGTGTGTGTGTGTGTGTGTGTGTGTGTGTGTGTGTGTGTGTACTGCATCTTCTTTATCTGTTCTATAGCAGTGGGCACTTAGGTTGTTTCTGTATCCTGACTATTGTGAATAATTCTGCAGTAAACACAGGAGTGCAGATACCTCTTTGAAATACCAATTTTGTTCCATTCAGGTTTATTAGAACATAAGGTAGTTCCATTTTTAATTTTTTGAGGAACCTCCATAGTTTACTATAGCTATACAAATTTTCATCCCCACCCACAGTTTATAGGGGTCTCTTTTCTTCACATTCCCCATAATGCTTGTCACCTCTTATCTTTTCGGTAAGTGCCATGCTAATTGCTATAAGGTGATATCTGATTGTGCTTTTGATTTGCACATTCCTGTGGATTAATGATATTGAGCCACTCCTCATGGATTTGTTGGCCATTTATATGCTTTCTTTGAAAAATTAGATATACAATATTTGGCTCATTTTTAATTAAATTAAGTGGTTTTTTTTTTTTTTTTTTTTTTACTATTAAGTTGTATGTATTCCTTATATGTCTTGGTATTAACCCCTTATCAGATATGTGGTTTGCAAATATTTTCTCCCATTCTGTGGGTTGCCTTTTCATTTTGTTGATTGTTTCCTTTGTTATACAGAAGCTTTTTAGTTTAATCTTGGTGCACTTGTTTATTTTTGCTTTTGTTGCCTATGCTTTTGCTGTTATATCCAAAATATCTTTGCCAAGACTGACATTCAGGAGTTTTCTCCCTATGTTTATTTCTTTCTCTTCTTAGGGCATTTTATGGTTTTAGGTCTTACATTTACATGTTCAATCCACTTTGAGTTAGTTTTTATGACTGGGGTATGATATGGGTCTGATATCATTTTTTTGCATGTGGATATCCAGTTTTCCCAATACCACTTATAGAAGAGACTATCCTTTACACATTGTTTATTCTGGATACTCTTATCAGAGATTAGTTGACCATATATGTGGGTTTATCTCTGATCTCTTACTCTGTTCCTTTGGTCTGTATGTCTTGTTTGGTGGTGGTGGTGGTTGTTTTGTTTTGTTTTGTTTTGTTTTGTTTTGTTTTGCCAGTACATACTGTTTTGATTGCTTTGTAATATGGCTTGAACTTGGAAGTATGATGATCCTAGTTTTCTTCTTTCTCAAGATTGATTTGGTATTCAGGGTCTTTTGTGGTTCCACAAAAATTTTGGGATTTTTTTTCTATTTCTTTGAAAAATGCTATACGAATTTTGATTGGGATTACAATGAATCTATAGGTACCTTTAGTAATTGACATTTAACAATATTAATTCTTCCAACCCATGAACACAGGATATCTTTTCATTCATTTATGAATTCTTCAAGTTTTGGTCAATATCTTAATGATTTTCAGATATTTCAATTCCTTGGTTAAATTTATTTCTATGTATTTTATTGTTTTGATGCAATTGTAAATGGGATTATTTTCTTAATTTCTATTTGTGATAGTTCTTTGTTATGGTATAGAAGTGAAACTGATTTTTGTATATTGATTTTCTATTCTGTAACTTTACTAAATCTGTTTATTAATTCTAGAAGATTTTGGTGGGATTTTTAGGATTTTCTATAGGTGAGATCATTCCATCTGAAAAGACAGTTTTTACTTTATGCTTTCCAATTTGGATGGCTTTCATTTCTATTTCTTGCGCATTTCTCTGACTAGGACTTCCAGTATTATGTTGAAATAGAAGTGGTGAGAGTGGGCATTTTTTTTTTCCTTGCTTCTCATCTTAGCAGAAACACTTTCAGCTTTTCTCCTTGAGTATGATATCAGCTATGAGTTTGATATGTATGGCTTGTATTATTTTGATATAAATTACTTCTATACTTACGTTGATTGGGAGTTTTTATCATGAAAGTGGGTTGAATTTTGTCAAATGGCTCTTTACGCATATATTACGATGATTATATGGTTTTTATCCATCATTCTGTTAATGTGGTGTGTCACATTTATTGATTATGTATATTGAACTCTCCTTGCAACCTATGGATAAATTCCACAAGATAATGATGTATGAGCTTTATAATGTGATGTTGAACTCTGTATTCTAGTATTTTGTTGAGAGTTTTTGTATCTGTGTTCATCAGAGTTATTGGCCTGTAATTTTCTACTCTTCTTGTGTCCTATTTTTGGTGTTGGTATCAGGGTAATAGTGGCCTTCCAAAATGAGTTTGGAAGTGTTTCATTCTTTTAATGTTATGAAAGAATTTGAGAAGGATTAACATTAATTATTTTTTAAATATTTGTTAGAAATTCACCAGAGAGATCATGTAGTCCTGGCTTTTCTTTGTTGAGAGATTTTTGATTACTGATTCAATCTCCTATGTATTCTAGAATTTTTCTTTTCATTTATTGTATTATTCAGCTTCAGAATTTCTGTTTGATTTTTTTTTATTTAGGATTTCTTTTGTGTGTTTAAGTCCTCATTTGCTGTTGTTTTCCTATTTGGTTTAATCATCTTTCTATATTTTCTTATAACCTGCTGAGTTTCCTTAAAACAATTATTTTGAACTTTTAATCAGATAAATCATAGATCGTTGTTTCTTTGTGGTTATTAGAAAATTATTGTGTTCTCTTGGTGCTATCATGTTTCCTTGATGTTTTGTGTTTCTTGAAGTCTCATGTTGTTGTCTTTTACATTTAAAAAATGTCTTTTACATTTACCAAAGCAGAAACGTCTTCCAGCCTCTCTAGAGTGGCTTCTGGAGGGAAATATTTTCACCTGTCAATTCTGATAGAAGTTCTGAGACTATCTCAGACTTTTTTTTTTGTGGATATGTCTGTTTCATACGTGTTCTGTCTTGGGGAGAGGTAGTAATTCTTAAACTTGTATTCTTCCTCTTGATCCTACAAAGCCAGACTGAGTGAGGATATCCTCCCATTAGCTTTCTGTAAGATGGTGCGGAATGTTTAACTTTATTTACTTTCTCCCACTCCTACATAGTTAGGCTAGCTTTCTGAGCATGCTCACTGGCTACCTATAGGGCTTATTCTTGCTGTTCATACGGTACTCTCAGGGAGCCAGTCATGGGGGTGGGGCTATGTGGGTGAAGTGTCTGGAGCAATGGGATTAGGTGGGTCCACAGGTGAGGCATTTCCAGCATCTCTGTGTGGGTTTCCTCATGGAATACATGAAGTGGTTTGTAGGACACATCCCTTTGAGCAATTCTAGGCTCTGACTGCTGTGCTCCTAGTCTCTCCCTATCCCTCATTTCTGCACAATATTCTAGACAGGATGAAAAAGAGTGGTAGCAGCATGTTATATAGCTGAGGAAGACATCTCAGTTTCCCCTATGGAAGACATCATGGACCAAGTGGGTCTCTCTTGGTATTGAGCTGTGTTACTATGAGGGAGGATGATGTGGCTAATGTGAAATTTTCTCTTATCCTACTCAGTGCATCCAATCTCAGATTTTTTTTGCCTTAATAGGGTGCTAGAATTCTCTGCTTGACTCCCAAATTTCTTCAAAAGTGCTCTCATGAATGAGTGATTGTCAAAATGGTGTTGAGGGGAAGACAGTAGAAAACTCCTATTTCACCATCTTGTTGACATCAGTCTCTCCAACTTTTAAATCTTGTTTTATGGTTAGCATTTTCTGTATTGTTAACTGTATGCCAGCCCTGTGACCAATATGTAACTTCCTGTATTATGTTCTAAAATCCCTGGTTCTAACATATATCCAGAGATAAATACACATGCAAGTATAGATGTACCTGGAATTTTTATGTGTGGAAAGAAGGGCATAAAATTATTTTTATAAGCTTATCTATTTACATAGAACCATTGTTTGAAAAGGCCACTCCTTCCTCTGTGTTCTGTAGTATTACTTTTGTTAGAAACTGGATACATATATATGGAGGGGAAATTTCTGGAATCTTTAATCTGTCCTGTTTTACTGATAACTTTATTTATCTTTATACTAATACCATACTGTCTTAATTATAGTAAACTTCATAATAAGTCTTGATATATGACAATGTAAGTACTGCAAAATTTTAAAGCCAGTTTAAAATTATCACTGCTAAGCTTGTCTTTTTAATTTTTCTATAAATTTTAGAATCAGTATTTCATTTACTAACAAATAATATTTTAATTGGCATTGCATTGAACCTATTGAAAGATTTAGGAGAAATTGACATTTTTATAGTATTTAGATTCCTAATCCATGAACATTTACACCTTCATTGATAGTTTCCCACAATGTGTAGCATAAAGATCTTCATTTGTTTCTTCTTTGACTATTTCCCATTGTGGTAGGCAGTATAACAATCCTGCAAAGGAAGGCCACATTTCCTAATTCCTGGAACCTGTAGAAATGTTATCTTACATAGCAAAAAGGAACTTATGATTAGGTTAAGCATTTTGAGAGGAAGAGACTATTCCAACTTATCTATATAAGTGGAGAAAATGCAATTGTAATGTTTCTTAGGAAGAAGACAGGAGGGTCCTGCCTGAGAAGGTGATGTGGCAAAGGAAGGAAGGGCTGGAGTGATGTGGGCCATGAGCCTACAAATATGGGCAGACTCTAGAAGCTGGAAAAAGCAAGGAAATAATTCCCCCCCAGAGCTTCCAGAAAGGAATGTAGCCCTGTTGACCTACTTTGTAATTTTGATTTACAGAATCGTAAGGTAAAAATATGTGTTCTGCTAAGTTTATGGAAACTTGTTATGGCAGCAATAGGAAACCAATGCGATTGTAATATTTATTATAAAGCTCTTAAACATCTTTCACTAGTGTATTTCTGAGTATTCGTAATTTTATGTGTTTGTAAATGACAATGTTAATGTCATTTTCTAAATACCCTTTGTTGTAAAGTAGAAATATAGTTATTTTAGTATATTTGTCTTATTTCTAATCTTAAATTTATTATGAATTTAGAGATATTATTCACATTTTCCTTTGGAGTTTCTCTTTATACAATTATATTACTTACGAATAGCAGCATTTTTATTTTTTCTTTCTTACACTTACTAATTATTTGTCTTATGGCGTAATTTAAAATCTGAACTGGGATGGGATACTAGGAGGAGATAATACATAGGCAAACATAATAGGTCAGACATTTAAGAGTTATGAAAGAGTTAGTATAGGTATCACCGAATTAAATTTTTCTTCTGAGTATAATTACTGCATTAGAGAATACAAAGAAAAACTAAAGGTGATTAGCCACCAATTAATACCTGAGTGTGAATGTTAGTGGGTCTCTTTGGAAGTTTATAAAGGGACTTCCATGCCTTATAGTTAGACGGGGGAAAAATCTGGAGACAAGCCTAGTACAAAATTATGAGTAGAATATTTTTCAACAAGTCATGTGAGGAAAATATGCAAAAAGAATGAAACCTTACCATAATGTGCACTGGTTTAGGAAAAGAGTTCTTAATAGAATTAACAAAGCATAAATCATAAAAGTAATGGAAGATACTATTATTAATAGGGATGGACAAGAATATATTAATTGGATCATTGGTCACCACCTTCCCTTTACCTGAGGCCTTGTTAATAATCCAGCAAAGTGGGGTACCTAGGTGGCTCAGTTGCTTAGGCATCTACCTTTGGCTTAGGTCGTGATCCCAGGGTCCTGGAATCTAACCCCACATCAGGCTCTCTGCTCAGCAGGGAGCCTGCTTCCTCCTCTCTCTGACTGGTGTTCCCCGTGCTTGTGCTTTCTGTTGAATAAATGAATAAAATCTTAAAAAAAAAATATGCCAGCAAAAACATCACTCTTACCTAACACAACCCATTTGGTTCTGTAGGAAGAGATTTGTGAATTATATGGAGATATCCAGGGACCTGAACCCTTTATATTCTTTGTCTATAAGGCTGATAACTAATTGTTGTCATTATCCTCTGAAAGCAGTGTGTGTGTATGTGTGTGAGGGTGTGTTGTATTTGTATTTACTATTCAGATGTGACATGTGCAAATTTAGAGAAATCATTCAGTAATTATAGTACCAACAAGGAAATATTAAGCGATACATTTTCATTGACAAAAGCATATGAAGAAAATAGCGAGAAAAAAACAACAACAAAAAAGCATTAGCCAGTGATCCATGATATGAAATGTATTGATGTAAGCATAGGGAAAAAAAAAAGCAAACTTCTCTATTATTTTTCAAGGAGAATGATCATCAGAGTAGGAAAGTGTAGAACATTTTGATACTAAAAATTAAAATACGATGTAGGTAAGATTGTGGGAAAACAACTATTTAATGCCTGCACCTGAGCCCTATCTCTGTCCTGTCTCCATTAGGCTATTAATTGTATTACCATATGTTTATTGAATGCCTACTAATTCTATATTATTTTACATTTATTTCCCATATACTTACTTATAACACTTCGAAGTATAATTCTCAGAACACTGATTTTGTGGAATTTGAGACAAAAAATTAGAATAATGTGAATAACATGAACCTAAGATTTTGCTCCTAATTTCCTAGTTCTTCCAATTATCACTGAAAATTGATGAATCACAGTGACATAACTTAGGAGTTCTTGGTATAAGATGGGCTATTTTGATGCATACTCTACCATTTATTTATTGTATTTATCTCTTTAGAAGTTCTAGAAGGTTAGAAATGTTCAAAGACATGATTTTCTTAAAAGTAAATGAGGTAAATGCCTGAACTATGGACAAGTCAGTTTCAATAATGAACATTATTGAATAAACATAAGAACATTTTGATAAAAAAATTGTCAGATGATTTATAAACATTTAAAATAAGGCAATTAGTGACCTATAAGAGCCAATGAGAATTTAAAAAGTCATGTTACTCAATTAAAAATATTTTTTGATAGACAGATGAGAAGAATTCATTCCTTTTTTTTCTACATTTAGACTTTTTCAGTAAATATTTATGAAGTGCTAAGTACTATCAAAGGACAGGGGATAGGCTCGTGAATAAAACAAAAAAGGCCTTGCCTTCTTGGTGAGAAATGAAAAAGGATAAAAACATAATTTTATATGTATAAGTATTTATATATCAATGTCTACATATATATCCATCCCTGTATCTATATCTAAATCTATCATCCAAACATGATATTTGATATGTATTGTCAATAGTGACAAGTACTATGAAAAACCATAAAACAGTATAAAAAGATAAAAAGTGATGGAAGGGGTGTGTTTTTTGAAATAGATAATTAGAGAAGACATCTATGGTGATATCACAGTTGAGTAGACACTGTACAGTGTGAAGGAGAAAGCTATGTCCTAAGTAAGGGAAGAGCATTTTATGTAAGGAAATCAGCAGTGCAAAATTTTTGAAGAAGAACAATGTTTTACAAGAATAGTAGGAAGTAACTAGATGTCAGATCATGTAAGACCTTACAGAAAAGACATTGATGCATTGGGATCAGGGCTGTATCTTAATCAGATTTGAAAGATTATTTGATCTTGTACAGAGAAGAGTCAAGAGTACAATGAAGAAAAGAAACTAGATAAGAAATGATAAAGATAGAGAGTAAAAAAAAATTTAGCATGGTTATTGACAATTTCTTTTTTGAGAAATTGATGGAGAATTCTGAACTTTCCAATAACATAGTTAGCTTAATAACTTCTCAATGAGAATCCTAGGAGAATGTTAATGACTTAATGTCAACTTGGAAGGAACTTAGGCATAGGACTTGGTTCTTAATGTTATCCTGTTGAGCATCTTTGTCTGCAATTCAGTTGGGCACATGGAAAACGTGCTAATGAAATTCACAGATGAGTTGAGACTGTAAATAAGCCATTGAAACACATAGGCAGGCTACAAAATTACCATTACAGACTGGAAAATATAGTCACATTTTCCAGAGAAACTGTACTTTGCTTCAGAGAAGCAAATCTAAGACATCAGACAGAAATTCCACATGAAGCCAAGATCACCAACTGTGCAAACCCCCAAATCCCAGGAAAAGTTTAAACAACAAGATAGAGATCAGACTACAGCTACAAAGCAGAAAAAAACAAGGAAGACTGCCATTAATGTGTCAAAACTTTTCAGAAATTTCTGTCAGTAAAGAAGAAGGTTTCTGTTTCTGATTCTACAGAGAAACAAAACCACAAAAACCACAGTTCAAATCAATAGAAAAATATATTGTTGATGCAGTAGGAATTTTTTAAGGGATATATAAACCAGACTTAATAGAAGTGGTATTGAACCCTCTGGCATTCACTAACGTTATTAAATGGGAAGCCATATTAAATGGCCTATAAATGAGTAGGCCAGTCAGTGTTACCCCTGAAAAGTGAGGGACATGTTTTAGGGAGTTAATAACTTCCACATAATGCTATTCTTTTCATACACTCAATAGAACTATATACAAACAACAAACATTGGAGAATAAGAATTATCCATTTAAAAAGATAGGAAATCAGAAAGAAAACTAAATCCATGAAAGAAAGCCACCAAATTAAAAAAAAATTTTGAATATTCAACATATAATGATTCTCATTGAACAGAACAAAATTAAGAAGTCTTTGGAAACAAATCTAACTTGTATTTTAAACATGATTCCAAAGAATATTGCACCCAAGAAAAAGAATCAGAATTCTTGAAATAAAGACATTTTACTAAATTAACAAAAGAAGAAAACTATTGAAATGAAACATAGAAAAAATACTGAAAAACACAATAGAAAAATACAAAGATGAGAAAGATATGAGAAAATAGTTTAAACACATGGGGCATTGATGTAGACATCCAAAACCTAATAGAAGAAGACAAACATAATTGGGAGGATGGAAGAATATAAATAATTAAAAATAATAAAAATAAAATCAAAGACATGAATGATACGACTAATAAGAAAAGCAAACTGTTTTCTGTACCCAGCTAGGAAGAGATAGGTTATGCTGTAGTAAGAAACAGTTTCCAAATATCACTGATCTAAAAGAACAAAGGTTTATTTCTTGTTCATGCTATGTGTCTAATTTGGCTTGGTGTAGAGTTCTGGTCAGTTTCATCTTAAGTCAGGCACCCAGGGTGAGGATTATCCATCATCTAAACTATTGCTCTTTTCTGGAGTTGGAAGAAACAAGGGTGATAAGTTACACATAGTGTCTTAGGAAATCTGAACATACTTGAGTGTAGCACGTATTACTCCTGCTCATATTCCATGGCCCAAGCAATTCGTGAGCCCAAAGGCTCACCTCAAATTAGAATACAAAATACAAAAAATATGTAAAATAAATGAGAAGATAATTTTTACAAAGACAAAGAAGAGTCAAGCTATACATAATTAGTGCTCAAGAAGCAGAGAACAATGCAAATGGAAATAAGGAAGTAGATAAAGATATATAAAAGAAAAAAATATCCTCAAAAAATAGACTTGAATTTATAGATTGAAAGAGCGCGACCCATTACAGCAAAATTTTATGTAAATAATTAGCACTAACAAATATCCTATGAAGCTGATGGGCACCTAGTCAGAAAAGAAATGTCTATACTATTGGAAAATCATGTTGGCTTCAAATATTCTCATAATAAAACCGAGTTTTGAGGAAAGGAAATTTATACCAGTAATTTTATATTCAGAAAATGTTAATTCAGCCATAAAGCAATGGGCATTCTCATCCTGCAAAACCATCCTTGAACATTTACCAAGAAAACTACTGAAAAAAACTATCATATCTGGAAAATAAGTAAATCATTAAAATAAAGCAAATAGAGGAATTTGTCGAACTATAGCTTAAAAAATATTGGTGAGGAGCTTTGATTCAGTAGAATCTTGAATCAGGGTAAACTAATTTTTAAAATTACATTTAGGTAAGAGAAAGTACATGTTATATATATATATATCTTAATATCTATCTATCTATATCTATCTATATCATAATATATCTTATATCTTAATAATTCAAAATGGTAATTCAGCTGACAAAACCAATTTACAGGAATGGGAATAAAAGGTGGGAAGAAGAATAAGTGTACAAAATCTCTCGTTTTTCATAAATGAGAGTTAACAGATATAATAAATAATATATACAGTTTAAGATATTTAAATTATTTCCATATAATTTAGCATGATTTAAACATCATCATATTATAAATTAAGGTTGTACATAAATATAGTCATTTTTTTCAGGTAGCAAAATGTCTTCATGTCAACACTCTTGGAGTATGAGAGCTTATGTAAGGATGCATCCATTCACAATACATCTCAACAATAATTGATAAAACATCCATATTCGCAGTATTTAAATTATGCATGAAGTTTTATTACTTACTCAAATGTCTGGGAATTTATAAATTAAATTTCTGCCATTGTTCCTTCAAGTTACCTGTAACCATTGCCTTCCCAATTTCCAATGAAATCCTCCTAGAATACAATCTTCATACTTATAGTCAAGATGTGTATGTAAGCACCATATATTTATACCATATTCCAATCACATTAAAAAGAAATCAATGGAAGAAGGAAAAAGCAGAGAAGGATATCCCCTCTCTTTAAAGACACTTTTAAATTCAGCAGATTGCTTCTTTTTTATTCAACTTCTTAGGACTTTGTTATCTATATATACTCAATTGCCTTGTAGAGAAGAATGTAGTCTTTCTTCCAGGCCACCATAGAGAAACAATATGAAAAATATTTGACAGAAATAAAGTTTCTTGTTCTGGAAAACAAAAATAAAAGACACGGTGTACGTGAAACTTATGCTAAGACACTCCATGTCTGACACAGAAAAATGATGGTCATCTATTGTGGCTTTAGAGAACTAAAGCAAGATCCATGTTTATAAGATGTTGTGGGAAGTGGCAGAATATACTCTAGAGATTATAAACAATTACACATTTCTCTGAAAATAGAATGGATATTCCCCGTGTTCTGTGAAACACAGGACATTAGTGATGTTCAAGCAGAGACAATGTGGTTTATCGAAGTAACTAATCTTTACAGTTCATTTCAGATTTGAGATCCCTATAGTAAAATAATGCTTGGGTATAGCACTGTTTTATTATTTAGCAGTATTTTGTTATTATTATATAATATCATTTTATATATTATTTTAACAATATCACATTAACAATTTAACAGTACTATTATTCTTCTTTTATTCAAGTATAATTTACATGCAGTGTTATATCCGTTTCAGGTATACAATATAATGATTCAATACTTCTATACATTAGTACTCATCATGGTAAATGTTCATCACAGTAAGGGTACTCTTAATCCCCTTCACTTATTTCACCCATAAGTCCATCCATGTCTCCTTTGGCAACCACCAATTTGTTTTCTATATTTAATAGTCTGATTTTTTTCTTTGTCTCTTTTTCCTTTGTTCATTTGTTTTGTTTCTTAAATTACATATATGAGTGAAATCATATGGTTATTTGTCTTTCTCTGACTGGCTTATTTCACTTAGCATTATATCCTCTGAATCCATCTGTATTGTTTCATATGGCAAGATTTCTTTCTTTTTTTTTAATGGCTACGTAGTACTCCATTGTGCATATATACCACTTCATTTTGATCTCATCATCTGTGGAAGGACACTTGGGTTGCTTCCATAACTTGACTATTGTAAATAATGCTACAATAAACATAAGGGTGAATATATCTTTTAAAATTAGCATTTTTGTTTTCTTTGGATAAATACCACTAGTGGAATTACTGGATCATATGGTAATTCTATTTTTAATTTTTTGAGTAGCCTCCATACCAACATTGTGGGAGGGTTCCTTTTTCTCCACATTGTTGCCAGCACTTGTTACTTCCTGTATTTTTTGATCTTAGCCATTCTTACAGGTGTGAGGTGATAAAAAATATTATTATATAACAAATACACCAACACTCTTGTATAATGGCATTATACAATAATATTTTGTTGGTGAGATTTTATTTTTTATTTTCTCTTATTTTTAAAGATTTTATTTATTTATTTATTAGAGCAAGAGAGAGTGCAAACACAAGCAGGGGGAGTGGCAGGCAGAGGGAGAGGAAGAAGCAGGCTTCTTCCTGCAGCGTGGAGAGCCTGATGTGGGGCTGGATCCCAGGACCCTGGGATCATGACCATCATGACCAGAGCCAAAGGCAGATGCCTAACCAACTGAACCACCCAGGTATCCTAGATTTTAAATAGCAAAATTAAGTTTAAACATGTAGCAGTTAGGAAATATCTCTATTCTTTAATATTAATAAACACATAGCAGGGTGCTTGGATGGCTCAGTCAGTTGAGTGCCCAAATCTTGATTTTGGCTTAGATCATGATCTCAGTGTCCTGGGATCCAGCCCCTTGTTAGGTTCCCCACTTTGTTGGGAGTCTGCTTGTCTCCTTCTTCCTCTTCCCCTCTCCCACTCACCCATATGCTCTTTCTCTTAAATAAATAAATCTTTTAAAAAAGATTAAACATAAAAAAAAAAGATTAGACATGTAGCAGGTATGAAATATCTCTATTTATTCTTTTTGTTATTACTCTTTGCTTCTTATAAGAGATAAATAAATATAGCATTTTATTTCTTATGCTGGTGAAACTCTTGTAATTTAATAAATAAATGTGCCCGGATAAATGGATTTCTATAAAATGAACATGAAAATACCACAGGAAAATAAAAAATGAATAAGTTAAGGAGAGAACACATAAAATAATTTGCCTTAATTAAGTTTAAATCCCAAAAGAAAATGGATCTTAAATCCTAAAATACCACCACACACAGTTTATAAAGAATTGTTTTTTTTTAAGATAAATACTTGTTTCTTAGGGTTCTTTTATAGGGCTTCTCCACCCTATGCAAGAATATTACAGATACACATATTAACTCACTAACTTTTTTCAGATTCTTATTATATCCTTGTTTAGAAAACTCACATAATTTTCAAAAATTATTTTTATTTATTTTATTATTTATTATTATCTATTATTAATGGCAGTAATAGTTATAGTAGTTTGAAGTCCCTCACTCTTTTTTCCAGGGAATAAACTCTTCAACCTGATTTTTGTTTCCTTCAAGTGAAAGCAGAACTTCCTTCACCTAGCTTTGGACTGGACAAGGAAACTTCAGTGATTAGAGAGGTCCAAAGAGTAATTTTAATACTCATTGCTTTAGTTAACATTTAAAGATTTTCAGATAATGGACCTATTCTTTACTTATGAACTAAAATATACAGAGGAAAAAAAACTCGCACTCAATTCTAAGAGAGAAATATCCTTGATCTTGTATACTTTTAAGAATTCCCCCCAATTTTCTTCTTTAAAGGTATTGTCCAGATGTTCTACATACAGTCTTTTACATGAGCAAAAATCTGCATGTCCTTAGATTCACAGAAAGAGGAGTTAGAGGGTATTTTTGGGGGGGTAATATTTCCTAGACACTGTGTACAGTGCAGTACATATGTTGTCTCTGAAACTTTATTTCTATTTACACATACACTTCAAGTTCTTTTATTATTATAAACATTATTCTTTGTTGTCATATTTTACAGATTTTCTTCTTTAATTTCCTACTGCCTTTATTGTTAAACTTTATAGTTTTTCCCCTTTAATTTCATACTGCATTGGGCTGCAAAAAGGATACAGGATGTTGTGTGCATTACCTAAAGTAAATTAGTTTTGATGTGAACAATTTATCAACTATCAATTAAGTTTAATCTTTAGATTATTGGCAAAGTGAGACTAATTCATTTGGTTTGTAAATGACCATGAACTCAATTATTTTCTTTTAATCCTATATTTTTATCAGTATTTTTTAGTGAATGATAATATGACAATAGCAGAGACCACTATTTTCAGTACCCATTCATTCCTAAAGAAATAGAATACTTACCTGGACAGATGGTCACCTCTCATAAAGATCATAGTTCCGTTATCCTTTGTATTGGAAGGCCTCTGCAAGTGCATTTCAGTCAATGGGATGTAAATGTAGTCAGTATATGGCAGCTCTGGGAATTTCCTAAGAGATACTGAGTAGAACCTTGATCCTTATTATTTTTGATTCTCTTTCCATTTTCTTTTTAAAAGAAAGATTTTATTTATTTGATATGAGAGAGAGAGAGAGAGGGAGAAAGAAAGAAAGAAAGAAAGAAAGAAAGAAAGAAAGAAAGAAAGAAAGAAAGAAAAAGTAAGAGAAGAAAGAGAAATAAAGAAAGAGAAAGAAAGTAAGTAAGTTAGAGAAGTAGGCTCCCTGCTGAGCAGAGAGCCTGAAATGGGGCTCTATCCCAGGACCCTGAGATCATGACCTGAGCTGAAAGCAGAGGCTAAACCTACTGAGCCACCCAGGGGTCCCATCCTCTTTCCATTTTCATGCTTTGAGCATAGATGCTACTCTGGAACATGAGAACAAGGTCCAGACTCTGAATAAGGTTGAGTGTAGTAAAATGAATTCCTGAAGATGTGTTTTTTTTTTTTTTTACCACTTTTTATTACTCACATGTAAATCTCTATCTAAATTATATATGTAGTATTCCCTCTAGACAGAGTGCATTTTTAAATTTGAGCAATTCTTTCTTAATGTAGGTGTATTTGCTTAGTCTAAAATAGAATGAGTCCTTATTTCATATAGTCAATTTGTATCAGCTAAGTCAATGAGACAATTGATATTGATAATCAGGAAATGATGAGATTCACTATACTAAGAACCAAAGTGTCAATTTCCAAGTATGGGAGATCTTTTCATTGTCTCAGAGATTGATACTGCAATCTTTTGCCTTCTATCTCCACATTATTATCCAAAGCGATCTTAACCATTGTGATATACTTACTTTAGTAATTCTGACATTCTAATGAGCCTCAGAGTTACAGACCCAGCACCTTTTCCCCTGAATTCAAACATGTATACCTGCTTTTCCACTTCATGTTGTACCCTCTTGGATTTCTAATACTTTTTGCAAACATGCCATCAAAAAAGAATGTTTGACTTCTATACCTACATTCAACCTCTGGCTCAAGAATTCTTTTCCTTTTTATCATTCTTCTATATCCAAACTATTGTCAAATTTCAGTGACTTAATATGCAAAACATACTACAAATCCCTCCTCTCCACTACTATCACTTTAAATAGAGGGAAATAAAATAGAAAATAAATCCATCCATCATGTCTATTCCAGGATGAATAGAGTAGCATTTTATTCTAACTCCCTTCTTCAAAATTCACCCACCAACTTATTCTCTGTACACCAAATCACTGGTTTCTTGTTTAGCCAGAATGACGTTTCCATAGATACTTAGATCCTGGAGCTACTTTGTTTAAACCTTCAATGGATTCCCATTAACCTTAGAGTAAAACAAAATTTCATATGATATTTTAAAAAGTATGACATTAACTGAGGCCCTATTGGCTGACTTCATTTCCTAAAATTTTCCAACACCCTCACCGAAGTCCAATCATGCTGCTCTGCTTTCCACTTCTGCAGCTACCCAATTTTATTCCTTCAGGCCTTTACATGACCTGCTTCTTATTTTTAATCTATTTATACCCCAGATTTTGGCATGTCTGGCTACTTCTTGCCATTCAAGTATACTGAATATCATTAAAGTAAGGGTTTTCCTGGAAATTTGACTGAATATAACTACTCTTTATCTCAGTTAGCATACTTTTTATTTTTATTATATAATACACCACTACTGATCATTCTCATTATATTTTGTTATATATTTCCCTTTATCATAAGGTGCATTTCATGAAATAGTAGATCTTTTCTCCTTATTTATCTCAACTTCTCCGCAACCTAAAATAACACTTGACATGCAGTGAGTACGTGAATATAGAGTGCGTGAGGGAGTAAATTAGTGGAAACTTACTGTCATGAATCTCAACTCTGGACTAAAGATGTTGCCTATATCCTGCATTACTAGTTTTTGCCTCTGTAATTTTAATGAAAAAATATCTCTAGAGTTTTATGTTGGTTTTGATTAATGCAAATGATTTTGTTTCTCAATGAAGAAAATATTCTCAATTATCCATAGACATAATCATTAAATTAATACAGTAGCCAATGACAAGCCTGCTCCCTCTTAACTGGATGAAAGGCAGAGCTAACTTTGCACTGTGCTGTTGTGAGGATTAGAATGAAAATCACAGTTTCTGTTGGCTGTAGTTCCACCTACTACACCAGTCTTTTGCCCAGTCGTTTCTGATGCAATCCATACCCAATGATTATCAGTGTTTTTCCCCTCTTAAGGTAAGTGACAGTTGACCACACAACTCCTTTAGTAGAAGTAAGAATATTCTAGATTCAAACCCTGGCTTTCTGTTCTCTTCTATGCCTTTCTGAGATTAATCCATTCCAGGATACTTAGTAGTAATCATAACTTTAAACTATCTTTATGATATTCATCCAGTTGATTAAAAGGTGATATCAGCATAGTAAAAATAATAATAACATAATTTGTTAATGTTTTTCAATATAGAGTGAGTATCCAACAATGAACTCAAACATTATATATATTATGCATACTATATTATCTGAAGTGATTACTATTCTTTTTTTTTTTTTTTAAGATTTTATTTATTTAAGAGATCAAGAGAAAGAGCAGAAACAGGGGGATGAGGGAGAGGGAGAACATATTCCCTGTTGAGCAGGGGGCCCAAACTCTGGGCTAGATCCCATGACCCTCTGATCCTGTCCTGAGCTGAAGGCAGATGCTTAACCAGCTGATCCACCCAGGAGCCCCTGAAGTGATTACTATTCTTAATTACCATTTTGCAGTTGAGAAAACAGAAGGATGATGTAGAACAAAACAGTTGAGGATGTAGAACTCAAACTCATTCAAATGCACACAACTTGATTTCAAATGACTCACTTATATCTCTATGTTATGGAGGAACATTGTTTTTCTTAGGAAAAAAAAACTACCTAGCTCTTTTGGGTTCCATGAGGTAGAGAAATGATAGGTCTCCCTTTTTCAGTGTAGGCCATCAAAATTAGGGAGTTTCTCATACCCTTTGCTTGTGAAGAAAGCTACCAATATAGTCATAGAAATTTAAAGAGTTTCAAAATACCGGTAACACACTGTACCACCGCATGAAAAAGTTTAATTAGGAAGGATATCTATTTCATTTGAAGGTAAAGATACACTTCTGTCAAACTTTATATTGCTGCTATTTGGTCTGTTTTAGAGCTGACCCATTATACTTTAAGAGCTGAACAGTAGGATATAATTGGTAAAGCTTATCTGGGTACTTAGGACATATCGAAATACAAGAATTCACGGTAAGTAGGAATAGTCTCTTTCTCTTTTTCTAATACAGTCTTGAAAAAGTAGGAGAAAATCCAGTTTAGCTTATTGAGAGGTAATTTTAACTCCCTACATCACCTAACTTCATTTTTTCCAGTGATAAAGCTTTTCATAAAATAGATGTAAATTAATGTCACAATGTTCCATTTAAATGGGTAATGATCTTAAATGATTCACAAAATCATTCAGATTTATTGTTACTGATTTGAAAGCCAACAAAGGTGAAGCTACTGCGATCAAGATCCCTGTCTTCCACTTTTATTATCTTCTGTGGTCCTTAAATGATTACAATGTACACACAAACATATATACACAATTAAAGAGTAGATCTGGAATCTGAGTAAGAGAATTGTTTCACATAAAAATAGAATTTTAAACTTCTCAAAAAGATGAAGTACAAACAATGAAATTATGGGAAATAACATAGGCATGTGAGTATCTTTGTAATTATATATTATATCACATTAATCATTGTTTTGATTACTGATGCCTTTATTAGCAAAACTGGCATTTGGAGTATATTCAAAATTCTATTCACGAGCCTTTGTTTAACTATGATTACTCCAAACATTGATGTATTTGCAAAAACAGCATTATAAAATTATCATTTTCTTTCAATTTACTCCATTTTATTTACTTATACGAGACTTTATTTAGCATCTTAGAAATAAAATATTTGGTTTGACAAGTAAAGTGGAATCATAACCTTGTTCATGTTGCCTAGACTGTATCACTTACAGTGTGGTTTGCAGAGGTGGTCTAAGTCCATGTAAAGAGAAACAGAAAGAAAGGACATCTAGAACACTGAGAAATGACTTCTAATTATCTGCTGTCTCATATATGTCACAGTGTGATTCCTTTCAGGCTATTGGATCATAATTTAGGTGTGGAGCTAAGTGTGTGATTCATGTATGGGAGAAAATCTTGGAGAAGCTGGTTATGACTATGAAATGCAGAGGGAAATCTGGCTCAATATCAAGTATTTATTATATCCCCTTTCTTTTATAAATAATAATTTTTATTAGGCAGAAAAGTATTGGGCATCAAGAACTATTTATGTTTGTACTTTTCCTAGATAATTAAATATATTTTTAAGAAGTAAACTATAACTTTCATGTAACCAATACCAAATTAAATCTAATAAATTTCCCATATATATTCAAGTTCCACAAGGACAACATTTTATTAAAAAGTTATTCAATCTTTCAAAGGGTGATAAAACAACCTACATATTGGTTAGATATTCCACTTAATGACAGGCTGCCTGCATAGCCCTATAAAATGATTTGATTGAAGAAGCAATTTTTTGTTTAATTAAAGAATAATAATTTAATATTGAGCCTGTGATTGCACATGGTCCACAGGCTATGACTGTGGTCATTGAGGCAGCCCTATTGAATCTGAACTATGCCTACAACATGTTGAGCTGTGTGACCTTTAGGAGGATATTTTACATATTTGTAAAATCGGACAAAATTCATTGTGTGCCTTATAGGCTAGTTGTGAGATTTAATTTATAATGAATATGAATTTCTCATATTAGAAAATTGAGAAACAAACCAATTTCTCTTGACTGTGTCGACCTAAAAAAAAAATAGGTAAAGCGGAGCAAGCACAACATTGTCAAAAAGATGAGTTTATTTGGGAACAGCAGAGGAATTGCAATTTGGGTCAACACCAAACTATAATAAGTACTTGAAAGTTTGAGGTAGGCTGTATTTATGGGCAGGAAGTGTAAAGAGGGGAAAGTTCAGTTAGAGTCCACTCAAATCAACAGTAGAGGGAGAACAGCTTTGAAAATTCCCTGAGGAAACCAGTCCAATTATACAAACAAATCTCAGTTCAACTTATTTTGTGACATCAACCTGACTTGGGTGTTTCTTGTTCATGTCTGTAGAAGGTGAGCAAAAATTTCACAAGGTTGATGTGAGATAAACCTGACAAACTCTCTATAATTTAAGAAAATTCCAACATCATTAGTTTCCTGTTAATCAGATATTTATGAGAAATCAGTCTCCCAGTTCTTAAGTTTTGTTTCCTGAGGGCACATGCATGAAATTTTCCATTTTATATCCTCTGGGTTATTTTTATGTGGAAATTCTTTCACAACTGCCTCCTTCTTTCTCTGTGTTTCTTAATTAGATGAGGTACCATGCCATGAAGTGTTTAATGTGGTTTCCTTAATGAGGGTAGAGGTTCTCAATGTCACAACCTGGAAGTGAATGAGATTTTGCTTACTATGAATTGAAACTTAATCAAAGAGAAATGTCATATGGGAGATAGCTAAACATGTAACTTCCTTGCAGTCCTCCAAGAAAAGTCCTCTATTCTGTGTGTAAATACACCTGCTGAGAAATCTTATAAAAAATGGAAAAGGAGGATATACTTCCTAACAAATCTATGAGTCCAACTTGTCTTGATACCATGAGCAAAGATATCAACAACAAAAGAAACTGCAGATGAATATCCCTTATAAATAAAGGCAATTTCCTCAACAAATTACTACAAATCAAGTCCTGAAGCATACACAAATGTTATAGATCATGACCAAATGGGATTTATCACAGGGATGCAAGGTAGTTTCAACATATAAAAATCAATATAGTAGCTTATATTAATGAAATAAAGGACAAAAACCATATGGTTATCTCAGTAAATACAGAAAAAAAAATTTGACAAAATTCTACACTCTTTAGTGATAAAACACACAATAATACAGGAATAGAAAAGATATCCTCAATATAATAAATGATATCTACTGAAATACATGCAGCTAACATGTATTCTAAATGGTGAAATAATGAATGGTTTGCCACTATGATCAGGAGTAGGGGAGGGATGTCCATTCTCCCACCTCTGTGTAACATCGTACTGGAGATTACAGTGGGGTAGTTAAGCAAAAAAATAGAAGGCATCCTGATTGGAAAGGTAAATGCAAAACTATGTTTGTAGATGACATGATCTTATATATATAAAATCCTACAGAATCCACTAAGAAAATGAAAACTAAAAAATGCATTTGGCAAATTTGCAGGGCACAAGATCAATACAAAATACTTCAGTAGTTTCCAGCACAGTAGATATGAGCAAACATAAAATGTGGTTAGATGATTCCATTTATGCTACCATCAAAAATAGTTAAAAATGAATTTATCAAAATAAGTTCAAAACGTTTACTGAAAACTACAGAACATTCATGATAAAAATTAAAGGAGACTTATGTAAGTGGAAAAATTTGTAGATTTATCATTAAGATGATAATACACCCCAGATTGATCTACAGATTCAGTGTAAGCCCCATTAAAACCCCAGGTAAAGTCTTTGTGAAAATTAATACACTGATCCTAAAATACATATGGAAATTCAAGAATAGCCAAAATAATCTTGAAAAAGAACTAATTTAGAAGACTTATACTTCCCCATTTCAAAACTTAATACAAAGTTAAACTATTCCATACAGTGTGATACTGACATACACGTGCTTATATAGAACAATGAAGTATAATTAAGAGTTTAAACATCAGTCTACACATTTATGATTAATTGATTATTAGCAAGAATAAAAAGACCATTCAACGGGGAAAATAGTCTTTTCAATAAATGTCGGGGACAACTGGGCATATACATGCAAATAAATGAAGTTGAACTTGTTTCTCAACCATATGTAAAAATTAAAATGAATCAAATACCCCAATTTAAGAAATCACACTATAAAACTATAAAACTCTTAGGAAAAATGTAAGTGTAAATTCTTGTTAACTTTGAGAATTAGAAAACTTTTAGGGGCCTCTAAGTAGCTTAGTCAGATGAGCATCTGATACATGGTTTTGGCTCAGTCATGATCTCAGCATCCTATGATCAAGCCCTGTGTCAAACTTCTTGCTCAGAGAGGGGTCTACTTGAGATTCTCTCCCTCTGACCTTTCCCCCACCATGTGCATGTGCTCTCTTTCTCTCTCTAAAATAAACCAATAAATCTTTAAAAAAAATAAGTTTTAGATATGACACCAAAAGCACAAGAAACAGACAAAACTAAAATAGATAACTAAACATCATTAAAATTAAAAATCTATAGCTTCAAAGGACACTGTCCTTAAATTGAAAATACAGCCTACAGAATGGTAGAAGATTTTTGAAAATCATATATCTGATAAGAGACTTGGATCTGGAATATATAAAGAACTATTATAACTTAATAATAAAATGACAAATAACCCAACTGCAGAAGGGCAAAGGATTTGAATAAACATTTCTCCAAAGAAAACAAAACTGAGTATGTGAAAAGGTACTCAACATCATTAGTCATTAGGGAGTGGGAAATAATTCATTTATTTCATTTGCTGTATGTTTTAGCTCAATTTCTAAAAACTTTAAATGCTTAATTTCTTATAGTTTTTATTCATCTTGCTTGTTTTTTCCTCTGGAATTGATATGTATATATGTGTGTATATATATATATATATACATATATATGTATATATATATATATACAGGGCAGAGGAAGAAATAGACAAAATATAAAATCATGTTGGAAATCTTAACATACCTCTTTATATGGCTGGCAAAGTGAATAGACCAAACCAAAATGAAACAGAAAGTAATGATCCAGTTCTGAACAGAACTATTAAAATTTTTGGCCAGAGTGGCATGTAGAGAACCTTGCCTGCAGTGGTGAAAGACTTCATGTATTTCTCAGATATATCCAGAAGTTTCCGTAATTTGGAAGATCTAGAGCCATAAAGAAAGCCTCAATAAATAAATATCAGGGGCGCCTGGGTAGCTCAGTGGGTTAAAGCCTCTGCCTTCGGCTCGGGTCATGATCTCAGGGTCCTGGGATCGAGCCCCGCGTCAGGCTCCCTGCTCATCGGGGAGCCTGCTTCCCCCCCTCTCTCTACCTGCCTCTCTGCCTACTTGTGATCTCTCTCTGTCAAATAAATAAATAAACTCTTAAAAAAATAAATAAATAAATAAATATCAAAATATTCAAAGGCTAGTCTTAGATGACTATAAATTTAAATTAAAAATTATTAACAAAGAAAAACTAGAAAACAATATTGGAAATTTTGTTTAAAATATACTTCAAAAATAATTGAAATATGAAAGAAAAAACTTAAAAGTTGGATCAATAATCTAAGTCAACTGTATTCTAAACTGATAATAATGGGAACAAGTAAATGTGAAACTGTGGGTTATTATTAAATTTCTCCAAGGGATATTTATAACTTTAATGCATGTATTATGAAACACCAAGAATTGAAAGTAAGTACCTAAGTATTTCCAACTCAGAAAGATAGGAAACAAACAGCAAATCCCCTTCTAAAGTAAAGAAAAAGAAGGAAAGCTACAGATATGAGACAGAAAGCATTGATGATAAGAAAGAAATAGACAGTAGAGAAAATTAGCAAAGCTGGAAATTGATTCTTTGAAAAGACTAATGCAATTTTTCTTTCATAGAGAATGGGGAAAGTACAATTAACAATAACTGGGAACATTGTTAGTAACAAAAAATTAACAAGATGATACTGTGAACAACTGTATGCCAAGGAATTTCATAGCTTAAAGGAAATGCATAAATTTTTTATGCATTTTATTTATTTTAAAATGCATTTATGCATTTTATGCAACAACAATTATATTACCTGATACAAGAAGAAATAGAAAATTCGAGTATTCCAATATCTGTTAAAGAAATTGAATGTGTTCTTAAAAACCTTCCTACAAAGGGAACTTCTATCTCAGTTAGATTCACCAATAAGTTCTCCCAACATAAGAAGAAATAACCCCTATGTTGAACAAAATTTTCCAAAGTACACAGAAAAAGGCAACATTTCTTTTTTTTTTCTAACATCTTAATTTAATTTTATTTTTTTTCAGTGTTCCAAGATTCATTGTTTATGCACCACACCTAGTGCTCCATGTCGTATGTGCCCTCCTTAATACCCACCACAGGCTCACCTAACCCTTCAACCCTCTCCCTTCCAAAATCCTCAGTTTGTTTCTCAGAGTCCCTAGTTTCTCATGCTTCATTTCCCCCTCTGATTTTCCCCAATTCACTTTTCCTTTCCTTTGCCTAATGTCCTCCACAAGTAAGTGAAATCATATGATAATTGACTTTCTCTGCTTGACTTATTTCACTCAGCATAATCTCACGCGTGTTGATACAAAAGTTGGGTATACATCCTTTCTGATGGCTGCGTAATATTCCATTGTATATATATACAAATTTTCTTTATCCATTCATCTGTTGAAGGAATCTTGGCTTTTTCCACAGTTTGGTAATCGTAGACATTGCTGCTATGAATATTGGGGTACATATGGTGCTTCTTTAAAGCTTCTTTAAAGCTAACTTAAAGTTACACTACATCTGTAACTTTAAATAACTTCAAACTGAACACTCCAAAAACAGATAATCATATCAAAAAATGGGCAGAAGACATGAACAGACACTTCTCCAAAGAAGACATACAAATGGCTAACAGACACATGAAAAATGTTCATCATCATTAGCCATCAGGAAATTCAAATCAAAACCACATTGAGATATCACCTTACACCAGTTAGAATGGCCAAAAATAACAGGACAGGAAACAACAAATGTTGGAGAAGATGTGGAGAAAGGGGAACCCTCTTCCCCTGTTGGTGGGAATGCAAGTTGGTGCAGCCATTTTAGGAAACAGTGTGGAGATTCCTCAAGAAGTTAAAAATAGAGCTACCCTATGACCCTGCAATTGCACTACGGGGTATTTATACCAAAGGCAACATTTCTTAACAATTGTTGCTAAGATCACTATATTCTTGACTCCACTGCTAACAAGCATACTATAATAAAGGAAATTATAAATCAGTCTCTTTAATATACATAAATTATTGATACTTAATGTATTGGCAAGCCATATCCAGATATAAAGTATTATATAATCAGATATAGACTTCTGTATTCTTTCTTCTTGTGCAGATTATTTTTCACATTTAAACTCTCTCTTGCAATTGAAAAGATGTATTTTTTGCTACATTACCAATGAGTAGATGATGGTACATATATATTTATAACATACAAGTCATTAATATTGTTTAAATCCTCAGTATATTTATATTTTTCCATTTGAAATGTTTTGGATTTAGAATAATAAGTTACACTTTATTTCAGATGAGTTTTGTCTGCTTCTCTCTCTCTCCCTTTATTTCCTATAGTTCCTACTGTAGAAATTCTGCTAATATTTTATTTGTACGCTATTTAGACCTGGTACACAATCATTATGAATTCCTATCTCTAAAACTATAAATCTGTCTCATTAATGTTGGCAGACTAAATTCTACCTTAATTGATAAACTCCCGTTTTCCTGTTTGCATTTGGAATACATTTTGTTGATCATTTTTTTAGGCTCTTCTTTTCCTCCAATGTCTATGTCTTTTAATAGTAACAATGATATTAAAAGCAAATACTCATAAAACATCTGCCTGGCATTATTGCAAGTGATTTTACATGTCTTAACTCATAGTCCTTAAAACTAGAATCCGCCACATAATTTGGAGGACCAAATGCAAAATAAAAACACAGGGTCTGCTGTTTAAAAATGAGAAGAAAGTTGGGGTGCCTAGGTGTCACAATTGGCTAAACATTCACTGACTTGGTTTTGGCTATAGTTATGATCTCAGGGTCTTGGGATTGAGTCTGAATATGGCTCCAAACTCAGTGCAGTCTATTTGTCCTCCCCCACCCTAATTCTGCCCCTTGCTCCTCCCCCACCAGCTCTCTCTCTCTCTTCAGGTAAAGAAAATATTTTTAAAAATTTTTAAAACTGAGGAAGAAAGTGCTTTAATAATAGGTACTGAATTATAAAGTTTTTTTTCTTTCTTCTTCTTGTGAAGAGTTCTTTTTAAATACTACTTAATGTCATTCTAAGTAAAAAAATTGAAAATTGAAATTATTAATATGAATTTTGGCCTTCATCTTTATATTTTACAATGCCTGTTTTAGTTTCTTACCATATTTTAGCCTATTAATTCAATTTCTTTTTGGTTTACCTCTGGCATTAAGGACATAAATCTAATTCAGAAAAAAACACAGTATGCATAAAGTTAATATGGAAAAACAAACAACAAACAAGAGCAGGTTTAAACACTTCCCCCCCCCAAAAAGAGACTCAAAGTGGAGGCACCTGACTATGAAATACATAAATGAATGTAATATAAAATATAATGAAGGAATTACTTACATGAAAGAAAACAAGAAATTCAAAATCAAAATATAAATGAAAGAAAAATAAGAAAATGTTAAATTTCAACTTAATAAAATTTGAAAAGTCTTTATTTTCGAGATTGCTTTGTAATTTCTTCCATTCTTTTTCTGATTTCAGGAAGTTGAAATGTATATGACAAAAAGTACAGTTAAGAACATAGAGATAGAAATAAAAAGAGCAAATAAAGAGTGGTGGTAGATACAGACAACAGGCAAACATATTTCAGAATATTAAAACTGGAAACTCTTAAGGAGAAAAACAGTATAATAAAACTACAATTGAAAATTGTTTCAAGAAGACAACCTAATTGAGCATATTGAAGGTGCACTATAAAGATGACTCAGGTTGGTCATGTAAAACCTAATAAGCTAATAGAAAAAAAAAAATTGTCGGGGCACCTCGATGGCTCAGTTGATAAAGTGTCTGCCTTTGGCTCGGGTCATGGTCCCAAGGACTTGGGATTGAGCTCCATGTTGGGCTCTACTCAGAGGGAAATCTGCTTCTCTCCCTCTGCCTTTTCCCTGCCACTCATGCTCTCTCTCTCTCTCTTGCACTGCACTCTCTCTCTCTCACTCTGCACTCTCTCTCTCTCAAATAAATAAATGAAATATTAAAAAAGAAAAATATCTAAATTTAGAAGGATAAAAAGGAAATTTGTCAAGGAAAAAATAGTTTAAGGTGTCCATAATCTTTTGTATTTTTATTTTTGCCTTTTTAAAAATTTATTTATTTATTTATTTATTTATTTATTTATTTATTTAAAATTCAGTTAGCCAACATATAGTACATCGTTAGTTTTTGATATAGTATTTTTTTTATGTAGTATTCTTAATCTTTGTTAAACAAAACTAAAAAATGCATATATGTTGATTTTATTATACAATGTTTATATACTCATGTTAAAATAAATATTTATGATATGTTTATATGTGTGCATGTATGTTATACATAACAAATCTTTTTGAATATGTATAATTATATCTATGAGTTTATATATTTATAAATATATGTCATATACCATATAAATATATATGGCTATATATGGATATGTGTGTACATATATATATAAGCTTGCTCTCTCTCCCTCTCCCTCTCTCTCTCTCTCTATATATGTACATTTATATACATATGTATAATACTCACATGTATATTCAATACTCTAAAATCTATCAAGCAATTAATAAAAATATACATGGATGAAATGCATGTATACTTTTATAAATTACGCAAAAGACTATTCAAATGTAGAAACAGCCAAATCATATTTTTCATTCAGAATTTCTTTGACAGTTAACTCTATCATGTTAGGTATTGAATATTAATATATTTAGTTATAAATAACAGATGAAATATGCCCTATATTATAAGCATTGAGAGTTAACAATGAGGATTGCAGATAAATAAAACACTCTAAAAAACCATTAGGCTTTAATTCACTTAAATGCTCCCAATTATTTTTATCATTTGGTTCCACTGTGTTCAGAAATTAGGAAAAATGAGTGAGCTGAATAATAATTCACATATTAATAAAATATTGACTACTTTATTTGAACATTGTGTAGGAAAAATCTGCAACGTCTTACTGCTCATTTAAAATGTTAGATGTTGGGGTGCCTGGGTGACTCAGTCAGTTAAGCGACTGCCTTCAGCTCAAGTCATGATCCCAGGGTTCTGGGATTTAGCCCTGCACTGGGCTCCCTGCTCAGCACAGAGCCTGCTTCTCCCTCTCCCTCTTCCTGCCTCTCTGCCTACTTGTGCTCTCTATCTCTCTGTCAAATAAATAAATAAAATCTTTAAAAAAAAAAAATGAAATGGCAGATGTTTCCAAGTCTCTTTTGGGATGTGATCAAGCACTGAAGATTCTGGAGAGAGAGACGTGGTGGAAGAAGATAATTAAAGCTTTGTTCCTAAGGGCCAAAGATATTGGTGACTTTAGAGAAAACTTTTCTAATTGTTTTTCACGAATTAGTGGCAAGTAATATTCTATTGATGAGTATGTTTTCTTCCAACTTCATAAATCAGACCTAAGCATTTGAAATGTATATTATTATTATATAATTTTATGAATGTATATACATAATATCTATTAATCATATTAAATAATAACATACATTTTCTGTCTTTATGTGAAACAAAGAAATACCAATCAGCTTCTAGTTCAAATTCCTTTTTGCATCTTGCCTACTGGAAATTGGAATGGGAACAAGAAGGAACATTAATTGAGTGAAGCAGAGGAAGAAAATAATGGGGAAAACTTCTTGTCATTTATTTTATAAAGCCCTCATTAAAAAAAATAAATATATTTCTCTTTGAGTCTCTTCAGCATCATTTTATCTTTAGTATCCAATAGAGGTGGGAGCTCTTAAAGGTATCTATGAACATTCTTGTAACTTTCATTATGAAGAAATAACTCCCTATTTTGGGATATATATATATCTACTAATGGAATATCTATGGTGTTGGGTAATGTGAGTTTACAGATAAACTAGTTATATATGTTGTAAATGATCACATTTAGCCAGCCATCTGTCCCTTAAATATATTAAGACTTATGCACAGTTACAACATCTGTGCGTGCACATATATTTTTATACATTGCTAGTAAAATGCTGACAAGAGTGGAAAACAAAAATGATAAACCATGAAACTTCAAAGGACTTTGCTTTTTTGAATTCATGTAGATTTTTCTCCTGCTTCTGAAGTACATCTGTTGTTGCCTTTACTGAAATTCTAAAACTAATCAAAATCCTTTTGAGGAAAAATGAATTGAAATTAAATTTTAAATGCTTTGTAAATTTATAAGTTTATTTGTAAATATACCCAGTTGGACTAGATTTTTGAGAATCAGTGAGATAATTGCCATATGCGTAGACATCCAGTCACTTCTTAAAAAGTCACTACTTATTAACCTTAAAGAAGGAAGGAAGTTATTTGCTGTGACTATATTTTTTCTACAGAGGGGAAGAAAATTAACACACAATGTGCACACGCATCATCAATCAGATAAGGGAAAGGTTATAATTTTTTATGTGAATAATATATCCAGTATCTGAATATATATCTGAAGAGTCTATGAAAGACCTCAATTTCTCTCTATACTTGTGAACAAAGAGAAAAAAAAAGGAAAATGGAAAGAAGGGAGGAAAGAAAGGAAGGAAAGAAGTGGGAAGAAGAGAAAGAAAAGAGAAAGAAAAGTGAGAAGGATTGTAGAGAACGTCAGAAAAGAGAAAACAAAAGGTACTGAAAGGAAATAAAATTCTCAAGAACAAAATAATTAAATAATTCATATAAAAAGGTGTTTAGGATTTAAAAAGTTAGCAGTTGAGGTAAAAATATGGCTTACAAAAGCTTAGAAGTAGTCTTATCATACTATTTTTCATGTGGAGATTGAACTTTGATCTTAGGATATAGAGGAGAATGTATTTATTCTGAGAGATGTCACATTTAACTTTGAGCCGTACAGAATAAATGCTATTTAAATCTTGGCCAGGTGAGACTCTCACCTGGCCAATAGGAATGGCAAAATAAGTGCAGTGAGGTATCAGTATGTTTCGGACTGAAACAAAAGCCCGTAAAAACTTGAGAGAGTAGGATACATCATTATCTGAGGTTATATAATCATTATTGTCATTTGAGTTTGCATTGTACAGCTTCTTAATAGTAGATACGTCTGAAGTATCTTGAGCAATTTTCTGTACACTGAATATTCATCCTTTAATTGTTGATAATCATACCAATATATCTAAGGGAACTGCAAGGTGGAGATTGATATTGCATTACAAACAGCAGTTAAACATTAGTCTTACTCTGAGAAATGCAAAAGCCTTTTTGAGTGTTAGAACTGTGAAGCAAGTTTTTAGTGACTTTCTGTAAGGAAATTGTCATTGTTAAGGAAATTTATTGTTAATTAATGGTTTCCATATAATTGTACATAGTTAGCCACCATTTTAGCAACATTGCTTATTGTAATAGGGTGCATCACTTATTACTAGATAAAACTATCAAGGAATTCCAGGGGCCCCGGAAACTTCTCAAGATATAGAGAAAACTGATTTACTTCTGTAAGGATCAGAAAATTTCTGAAATTGTTACCCCCAGCATCACCAGAATCATGATATCCTTTGTCTTGCATCCATATTTAAACAAACAGACACCTCTCCTGGAGGTTTTGGCAATGTATTTCCTTCAGGATTGAATAAAAGCACTACTATGGGGTAGGAGGGGTGTCTTCTTTCATCAGCCAGTTTCATAAAGCAGAGCCTTAGGATTCCATAAGGGGGAGTCAGACAATGTATTGCTCATTTCAATTCTATCTGCCTTTTGTTCATAGAGTGTAGTATTAGGTTTTCTTTCAGTCCTAGTTTATGGCAACATTCTGATATTTTATGATTTTCTGGACATTCACAGGTATAATAGTATAGTGTGAAAATTGGAAATTATGTTAATCAGAGTACCCCCATATAAATTTTGAAATGTCCTGGAATATCCTTTCTAATTTTGGGGATGAATAGATATAGTGACTTAAAGATAGTTTCTCTTTTCATTTTTTAATTCCTTATCAAACCTGCCATCTCTGCTACCTTTCACAAAGTTATCAGTGGAAAACACTTTTTTCTTGTAAATATTTTTGATATTTTTTCTGCGCACCTCAATTTGGTTGCTGTTTGCTTTTGAGACCTAAATTTTATAGATGTAATCTATAGGATGTTTAGTTTTTGCATTGTTATATATTTTTTTTCTGTACTTGCCAGTAATCATAGAGAGCATGACTTCTTAACAAAAGTGAGCTTTTTCTTTTCTTTTTTTAAATCTTATTTTTTTTTTTTAAGATTTTATTTATTTATTTGACAGAGAGAGATCACAAGTAGTCAGAGAGGCAGGCAGAGAGAGAGGAGGAAGCAGGCTCCCTGCTGAGCAGTGAGCCTGATGTGGGGCTTGATCCCAGGACCCTGAGACCATGACCTGAACCGAAGGCAGAGGCTGAGCTTTTTCTTTTCAAATAAAAGCTTCATTTGGTTTTATATGTTGTCAAGGCTATAAGTGTCCATTAACTCTCAATTTAACAATATAGGAAATAAACTGATCAGACCTGAATATTAAAAAGAGTATCTATGAGAACTGATATCAGCTGGGAGAGTTATCTTTAATTAGTATCATAACATGAAGCATTCCTAAGCATAATCTTACAATAAGACTAAATGCCATTTATTGTGTCATGAACTATGTACTAATTTTTTTCAAAGACTTTATTTATTTATTTGAGAGAGAGAGAAACAGAAGTAGTGAGAGAGAGTACAAGCCGGGAGGCATGGGAGAAGCAGGCTCCCTCCTGAGCAGAGAGCCTGATGTAGGACTTGATCCCAGGACCCTGGGATCATGACCTGAGCTGAAGGCAGACACTTAACCAACCTGGCCACCCAGGTCCCGGGTACTAATGTTTTAAAAATATTCGTAGGACTATACCTTCACAAAAAACATAAAAATTGTCAAGTTAAATCTTCAAACCATGATTATATACTTAAAAAACTTTTGACATATTTTAAAGTGACTGATTTTCTTTATGGTGATTTTTTTTGTATAAAATAAATTTTTACCAACAAAAGGGGTTCCCATTATAAAATAGGAATTCACCCAGCCATGTGTGTATATTCTGCACTTATTCTGTAGGAAGGAGGTTAATTTTCTCATCACAGTTACAACTGATAATTTTTAGAGCATCTACCTCATCTTCTATGTATTTGTACAAGACTTTAAAACTGGCATACATAAACAATGAGGTAATAAATATTGTTGGTACTAACAGAGAGAAGGATCAAATATTTGATGAATTTTAGAAGCAATAACTACTTGAGAATTCAGGCATCTAACTGAATGTCCGAAGTGGGCACTAGAGGATTTAAAACAGTATCAAAGATGTAAGCACATAGACGAAAGTGTAGAACATGTGTAAAAGATAAAATTTGTTTTTTTTTGTAAATATCATGCTATATAAATGCTCCATGATAGTGATATATTAGAGAATAATCAATATAGGAGAGCCCTTCTATCTGTCCAGCTTTTGTCAAGCTACACAAGCATTAAAATAGTCATTTACCTTCATTTTATTTCATGTAAACACACCTGCTTGATACATTCAGTTTAGACATTCCAGTTTGAGGAGTACATAGATAAATGAAAAACAAGAGCTCACAGGAAGCAATATGAGGGATTAAGAGAGTGAGTAGATAGACTAATGAAAGGATTAAAATATCTCAAATTTTATGAGCTAGAATGCGCAAAATCTACCAGGGGACATGAAATCTATCTATAAATATCAAGTCCTTGTAAACATGGATCAAGAAAATAATTTTTAACCCAAAAGTAAGGACAGGAAAACTAGATAAAAACATAAGACAAAATGTACTGGATATTTGAGAAACAACTACATTACTTTAGAAAGATTATATAGACATAGCTTTTTGATTCTTTTGGAAATAACTTCATGGTGAACTGGGTGGCAAAAGGCAACATAGTTGCCTCTATCAATTCAATTGAGAAATACACTATAAAAATATAGGAAAAATTAAATTTAAAGAAGTCGCTCTGTTTTGCACTGGTGTTTTTATTTGTTTGTTTTTTTGTTTGTTTTTGTTTTTGGTGGACAGTAGCCCCAGTTCCTTATCTGTGGCACACATAGTAAACTGAAAAATATATTTTTTATTTCTTTCTACAATTATGTGAACTTCATGGTAAATAGAATACTTAGATCTTTTTTTGGTGATAGAAAAATGGAGGAATTTAAAGACATTATTAATTGAGTAAAATTAATATGTAATATATACATTTTAATATCTAAGGACTCTATATCAAACTGTGGACTATGTTCATAGCTATTACCTTGCAAAGAGGATTAAGAGCAACTACTTAAGACAATTGTACATTTCTTGATGTTGGACATTTTCTTGCCCTGTCCACTTCTGGGCTTTGATTTTGAATTTTGAATATTACTTTCTCAGCTCCTGTCTTCCTTCAGGGTCCCTCTCTTATAATCCTGACTTTGATTATTGGATCCTTCATTTTTTTAATTTTCTTACCCCAGATTCTAGTGTAATCCTAAATTCCAGTTATTTATACAAGTTCTTTATTGATCCTTTTACTTTTCGCAGACATAGTATCAATTTCCAGGGTCTGCTTAGAACACTGTAATGAGAAGTTTTTTGATTACAGAGAAAGAAATAGGCAATCAGCAATCATTTAATGATGTATAACATGGTGTAGTGGAAGGAAGTGGCAATTCTTGCACCAAGGGTGGCCCACTCTTGATCATGTTCCATAATGATTCTAAAGCATATGTTCATCACCTCATAGGACTCTTAAGCTAAGAGAATTTTATTTTCTGTCTAACCAGCTCTAGCACAAATGCATATTTTATTCCTTACTTTACATTGTCATTTAAATATTTCTAAATGTCTTAAATGTGAAATCTCTACCAAAGAGTGGTTGTGGGGCGCCAGGGTGGCTCAGTCATTAAGAGTCTGCCTTGGGCTCAGGTCATGATCCCAGAATCCTGGTATGCCCCGCATCAGGCTCCCTGTTAGGCGGGAGGCCTGCTTTTTCCGCTAACATTCCCTCTGCTTGTATTCCCTCTTTCCCTGTGTTTCTGTCAAATAAATAAAATCTTTAAAAACAAAACAAAACAAAAAAAAAACAAAGAGCAGTTGTTTCGCATCTGGTCATGATGCCTCTTTGTAGTGGTAAGCACAGTGCCTTAAAACAAAGGTGATTTCAGTAAATATGAACTAAATAAATGAATGATGAACATGAATTGGCTTTAGTTTTCTCACCATTGCAATGAGAGAATTTATCTGAATTATTATTCTCACTCAGATTATAACTAAAATTAATGTGGATAATCATGGTCATGTCCTAGGAAGAAGATGGGAGTTTAGCTCAGAGATGATACCAAGTAATACCCAAGAAATGGCTTGTAGTGGAACTCATAATATAGAAAAAATTACTGAGGCCTCAAGATTGTGGAGAAACTAAAATGAAGAGCAGACAGGATCTGATAAAAGATAATATTATTTCTGAATCTCTAGATGAAATGTAAATTAAAAATTAGGATTAAAGATTAGAAAATTTTAGGGATTGATAATCCCAAGATTTACATTGCTTCTCATTCATCTTCCATAACTGTGTACATATACATTCCAAGTTAATTGCATCTAAAGAATGATGATGAGTATATCTAAATTGGGGTGTGAGTGTAGTCCTGGTAGTTTCAGTTCTACTATGGTGGCAAAAGCTGTCTACAGCTACAGTAATCAAGACAGTTTGGTAGTGGTAAAATGTAGACATTATATATGAGCAGAACAGAAAAGGATCCAGAAATAGACTCATATATTATACTGTCAATTTTGAAAAAGTTGCCAAAGTTTTTCAATGTATAAATTCTATTTAATGTAAATATAAACCCTTACCTCACATTATAAACAAAACATTAACTTAAAATGGATCAACTTAAGTGTAAAACCTAAAAGAATCTGAAAGTACAAATCTTTTAGAAGAAAAATGAGTGGTCATTTTGCTACATTGGAATAGACAAAGCTTTCTTAGACACAAAACAAAACATGTAAATTATTATTTAAAATTAGTACATTGGACTACCTAAAGCAATCTACACATTTAATGCAATCCCTATCAAAATACCGTCAATTTATTTCAAAGAAATGGAACAAATAATCCTAAAATTTATATGGAACCAGAAAAGACCACGAATAGCCAGAGGAATGTTGAAAAAGAAAACCAA
>CM053606.1:142629985-142646996 GCA_028646535.1 Procyon lotor
CCCCTCTTTTTTATTTTACTTTTCTTTATTTATTTTATTTGTTTTCTTTTATTTTTTTATTTTTATTTTACTTCCCCTATGGTCATCTGTTTTCTTTCTGAAATTCCACATATGAGTGAAATCATATGGTATTTTTTTTTCTCTGACTTTTTTTGCTTAGTGTCACTCTAGCTCCATCTACGTCATTGCAGATGGTAAGATTTCATTCTTTTTTATGGCTGAGTAATACTCCAGTGTGTGTGTGTGTTTGTGTGTGTGTGTGTGTGTGTGTGTTATCATTTCTTCTTTATCCATTCATCAGTCTATGGACATTTGAGCTCTTTCTATAATTTGGCTATTGTTAACAATGCTGCTGTACACATTAGGGTGCATGTGCCCCTTCGAATCAGTACTTTAGTATACTTATATACTTAATATATAGTAGTGCAATTTAAAAAAAAGCAAACAATAACAAGACATTCCTGTAGTTATTATACTGAATATAACCCAAAATAGCCTTAACCAGGGTGTTTTAAAAATGAGGCAAGTAGAAAACTTCTTATTTAAGTGTTTCATTATTTTTTTTAAAGATTTTATTTATTTATTTGTCAGCAAGAAAGAGAGAGAGAGAGAACACAAGCAGGCAGAGAGGCAGGCAGAGGCAGAGGGTGAAGCAGGCTCCCCACTGAGCAAGGAGCCCGATGTGGGACTCGACCCCGGGATCCTGGGATCATGACCTGAGCCTAAGGCAGCTGCTTAACCAACTGAGCCACCCAGGTGTCCCTTAAATGTTTCATTATTAACCAGTAGTATTCAGTGTATTGAATTTTAAAAATATCCTAAAATGTAGAAAACAAGTAGAATTTATCCAATTATTCTATTTAAAATCATCCAGAATAAACAAACAGGAGAAACTATTTTCCTATTTCCTTTTAGTCTTTAGCCTTTCAAAGACTCATTATGACCAAAAAGGGAAAAGGTTACCTTTAAGGCATCAAAATAATTGAAGATTATTGTCACAACTTAAATCCATATATTCCACATGATAGTGAAGCAAGCCTTAGGCAAAACTGAAAAGCAAATTATGTAAAGGCTATTATGGATAAGAAAACCTATGTGTAGTGGGCAGAAATAATACTTGATATGAATGAATGGATGAATAACAATCACACTTACTTAAATAATCCAAACGGTATAACCAAAGACATTTAAGGATGCCTTAGCACATTGCTTGACAAGTTATAAATCTTAATTTTTCTCCCACTTTTAGATCTCTGTAATACCTATAAATGTTGGAATCTCTAGACATTATGCCAAAAAATTCTTTCTTTCCATTGAGGTCTTTTTCACTTCAAATAGCACCAATATGGTAACGACTCCACGGCTTTCTGTAATTCTAGATGTATGTATCCTGATGTATAGTCAGTATTTCCACTAGGATGTTTTAAATTCAGCCTAAAATTGACACTCCTGTTAAAATTTTTAATCATTCACGGCACCTGGGTGGCTCAGTTGTTGAGCGTCTGCCTTTGGCTCAGGTCATGATCCCAGAGTCCTGGGATCGAGCCCCGCGTTGGGCTCCTTGCTTGGCAGGAAGCCTGTTTCTCCCGCTACCATTCCCTCTGCTTGTGTTCCCTCTCTTGCTGTGTTTCTCTATGTCAAATAAATAAAATCTTTAAAAAAATAAAAATTTTAATCATTCTTCTAAAATCACTTTTCTGTGCTGCCCAGTGTTTTCCACTTTGGTAAATGTGTAAGAAAACAATGAGGACATAGGTGTGATCCTATGGTCTTCTTTTAAATTTGAAAATCTCTGAATGTCTTAGATATTTTGATTTTATAATTCTCCTTGGATATGGAGAGACAACAATGCATGGGTAGGCAGCTGTATTTATCTGAAATCTCCTTTCACTCTTTTAATGGGGCACAACTCTTATTACTTAATCTTTCTTTTTAAAAAAAGATATTTTATTTATTTATTTGACAGAGAGAGAGACAGAGATCACAAGTAGGCAGAGAGGCCGGGGGGCGGGGAGGAAGCAGGCTCCCTGCTGAGCAGAGAGCCTGATGTGGGGCTTGATCCCAGGACCCTGAGACCATAACCTGAGCCAGAGGCAGAGGCTTTAACCCACTGAGCCATCCAGGCACCCTTAACCTTTCTTAACAACCCCAATACTATGCAAGTTGGGTTTCCAAACCCGTGCTGTTGTTGTTTCCCAGATCCCAGATTTGGTGAGGTATAACTGAGAAATAAACATTGTATTAAGGTATACAAATTGGTATATATACATATATATGATATAATTACCATATATATGGTGAATATTACCATATATATATGGTGAAATAATTACTACAATCAGGCTAATTAACCCATCCTTCATTTTATATTGTTATCTTTTTTAAATGAAAATACTTAATCTATGCTCTGCAAATTTCAAGTATACAATACAATATTAATTATAAGTCACCATGCTGTACACTAGATCTCCAGAATTTATCTTATAATTAAATATTTAAATAAGATAAATAATTAATCAAATATAATTATTTAATTATAATATTATTATTAATTAATAATACATATTATTATTTATAATAATAAAGATATATAAAATAATATAAATTATTGTATATAATATAAATTATTATATATAATAAATTTATAATAATTAATAATATAATTAATAATATTTATTAATTAATATTAATATTTAATTAAATATAATTTAATATTTAAATAAGATAAATAATTGTCTTATAATTAAATATAATTAAATATTAAATAAAAATTATGTCTATTTTTTACAGTTTTGTTGAGAAATAATTCACCTATGTCATTGTGTAAGGCATGTAACGTGATTATTTGATTTACATATATTTTGAAATGATTCCCACAATAGGTTCAGTTAATATCCATCTTTTTATATAGACACAATAAAAAGGAAAGAAGAAAATAAAGGAAAAAATTTTTTTGCTTGTGGTTAGAACTCAGGTGCCGCCTCCTGACGGTGCACGGGAGAAGAATGAGGCACAAACAAGTCAGCTGCAAGAGAAACGGAGCAGGGGACGACAGTAGAAAAGACTGTCGCCTCGAATGACTCCTCCATCTCATATTTATTAGAAAGTAGTTAACAACCAACAAAGAAGCCAGGTTAGATCATACATTGACCTTGAGTGTTGTATTTAAGTAAGAAGAAAGGCAAAATACGTCTGGTCACGTAGCGCATGACCTATAATGAGCAAACCCAAACAAGAGGGTCATCTAACTAACTGCAGGTGCTCTCCGGGGAAAGGGAGATAACGAAAAATGAAGCAGCAGGCGGTGTTCCGCCCTGAGCGAGCCAGGCATCCCCAGCTGCTCGGCTTCAAGGACGTATATCGTCCTCTCCCCCAGAGGCTCATTGCCAGTACATGTTTTTCTTAAGTCTATATCTAAGCATGCTAGGTAACTAATATAATTTCTCATAGGTTATATTTTAAGCAGTACATTGTTCTGAGGGACAGTTACACTCAGGATTTAGTCTCTTAGTGGCTTCCTATGTATCATAGAGCGTGTTAGCTATAGTCATCATGTTGTACATTACATCTTAGTACTTATTTATCTTCTAACTGGAAGTTGGTACCTTTTGACCAATTTCCTCCAATTCTTCCTCCTTCTACCCCCTTCCTTTGGGAACCACAAGTCTGATCTCTTTTTCTGTGACTTTTTTCTTTCTTTCTTTTTAAGTTTCCACATGCAAGTGATCTCATAGAGTATTTGTCTTTGACTTATTTCACTTAGTGTAATTTTTTTAGTGTCCCTTCATTTTATTGCAAATGTAGGATTTCCCATTTTTATAGTTGAGTATTTCATTGTATATATGTACCACAACTTCTTTTTTTATTAAGTTTTTAATTTTAGTTCCAGTATTGTTAACATACAGTTATATTAGTTTCAAGTGTACAATATAGTGAATCAACAATTCTGTCTATTACTTGTTCCTCATCAAAATAAGCTTGCTCTTTAATCCCCATCACCTATTTCACCCATCTATCCATCATAGTTAAGAGTCTGTTTCTTGATTTGTTTCTTTTTCTCTGTTCCTTTGCTCATTTGTTTTGTTTCTTAAATTCCATATATGAGTGAAATTATATGGTACTGGTCTTTCTCTGACTGACTTATTTTGCTAAGCGTTATACTCTGTAGCTCTATCCATATTTTTGCAAATGGCAAGATTTTCTTTTTTATGGCTGAATAATATTCCTGTGTGTGTGTGTGTGTGTGCACGCGTGCACGCAGGCCACATCTTCTTTATCCATTCATCTATGGATGGACATGGGCTGCTCCCATAATTTGACTATTATAAATAATGCTATAATAAACATAGGGGTGCCTACATCTTTTTGAGTTAGTGTTTTTGTATTTTTGGTAAATACCCATTATTGCAATTCCTGGATTGTAGAGTAGTTATATTTTTAACTTTTTGAGGGAACTCCATACTATTTTCCAGACTGGTTGCACCAGTTTGCATTCCCACCAGTAGTGTATGAGTGTTCCTTCTTCTCCACATCCTCACCAACACTTGTTGTTTCTGGAGTTTTTTATTTTAGCCATTCTGACAGATGTGAAGTGATATCTCATTGTAGATTTGATTTGTATTTCCCTGATAATGAGTCATGTTGAGCATCTTTTCATGTGTGTGTTGGCCATTTGTATGCCTTCTTTGGTGAAGTGACCATGTCTCCTACCCATTTTTTAATTGGATATTTTGTTTTTTGGGTGTTGAGTTTTATAAGTTCTTTGTAAATTTTGGATATTAACCCTTTATCTGATATGTCACTTACAAACGACTTCTCCCATTCAGTAGGTTGCCTTTTAGTTTTGTTGATTGTTTCCTTTGTTCTGCAGGAACTTTTTATTTTGATGTAGTCCTCATAGTTTCTTTTTGCTTTTGTTTTCCTTGCATCACGAGGCATATCTAGAAAAATGTTGCTATGGCCAATATCAAAGACATTACTGCCTGTGCTCTCTTCTAGAATTTTTTAATTTTTTAAATTTATTTATTTATTCATTTTTTTGAGAGAGCGAGTGAGAGAGAGAGAGCCTGTTAGCAAGTATGAGCGGGAAGAGGGGGAGGGGCAGAGGAAGAAGCCAACTCCCCACTGAGCAGGGAACCTGGCACCGGCTTGATCCCAGGGACATAAGATCCTTACCTGAGCCAAAGGCAGACATTTTACTTACTGAGCAACCTAGGCATCCCTCTTCTAAGATTTTTACCTTTTTTCTCACATTTAAATTTTTAATCCATTTTGAGTTTATTTTTGTGTATGGTGACAAAATTTGTCCAGTTTCATTCTTTTTCATGTAGCTGCCCAGTTTTCCCAAATCGTTTGTTGAAGGGACTGTCTTTGTCCCATTGCATAATTTTTCTTCCTTTGTTGATGATTAATTGACTATATATCACTTCTTTATCTATTCATCTATTGATAAACCATTAGGTTGTTCCCGTATCTTAGCTATTGTAAATAATGCTGCTATGAACATGTGGGTACATATATCTTTTCAACTTGTAACTTGTTGATATATTCCCAGAAGTGGAATTCCTGGATCATATAATAGTTTTATTTTTAATTTTTGGGGGGTATCCTTTATGTTGCTTTCCATAATAGCTGTTCCAATTTATAATCCCACTGACAGTGCACAAGTGTTACTATACTACCTTTCTATACATCTGCACCAGCATTTGTTATGTCTTATCTTTTTGATGATGTCCATTCTCACTGGTGTGAAGTAATATCTCATTGTGGTTTTAATTTGCATTTCCTAATGACTAGTAATGTTTAACATTTTTTCATGTACCTGTTGATGTTTTTATATGGTCCTTGGAAAAATGCACACTCAGGTCTTTTTTCCATTTTTTAATTAAGATATTTGTGGGGTTTTTTGTTTTGTTTTGGTTTTGAGTTATATGAATTCTTCATGTAATTTGGATATTAACCCTTTATTAGATGTATGGCTTGCAAATATCTAATTAGATTACATATCTAATTAGTTGCCTATATATCTAATTAGATATATGGCTTACAATCATTTTACAATCATTTTTTTTTCCATTCCGTCAATTGTATTTTCACTTTGTTGGTTGTTTCTTTTGACTGTGCGAAGCTTTTTAGTTTGATACAGTCCCATGTGTTTCTTCTTTATTTTGTAGCTTGTGCTTTAGGTGTCATTTCCATAAAATGATCACAAATACTCATGTCACGTAGCTTTGTTCCTATGCTTGCTTCTAGGAGTTTCATGGTTTAAAGCCTTACCTTTAAGTCTTTAAAGATTCCCAGTGGTTGGACCCCACAGATTCCCCTACAATCTATATGGTGCTAGATCAGAGCAGGAGATCCTACAAAGTGACCCACAGTACTAGAGAAGGCTGGTTGTACCCCTGGGTTCTGTTTTCCCACTGGAAGAACCAGAGGTTCAGGGGAGATCTCTCCATTAGGTGCTCTGCTGGTCTGGGGAAGAGACAGTGCAGTCAATGGGTAGTCACCTTCTTTACCCTTCCAGTGAAGTCTGTCTTGGTCTCTGTGGTGCAGAGGAGCACTTCAGGCTCATAACTGTATTTTAGGATTCTGTCAGTGGTGTCTTGTTCTTGAATAGATATTAGCATTATTCTTGTGAGGGAAAGAAAAGTCAGGAAGAACCTATGTTGTCATCTTGTTCATGTCACTCTCTTGTTTTTTATTGAAATGTATTATTCCTGTCTCTTCAAAGAAATGTGGTGCAGTGTACAATATTAGCTCTTACTGAATATAAATATTCTTACCTATTTATTGTTCCTTTCATAGAGGGATTCAGACCTAGTAGCTTCCATTCATATAATAAGATCAAATGTTGGGTTTGGTTCATTCTCAGTAACAGCTGTCCCCAAGGGGCTGGAACAGTCCGTTACCTTTGCTACAATATATCCTTAGATATTGTTTTGAAGGAAATGCTGTACCAGATGTGAATATTTACAATCTTCTTTGTTTTCTTTATTTATACTTGGCTTAAATAAGAAACCAAGACCACAAATATAGATCAAATAGCATACTCAACTATTAATATGAAAAAAGTACTGTGTTCAAACTTAGAATGTGTCTTTTGCTTTTATTTTTTCAACAAATCAGAGTAAGGATGCATTTTACTCCTATTTCAAACATTTTCCAGATTATATGACTTTATGTATCATCTAAACTTAGTATTTTTCTTCTTTGTCTATTTTATATAGTATCAGTGTTCACATAGAATGTTAATATTTTAACTTTTTATGTAATTGTCTCTCTTCTTTTTTAAAGATTTTATTTATTTATTTGACAGAGAGAGAGAGAGATCACAAGTAGGCAGAGAGGCAGGCAGAGAGAGAGGGGGAAGCAGGCTCCTCGCTGAGTAGAGAGCCCGATGTGGGGTTCTATCCCAGGACCTTGAGATCATGACCTGAGCCCAAGGCAGAGGTTTTAACCCACTGAGCCACCCAGGTACCCCTATAATTGTCTCTTTAAAAATATTTCAGTCCTTAATTTTTCCCTCCTCTTTGTTATTTGATAAAACTTTTATTTAGGAAATCTTTTTATTCTTAATATTTTTACTATTCTTTGTTTTTCTTAATTTTTTCCTTCTCAACAATTTAAACAATATTTTCCCTCACATTTTTAAATTTCTTTTACAAGTACCTCTTTTTACTTTCTTTTTCCTGTAAAGATGAATTTTTTCCATCCTAACTTTACCTCCAGGATTTCACAAAGTTTCTTATTTTTACTATCTTCTAAGTGGTATTTGTTTTATTTTTTAAAATCTTTTGTCAAAGTTGTGATTTACTAGGATATTTACATAACGGTATTTACATGAGTTTCATAGCTACCAGAAAAATTACTTACTGCATTCTTCTCTTTCAAGGACATCTGAATCTTCTTTTTGGAGCCCCCTGGGGAAAAGAATTTGCTCTTCAGTGGTGGCTCCATGGATTCTGACAAAGGGACTTTGTTATGCAATTTGCCTAAAGAAACAAAATCCTGTTCGTTGTGTCAGCTGGATTTGTGATTATATTCTCACTCTTGAAGACAATGGTACTTGGGGACTTTATAGTAAAGGATATAGCAGAATACGTCATCTCTCATTTTGTTCACAGGAGGAGAAATGTATCATTTCGTGTCATTTTCCATCTCTAAAATTATTTCTTTGTTATAAAAGCTTATGACCAAACCCACTTTGTTATTGACAATGTATTACTAGAATCTTTGTTTGCAACATGTGGAAAGAGGAGGAAGAACAAAAGTAAAGACGAGAAGAACCTCAGATTATTTTGAACAGTAAAAATGTTGAATGGAAACATTGGGGAGCTTACAGAATTGAGATGCATGAATTCAGTGATGCCAACTGTCATGTGTCAGTACCAGCTCTCTGTTCTCTTTGGCAGAATAAGTAGAACAAATATGCAGTTCCTTCTGCAAAATAATGCAGACCAAGAGTTTGTCCAGTAATAACACTAGGATGTCTGGAAAGCCTCTTAAAATTTAATCAAAGATAGTTTGGTGGATTTTTAGTAATAACAATTCTACATTTTCTTTTGTTCTTTTTTTTTTTTTACAGTTTTTGACACACTCATTGCTCATTGGTTTTAATCACATATAATTTTGTTGAATAAAGTAATAAATGCTCCTGCAATAGGTTTTTTATTGAGATATAATTGATATATTAGTTTCAGGTGTACAACATGATTCAATGTATGTATATATTGCAAAATGGTCACCATAGTAAGTCTAGTGCACATCCATCACCATCCATCACCATACATAGTCACAGTTTTTTGTGTGACAAGAACTTTTAAGATACAGTCTCTTAGATAATAAAAAAGACACAATCCCTTAGCAACTTTCAAATATGCAATATAGTGTTATTAACCGTAGCCACAATGCTGTATATTGTATCCCCCAAACTTATTTATTTATTTTAAACTGGAAGTTTCTACCTTTTGCTCACCGTCATCTCCTCACTCCACTCTGGCAACCACCAATCTGTTCTCTCTGTAAGTTCAGTTTTTTGTTGGTTGGTTGTTTTTAGATTCCATGTATAAGCAAGATTATATGATATTTGTCTTCTCTAACTTTGCTTAGTTCTTCTTAATATCAATGCATACAGTCTGGCCATTATTTCCTTTGGCTTTTCTTTACTTTTTTCCTTTAACTTTTCTATGATATTTCATGATATAACTATCTGAAGGTTTCCTTTGAGATCATAATCTTGATACCTATTGCCTGTACGATCTAACCAAATTTATTAATTTCTCTTAGTTTCTTCATCTATAAAATATTATAATTGTACTTCTTTCATAGGTTCATTTTCAAGGAGTAAATAATTAATAAATTTAAGTAAATTTGGCATTGTTCCTGGCATTCAGTCAGTGCTCAATAAAGGTTGTATGCTGTGGCTACCATTTAACCTTACCTTTGTTCATGAATATTATGCCCATGTATGGAATTTTTTCCTAGGTGTATTTCCTCCAAGGGGAATTTTTAAATAAGCATATACTGAATTTTGGCAGTTTCTATATAATTTCACACCCTCAAGGAGATACATACATATATATGTATATTATATTACATATTACATATATAAATATATGTCACATCAAGAGTAAGGATCAGTTTTTAATTTTCTACACTCATGACACTACTTGAGGATTACCAACATTTAAAGCTGTGACTGGTCAAATAGTGAAAATTTAATATCTCAGAGCCAGTTGTGATTACATTGTTGCTATAAGACACAACATACCATGAATGAATGCAGTATCAGGAGGAGGCATATTGCTCAGAAATCCTTGTAAGGTACATTCAGCTTAAAATAAGAGACTGGAACAGAAAGCTGCTAGTTTCTGCTGGTTAGTAACCAGGTACATTTCTTTGTTTTGGGGGAGAGAAACATACTGTAATTCAGTCCATAGACTCCCTCAATGAGTCTCTAGTCCCCAGTGAGCCGCAGTAAGGTTAAGTAGAAAGAGAGAAAAAAAAAAAAAAAAGATAAAAGAGCTCACCCTTCTATAGTGAGGATACTAAAACATTCTAGTATTGTAGAGAACACCAGGATCTTTGGGAAAAAATTTCAGGACAAATAGACATGTGACAGTGCCTGTGAAGACAACTAATCCCCCTTAAACGAGAGGATCTAAGCCCAAAAGAATTCCTAGAAATTTAATGTTGATTTCAACTTGTGAATGCTGGTGAACAGTAGGAAATGGTTTATGTAGGAGTCTCCTTTCTAAATAAAGCACTAGACTGACCCATCACAAGGGGAACAGAGAGCTGCTGACCTTAGGGAGCAAAAAATACTCCCTTAGGCTCTGATTCCATTTGGGGACAGCCTGTCATATTAGAAAAGTTCCCCTCCTAAATTGCAGGGATGTCTGAAGGATTAATGTTTGCTGGCTCTGGGCCAAAGTTCTGGGAAGTTTGCCAGCAGCTGAAGCTCTGTGGGTGATACAAAAACCAGACTGGTTATGAAAGAACTGACAGGGATAAAATTGTCAGGACTGGGCAAACTGGGATAATGACCGGAAAGCTAAAACAATTCTAGGGGAAGAAACATCTGGAAGATAAAGGAGGAGGGGAAAATATCATTAGGAAGACATTGCATGAGGAAGGCCTATGTTAGGGGACTATTATCCTTTAGAGCTGTGGGCAATTCATTCTTACCCCCATAGCACATAGCCTCTGAGTTCTCAAACCTGTAGCGAAGGGAGATTGCTTATCTTGTCTCAAAATTACTTTAAAAAAAACACAGCACAACATAACAAAACAAAAAAATCTCCACTATTCCTTTGACCACCCTACAGCTCTCTGTCTGCTAAGATAAGAGAATAAGCCTGGAGGACAACAATGCCTCCCCAGGCAGTTGCTTGCTCAAAGGAGAAGGGACCCTTCACATTCCTAAGTCAAGTGGACACCAGAGCCCTAGAAACAGAATTTTTGGCTCACGTGATAGAATTGCTGTTCCTTCAGCAATAGCCAAATAAAGCTAGCACAGTTCAGCTTGCTCAATAACACTGGCTGATGGCTATTATAGTGATGGATGGATCAAATCAGAGTTTGTTGCAAGTTGGAATGCTGAAGGGAAAGATGTATCTACACCATAATCATAGCTTTTAACAGGAACTCCAGACTTCCAGGAGGGGAGGAGTGTAGAAATGGGAATCGGCAATGAACTTCCTCCCTTTTCCTACTTCAGCATCAGCAGATAATATAGACATCTACCCCTGGATGAAACAATCTCTGAGACTCTGTGGAAAGATAATAGTAATGTAACAGACTGTTTCACTGTTGAGGGACATGACCAATCACAACCGACTAGACATAAAAATAATACACTCTAAAAAGCACATGGGTATTTGAGGTCAGATGAATGACAACCCCTCTTTTATTTGTATCCCAGATATATGTGATGAGTTCCTGGATCAAGGGGCTGAAGTACAATGAACAGAATTGTCTGAGGGGACCTTCCAGGAGACTTGGAAAATTTGGTGTGTGGCTAGTGGTCTAACGTGGCCTCAAAATCTGTTTTGAGAAAAGTATTCAAAGGTTCTTCTGCTTTTATGTGAGATGGACAACAGTCCACATTTGTCATAGAGCTGTATTCATGCTCCTGATTTCACTCACAATTTAGTCTCCAAGGGTGTTAACACTGACATTTCATAGAACATTTTTCTAGGGTGTTGTGCTAGTTGCTAGTTGTTATGCTAGTAGGCTAGTTGCCAGTTAAGCCTGGCAAACAGAAATAGCAAGTTACTTTGGATGCCTTAGTAAAATGTATACCTGCCAAAGGTGTATACATGCTTGTAAAGGTTTTCAGGGGCCTGAAATCCTCGTGAAGTTTTTATGTATCCATTGGTATGGTCATGCTGAGACATCATCCTAAAGTCAAGGCCAGGTTGTTATATCTTTCATGTACTACTATCAAGAGAACAACTTAGATTATTTCAAGGAACAACTCTGCAGAGCTGCATGGATTTGGGAAGAGTGTCTAATAAGCCCAGGAGGAGAGTATGGGAGGTAGATTCTAATTGTAATTCTAATCATTCTAATTCTAATTCAGTGGCCCTCACTCTAATTATGTATATTAAAAGGTATTTTACTGAAGTAATCAAAGTCCCAGATTACATTATCTTAAGATAAAGGAGATTGCCCTTGGTAAGCCTGATCTAATCAGATGAGTCCCAAGAGGAGTGGAGATCTTTTTGTTTAGAGATATTCAAAATGTGAGAGGATTTGACAACAGTGAGATTCCGAATAGTTGTCTTTGAAGATGGAGCATACCAAGTAGCAAAGAATGCGGACCCGCCCTAGGAGCTGAGAGTGGCCATGGCTGACAGTCATCGAGGAATGAGGATCAGTACTATAACAACAAAGATTTGGATTTTGCCAGTAATCTAAATGAGCTTGGAAGCAGATGCTTCCCCATATTCTCCAGTCAAAAACTCTGGCTGACACTTTATTTTCACTGTTGATACTTTACATAAAACTTAGCCAGACCATGCCTGGACTTAAGACCTACAGAACTGTAGATAATAAATGTGTATTGTTTTAACTGCTAAATTTGTGGTAATGCATTATAGCATGAGTAGAAGAACTAACCAACCAAGAGAGAAAAGTGCAGATCTCTAGGATTCTGGAGCAAAGCCATGGTTTTTGCTGCAGAACATGACTTGCTATTTGAAAAGATATCCCAGCAATAGTGGGTTATGGAGTGGACTAAATAGTTCACTCTGAACTATCAATGACTGTAAGCAAATCCACCAATCCTGATCTAGATATTATCTGATCTAGTAAATTACAAGTTCAGAAGGCACCAAAGCAATCTCTTTAGGATGGAAATTGTACATAGTGTGGGCTTTAGTAAGCTGAATGATCACACACCTGTGTTGCCTATCTGTGTTACACTGAAGCCTTTGCTTTAACTCACATCTGTGGATTAGGGTGGAGATTTTTTTCAACCAAATAAAGGTGAATGAATAAGCTGGTTTACTGGTTTATCAACTTGATATGTTGGTATAAACTAACAAAAGGAGTTGGGATTGCACTCCAGCTCTCCCTAAATAATGCATCAGGAAATTCTCTCAGAGGACATAACTGTAAGCATTAAACATTTAGTTATTTATATTTTATGTGAAAAACAGCCTAGTATATAACTAAACACTTATCTCCAGGCATTAGGAAAATAGGTTGGATGGTTAGTTAGGGGTCTGGAAGAAATAAAATTGAAATTTAAAGAGATAGTGAATGAATATTTTAGAGTGTCACTATGTATTAGGTATTTGTGTGTCTTACAATAATTCACACCAGGGTGTATTCACTAAAAAGGACGTACTCGACATTGTTGTAGATAGATTGATTCATTCTAATGTTGTCAATTAGTCCCTTCTCAACTATCCCAGTATTTGCACAAATGGTTTATAAGTGGAGTGGTTATGGTAGCAGTTACATTAGCATGCATTAGCTCCTTCTCATCAAGGCTCATCATGTTACTATCTTTTCTGAAAAACAGAGACTAATATCCAGCCTCTAATATGCTAATCTGCTTCAAAAAGAACCAGGCATATAATGGGATATTGATTATATTGAATCATTTCTACCTCTGAAGGGACAATGTGATCGTGGGCACATAACTGTCTGATCCACGGCTCCTACCATGTATTGCTTGATCTGGAAGCACAATGGAATGTTGGAATGGCCTATTAAAGATCAGTGTGTCAGTGTCAAAAAAACATTCTGCAAGAGATGAAATACACCTCAACAGCTCAGACTTATGGTAGTCCCTGTTGTTTTCCCAGGCTTAGAACCAGTGGTAGAGGTATAATTAGCCAAATATACCATTACACTCTGAACTCACTTGCCAGATTTTCACTTTTTGTCCTCTAGTCTTTAGGCTTGGAAAGATTAAAAGTCTTGGTCTGGAGTAGGATAGAAGGGGATTTCTACAAGGGGATACAGTAAAGCTTTCTTTGAACCAGAAGTTATAACTCCCACATGGTCGTATTGGGCTTCTGTTTTGGTGGTTCAGCAGACAGCAAGAAGAGTTAACTTATGCTGGAGATTGCTAGAGTTTTAGCAACCCAATAATCAGGAAAGGAAAATATTTGTAATCTAGGGGATTCACTGGGGCAACTCTTGATGATCTAAGCCTAGCGGTAGCTATATGTACAATTGCAACAACTGTTACCTCACAAGTGCAGTGACCAAAGGCTCTTATTCTTCAGGGATCAAGATCTGGGTCCTTTCATCAGCAAAGAAACTGAGAACAGCTGAAGGACTTGTTCAGGATAAAAGTGACCTACAATGTATGGTAAAAGAGGGAGATGATGAGTATCAGTTAAGGCCTAGGGACTAGTTATAATTCTGGGTATTTCAACTTATTCAATTAATAATCTTATATTAAATGTTTTGTGGTATGTTGGTCTTAAGGTAGAACATTAGATGTCTTGGATGGTGCAAGGAGAGGGGATGTCTATCAGACATCTTTTGTGTTTCTCTCACAAATACCCTAGGCTTGCTTCCACACGACAGCACCTTGCTTTGGATCTACAGCGTATCTCTTGCTGTCTGAATGGTGTTTATCTATCTCAGCTGTATTGGATAACTGTTAAAGCCTACTCTCTAAGCTGATGCACTTGTGCATGTATAACTGTGAAACAGTTGATATTTCCGGTTAAACAAACACTACCCTCTTTCATGTCTCAGGCTGATATGCATTTTACAGGGTCTCTCATGGAGTTCCTAGTGGGACTGAATTCCAATAGCCAATAGATGGAATATCCCAGTAATGTTCCTTAAGACAACTGCCCCTCTTTGTTTCAATGTTTCCATTTTGGTTCTTTAGTATCACTTGTCAAAATAAACACCTGCCTAAGAATCCTTCTTCCACATCTTGCTTTCTGGGAACCCAAACAAGGACAGCAGGGTTCCTGAAATACCTTGATTATAAAGTGCCCAATAAATGTCTTTTGCCATCAGACACAGAGAGTTTGTAGTCTTTCCAATATGTCTAACTTTCTAGTCAAAATGTAACTTGTAATATAGCATGTATGAAAAGTCATCTAAATTAAATACTTGATGTCTTCCTTTCTGTGGAGCTGGACTATTAGAGGCAGAACATAGAGGTAGAACTTTCTGGACTTTCTCAAGAGAAAATGTGAAAAGAAGCACCATAGTGATTCCAGCAGCTACTCTATTAATAGGTTCCCTCTGACTTTGGTGGGGGGGGGGGAGAAAAGGAAATATTCTAGGATATCAAAGCCCTTGAGATGTGTGTAAACTTTAACTATATATATATATTTTTTAAAGATTTTATTTATTTGATAGAGAGAAACACAGCGAGAGAGGGAACACAAGCAGAGGGAATGGTAGCGAGAGAAGCAGACTCCCTGCTGAGCAGGGAGCCCGATGCGGGGCTTGATCCCAGGACCCTGGGATCATGACCTGAGCTGAAGGCAGACGCTTAACGACTGAGCCACCCAGGCGCCCCAAACTTTAACTATATTATACTTTAAGAATATACACAGCTATCGCAATGATACATCTTCCAGTGACTTTAAATGGTTGTTATAATGCTTCAAAATAAATGGCAACCAATATATTTCCAGGTTTGTAAAATAGGTTGGTGGTTTTCTATCAATATATTTCCAGACATAACTGAAGAAAAAGAATTAAAGCATGATAAACACATGCCTTAGAGGAAACTAGGTATTACTCTCAGTATTAGCCTTAAAGTGACTCAGATACCTTGATATCAATGTATAATGACAATTTAGAATCTTAAAAATGAAACCCATCAAAGATTTAAGGTGAAGGTAGTAACTCACATTATACTGTTTTTTCTTATAGTACAGTTACATGTGAATTTTATCTAGAAATTTATGCCAATTATTTCCTTGTATAAGGATTTTACTTAATTTTCTATTATCTGACACCTAGGACATTTGTTAGAATGAGTAGGAATATTTATATCATTACAATTCAACCTTACTACCACAGCATGTTTTTAATATGCATAAATCTGTGTTAATATTTTGGTATAATGTCCCATTAGACATTTGAATAGAAGTCAACTTTAACTGTATTCAATTGATATTCAATGAAACATAATTTTAATGGAAACTGCTATAAGCATATTTCATCCCCAGAAAGTTAATTAATATCTTAGAAGCCTTGCTACTAACTTAACATTGATCATACAAATGATATGGGTAGCTTTTAAAATGAAAATAAGGTGAAATACAATCATACTTCCTTCATATTTTCATTTCATTTTATGTATTTCACATTTTCTGTAATGGTTAAATTAATTCATAATTTTGTGTACTTTATAAAATTTATAAGGTGAATAGTTAAAAAGAACTTTAATACTTCATTTTATTTTATTTCAAAAATAATATATTGTGCCTGTTCAAACAGGCACAATTGTTAGTACTCAAACACAAATTCTCAAATTCTTAACATTGATTACATAATAAAAATTCTATATATTCATATTTATGCATTAAAAAACAAGTACTCAATAACCTATGAATAAATTATGATTCATTACTTCTTTGATTATACACATAAAAGCTTGGTATTCTGGCACACTTTCTAAAAGTCATGCAAAGGACGGTTGTTTCTTGCAAAACTGTATGTAATGGTGTTGGGTGGGGTCATTGAAAGGACATAACCTCTGGTTGACCCTTGAGCTGGACCCAGAAATTGAAGGCTTCTCACCCACTCTTGTCCTTGGAATGCATGATCCACCCATCATTCCTATAATCTGAGCCATTTGAAGGGGGTGTTGCTGAGTCCCTCTGGATGGTATATATGACTGAACCCCATTAAGTTCTGTACATAAACTTTTAAGATTCTGGTGGGTCAGTGCTGAGATCTACTGGTCTTGAGATGGTGGAAGACAAAGCCCCAGTTAAGCCACTTTGCTTATTACCACCTACCGATCTGGAGTGGCCTGCCACTTTCTTTGGTCTTTCCTTTCCCTCCATAT
>CM053606.1:142647496-142771888 GCA_028646535.1 Procyon lotor
GAAGGCAGACGCTTAACGACTGAGCCACCCAGGCGCCCCTAAAATTCTCACTTTTAAATGGAGATGATATTACGCCTAATTCAAAAATTGCCAGGAATATTAAATAAGATATCCTATATAAACATTTCACATTATGTCTGGTTCTTATTAAATGCCAATAAATGTTAATTTTAGTATCATCACATCTATATTTTTTGTGAATGCTGGATAATATATGTTTATAAAATCAATTTCTAAATTATTAATATATGTTAAATGTTAATTATTATTTTATTAGTATCCAGATGCCAAAAATATCTCAATAAATCAGTTTAGGGTGGTAATCTCTATATATAATCTCAGATAGAGATAATAAGCTAGTCCTTATGTGGATCAGGAAACAACTTCTCTTCCAATGTTTTAATGTGGTGGGAAACCATCAGGGAACTTTATATTGTGACATGATTTATTTATGAAATAATGACATGTTGAATGTCCCGGCCATCTTCTTCCTCAGTCCTAACTCTTTTTCTTTTGTAAAGATTTTATTTATTTATTTGACAGAAAGAGATCACAGGTAGGCAGAGAGGCAGGCAGAGAGAGAGGGGGAAGCAGGCTCCCCGCTGAGCAGAGAGCCCGATGCAGAGCTCATTCCCAGGACCCTGAGGTCATGACCTGAGCCAAAGGCAGAGGCTTTAACCCACTGAGCCACCCAGGCGCCCCCTCAGTCCTAACTCTTAAGAGGGGACACATATTTGAGATTTTCTTGATACAAATGGGAGTAACCATATTAAACAAGGTAGCCCTGTTAGCAGATTCTAAACTTTGCTACAAAATAGCCACATCAAAAATAGCATCAGCATTGATAAGGGGGAGAATCGAAGAGTTAACTCAAATGAAAAGAGCTCTGTCCTCACCTCAGCCTCAACTGCAGAGTCAGCGCCTTGACAGTCATGTCCCTTCTGTGGCAGCTCTGCAGAGTCACTGAGTCAGGTGGGGATAGAAAGGTTAAAGTCATTTCATGCTTAGATGCTGTCTTCCATTCTTCAAAGGTATATGTCATCTGAAAATTAAATCATTTTCCATCAATATCTACTCTAAATTTTGTCAAAAATGTCTTCATAGGATTCAGAATTTGCCATAAATTTGCCTCAGGTTTACAGTGACCAATTGGTACATTCTGAGTTAGGTTATTCACATGCTAGGTATCCATCCAAATGAAAACCTATTTGGTCTAAAATTGTTAAACTTATCCCATAAACACAGTGGGAGACTTAACAGGACACAAAGAAAAAATGTGTTGCATGATAAAATGGTCTATCAAGGGGTTCAGATAGGATGAAGGGCGTTGCTGTACCTTGAAGTTTGATATGTGGGAGGTTTAGAAGTATTTGCAATACCCAAATTGTCATAAACCATGAACCATAAACAATAGTTGTACACATGAATGAATGAACATAATATCTAGCTGCTGATTTGCTGATCTGTGACAAATAATTGTAAAAATACAAAAAAAGAGAAAATATATATTTTTTTCCATTTTTTTTTTTTACCCTCTGGATTTTGAGTCAAGAGTTTTAGGGCAATGAAAGCAAGTCTTTAACTCCAGGCATTTCTTATCTTTTTTTTTTCATTATTTCAATTTTTGATTTCTAAGTGCTTTCATGCTTCTTGGTCTTTAAACATTTTGATCACTAAAGTCATCTCAGTATTTTCTTTCCTGAATTTAGAAACATGATCAAATTATTGTTATTCTATAAGATCTCCTAACGACGTCTGATTCATTTTAGAGACAAATGCTTTTTAATTCTCAAACTTACTCATAGATATTATGCATGGATAAGCACCAAAGTAACTTTATTTTATTGCTCTTATTTGAATTCCTTTTATTTTCCCTTACCTCCTAGGGCTCCTCATAGTCTCTGCTTTTAGCATAATCACGGAAGACAGTAGATCTTTTTTATCTATTGTCTAAAATAGTCTTCCCACTGTTCCATATGTATTGATTCTCATACTTCTAAAATCTCTTTTAGAAATCAATATTTTGACCTTGACATATTCTTAATTTGAGTATTAAAAATACATTCCTTACTTAGGTTTCATTTCCTTTGACTTGGTTTGCTTTATTGAACTGAAAGTTATGAAAAGAAAAAAGTAAAACTTTTACTTTGGGATATTTCTCTTGATGAGTTTTCATTATTCTTTTTCAAATCACAGCACAAAGATTACAGTAAAACCTGGGCTTTATGTTACCTACGATGGCATTTATTTGGGATTGGAAGGACACCTTTTAAACTCTCAAATTTGTTGATATACATATACACATATTTATATTTATATATTATATATAAATTTTAATTTTAATATATAATATATAAATTTTAATTTTAATTTTTAATATATAATATATATAAATTTTAATTTTAATTTTTTGTTGTTTTTGCCCCACCATTCCCTGTACACACGTTCTTGGTTGCTCATTCTTATGGTGCCTTATGATTCCCAGTCACACAGTGTTCTTGCCAACATTGACAACATATCTGTGGAATGTGTTCTTTACTTTTTCTCAGTCTTTTATTCATTCACTTTAAATATTGCTTCAGATCTTTCTTCTACTATTGCATTTATCATGAGTAACTGTATCTCTCTCTTTCTAACTTCTGTGTTGTATTTAAATCTAATTCCCACTAGAGCATTTTGAATATATTTAGATATGCCATTTGCTTTCATAATTTTTACATGTATTTGCCTCTGCTTCTAGGAAAAATTCCCCCTTTTCTCGTAGAAAATTAAATATTTTCTAGTATAAGAAGTTTTTCTATTTCCACTGGGTAGAATTAATTATTTGATCTTTCATGCTATGAAATGACTACTTTATATGATTCTTACATAGTACAGATCATTCTAAGTGCTTTTCATAGATCCATATTAAATAATTTCTAGTTTCTTAGCAAGGGATAAATATATATCTAAGAAATCAGGGAAACTAAAGACTTTCTTTCACTTTCCTTATGCTACTTACTCTAGGACAAGAAAGTGGTTGGAGTTAAGTTACTCACTTAAAATATGAACTGTAACATCTTGAGACGTTTTATTATAACTTCCAAAGGCAAGTAAATTGTTCACAAAATCATAGTGTTCAATAAATGTTTGTTGAATTTGTTTCGTCAAATAAAATTTAAATGCCACCAGTCACTGGAGACTGGTTATAGAAAGAGTAATTTTAAACAATAGGTAAAAATTATTAACACTTTCTAAATGACTAGACCCTAAGAAAATTATAAAAGTGAAATGGAAGAATTAGAACAATTTACTTAAACAAAAGAAAACATTTTAATCTGCCATAATATCACTTATTTTCTGTTGTTTTTTTTTTTTCTTGTGTGTGTGTGCATATGCTTTGTTCCACTGTTTCCTCTTTCCTGTTTTCCTGTGGATTATTTGAACCTTGTTTAGTAACTAAATTGGTTTCTCTACATCTTCAAGTTTTATTTTATTATGGTGAGAATTCTGAACATGAGATACATCGTTTTAACAAAATTTTAGGTGTGCAATACATTATTATTAACTATAGGTATAATGTATGGTAGATAGCTAGAGCTGATTCTTCTTATTGAACTGAAATTCTGTGTATTTGACTACTTTAAATACCTTTGTCAAAAAATGGAATTGTGTAACTGGCTTATTTCACTTAGTATAATGTCTTCCAGGTTCATCCATGTTGTCACATATGGCAGAATTTCCTTTTTTTTATGTCTTTCCACTCTGTGTATATACCATATTTTCTTTATTCATACATCTGCTGATGGACGTGTAAGTTATTGCCACATCTTTATCTTACTGTGAATAGTGCTGCAATAAACATGGGGGTGCTAGAATCTCTTTGAGACCCTAATTTCAGTTATTTTAGATATATAACCATAAGCAGGATTGCTGGTACTTATGGCAGTTTTGTTTTTAATTTTTTAGTAAACTCGATACTGCCTTCCACAGCAGCTGCACCATTCTACATTCTTACCAACAGAGTGCAAGAGTTTTAATTTGCCCACATCCTTGCCAACATTTGTTTTCTTTATTGTTATTGTTCTTATTTTGTTCATAGCCACTCAGACAGGTGCGAGGTTATATTTCACTGTGGTTTTGATTTGTAGTTCTCTGATGATTAGCGATGCTGAGTATCTCTTCTTAGCCCTCTTGCCCATTTGTGTGTTTTCTTTAGAGGAATGCCTCTTCAACGTCCTTGGCCCACTTTTTAAATGACTCATAATTTTTTTTTGCTATTAAGTTCCTTATATATCTTGGAGATTAATCCCTTATATCAGATATATGGCCTAAAAACATGTCTTCTATTCCATAGGTTGCCTTTTCACTCTGCTGATTTTACTGACAATAAACTTTTTAGTTTGTAGTCCCACTTGTTTATTTTTGTTTTTGTTGCTTGATTTATCCATGTTTATGATTAGTATATATCATTTTATGAGTTTTAGTGGTTATTTTCCCATTGGTAAATATTTTTGGTAAGGATCAGACAGTATATAGTGTAAGCTTTGTGAGACATATGGTCACCTAGTCGGTTCTGCAAGAGTGGCAAAAAATAGCCGTAAACAATACATAAATGAGTGAATATAGTTATGTACCAGTCAAAATTTATGTACAAAAACAGATGGAGGATGGGTTTTAGTTCAAGGGCAGCAGTTTGCCAAACACTGCCAGTTTAGGGATCACAATCTATAATGTAACATTACCATTTACTAATATCAATATTTACCAATTTTAAAGGAAAGTACATATCTTACTGCATTTTAGTCCCATATATTCTGTATTTTATGATATAGTTTTATTAGGTATCGTGCCCACATATTTTGAGAATGACATCAGGTAATATTTGCTTTTAACTATAAAACAATTTAAAAAACTCAAGAGGAGTTATTATGCTCTAAAAGAGATTTTAAAACTATGAGAATCAATATGTATGGAACAAAGGGAAAAGATAGTTTCAGGAAACGGATTTTTTTTAATATTTTTTTATTTTTTTTAAAGATTTTATTTATTTGACAGCGAGAAACACAGAGAGAGAGGGGACACAAGCAGAGGGAATGGTAGCAGGAGAAGCAGGCTTTCTGCTGAGCAGGGAGCCCGATGCAGGGCTCGATCCAAGGACCCCGGGATCATGACCTGAGCCCAAGGCAGACACCCAACGACTGAGCCACCCAGGTGCCCCAAAACAGATTTTTAAAAACTGTCTTTAGTTATTATGTTAAAAGCCAAGGCCAAGAGGAATCATAAGAAGTAGAAAACAAAAGAATTAAAATAATTACAATGAGATAAAATTACTTTTGTTGTTGTCCTAAAATGGTCTATGAGTCTCTTTTCATTTTCTTTCTGCTCCTTAGACTTAGGAATATATATTAATCTATTTCTAAGTTCCCAAATTATTTCCTCTGTCAACTCCATTCTGATATTCAATTCATCCAGTGAGTTTTTATATTTTGGTCATTGTATTTTTCAGTTCTAAATGTTCATTTTTTTTCTATTTCATTCCTGCCACTTACACTTTTTTTCATTTAAGAGTATTTGTGGTTGTTTGGTTGGACATTTTTATGAGAGATGGTTTACAATTCGTTAGATAATACCAACATCTGCATCATCTTTTATTATTTGTGAGACGTATATCTAAACTCTCATGAATAAAAGGCAGTAATAGATGCCTATTATTTACTGCCTTTTATTCATGAGAGTTTAGATTTTCCTAATTTTTGGAGTGATGGATAACTTAAGATAGAGTATGCTGGGCATCTGAGTATTATGTTGAGAGTGTCTGGTTTCTCTTAAAAAAACAATCTCTATTTCTTGTTATGTCTGGGTGGTTCAGTTGGTTAACTGTCTGCCTTCAGCTCAGGTCCTGGGATAGAGTTCTGCATTGAGCACCTTGCTCAGCAAGGAACCTGCTTCTGCCTCTGCCTGCTGCTCCCCTTGCTTGTGCACTCTCTCATTCTCTCTCTGACAAATAAGTAAAAATCTTTTTTAAAAAATATCTTTTTTTTCAGGCATGTAATATATGGATGTTCAGAACATACATCCTGGTCCACTTTGTGGATGTGGTTGAAATGTCAACCTTATTTTCAAAGCCTTTGCAATATTATTGTGGTCCCTCCCTCTCCTCTTCTGTGCTTCCTAGAGGCCAAGCTAGGACCCACGGTATACCCACACCAGAATTAAGTTATCAAACCTTTTCTCTTTTGTATTGGGTTGGTTTCATGTACGAACTTCTCTGAGGTCTGCCCAACACTTCACATACAGACTTAAAATATCCTTTTTTCTAATTTTGTCTCCTCTGAAGTTCTCCCTTTCCTTTTTCTTTTGTTGGGAAAAATGGGTACATGGCCTCATTTTTTTTTCTAGAGATAGACTGGAGGACAGAGCTCTGCCCTCCATCTCCATAGCTGAGATGGTGGAGAGAGAGAAGAGCATTGCCTCATTATTGAAAGATGTGAATACGTGGCTGGCATTTTCTCCCAGCATATATATGGTGTAAGGAGTGATCCTCCACTTTATTGAACGGTAGAGGTGAAAGGTAAGTCTCTATTCATAGTCACTGTGATCAGGGTAGACATATCACCATGTTGTTGCAGGGCAAGGATAAAAGACAGGGCTCTGTTCAGTCTCTGGACTTTATAAGAAGGGAAAGCGGTGCAACATTTTTATAATAGTGCTTACTTGGAGTGAGGCATATATGGTCAAAATGTTTCTCTTCTACTGGACCACTATTTAACTTGTACTCTGTCTAGAGAGTTCAGGCTTTACTTCTTTGTTTTGTCTGTGTCCATTGATGGTTCTGACTAGAGGACTTATCTAGTGCAGAAACCAGAATATATATGAGGCAAAAAAAAAAAAAAAGTCTGGAAAATTGTTGCTGGTTTATTACTCAAGTCTTGTGGTTCATAGTAACTATGTCTTCTTTTCTCAATCTTTTGGAATCATTAGTCAATTGCTCTATGAATTTACTCTAGGAATTTTTAGTTAGAGAGTGATTGGAAAAATGGAGTGGAATGTGCTTAATCTGCCATTTAAAGAACTAGAACCAAGAGGTTACTTTTTAAATTGCAAGAATTATTTTAGTTGAATTTCAAGATATAAGCTAGACAAAAATAGGTTGACATGAGGGGTGGAAATGAGGGGATAGAGAGTATGAATACAGACATGTATTTGAGAAACTTGGCCATTAGAAAATGCAAAGAGATAAGATGGTAGAAGAGGAATGCATACGTTCATGGAAGGATTTTTTTCTTCCAAGAAGAGTCAACATGAGCAAATTTAAATAATGATGAGAATTAGGTACAATGGAATAAGAAGCAAAGCCCAGATAGAAGGAGCTTAAGACAGGAAAATAGTCACATCTTCTGTTTTAATAAAAGAGCAGAGAAAAATATAACCGTCTTTGTAATTGACTATATTTGACTATTAGCACTTAATTAAAATATATAGCTCCTTTTGGGTTAGGGGAAATAAACGTGTACATTTAAAAATACAGAAAGGACTTTAAATATCTTACATAGAGAACTAGAGAAAGATATGGAGCTGACTACGGAAATTGAAGCTGGTTAAATTTGGATATATTTTTAAAAGAATAGTTGATGTAATGGCACATGAAATTTAAGAATAGAAAAGGAACTGATGACAGAGAAGAGCCAATTTATTGAAATTAGATAAATAGAAGGATCCAAGTGTTAGAGATCTCTATGGGATTGAAACGCAGGCATAAGCAATATAAATGCATGAGAGGCTTGGGAAAATAGGGATTGTAAGCATAATGATATATTTATGACATATATTAATGCAAATTTCATAATGTAATGCAAAATTATGCATTAATGGTTGGTCACCTCTGAATGACAGTGGGATATACAGTTTGGTCATAGGAGTAAAAGATCGAATTAGAATGGAGTGGAATAGTGAGGTAGAAACCAATAGCCAAGAGTGCAAGATGGTAGACAAATTAATTTTGTGTATATACTTTTCTTCAGGATGGTACCAAAAATTGGGATAGGAAAATGTGATTTTGATATTAACATCCTTAGGTGTAAGAGGGGAGAAAATGGAGGAAGGTATTCAAATTAAATGTTAGCAGTGATGGGGTTAAAAAGCAGTAGAACTGAAAATAATGACCTTTTTAAAAAAGTGTTTTTCTTTTTTTAAGATTCTTTTTTTTTGGACAGAGAGAGACAGCGAGAGAGGGAACATAAGTAGAGGGAGTGGGAGAGGGAGAAGCACGCGTCCCGCCGAGCAGGGAGCCCCATGCGGGGCTTCACCCCAGGACCCTGGGATCATGACCTGAGCTGAAACAGTCAAAGACTGAGCCACCCAAGGGCCCCTAAAAAGAAGTTAAGTAAGTGATTTTATGGAAATGAAATTGCCTAAGAAATGATAAGGTTTTCAGATTAATGTGATTTGGGGCTATAAGAAAAGAAGTAGCCTCAATGGATGTCTCAGAAAAGTATGAATCTTCAAAGAAGTTGCTGAGGATGCAGGATGCTTGTGATATACAGGTGGTCAGAGCTGTGGCTCAAGTAGAGCCTGCAGAGCCAGACAGCATGGCTTCAGTCCTGGCTAGCTGTTTGACCTTGGGGGCATTAAGTAACCTTGACTTCAGGTTACTTATCTGTTAAATGGAGGTATATTGGTGTCCATACTAGATGATTAAACAAGCTGATCCATGTGTGTCTGTTATAAAGCAACTGTTGTTTCTCAGCTTTAAAGCCACTCTTCTATGCTCTACAGCATATTTCAGTTTGCAGATTATTTTTGTCACTCCTATAATCAATCTCATGGCCCCCATCAGAGATACCAGCTCCAGCTGGCTGGGGCCTCTTTCTTAGAAGTATGATACTCCTCTCCGTGCGATCATCTCCAATACCCAGAGGCAACATTTTGAGCGGGGCAGCAAACTCTCCAGAGGTCTGTGTCTCTGATTTGCTGATTCCTACCTCCAAGCTCTAAATTCTAATTGTCCCCAAAGTTGCTTTGTTTCCCAAAACCTTGGGTTAGAACTGAATTCTGTGATATCTTTATATTGCCTTTAGGTCTTTTAACTCTTTAATGATGGTTAAACAATTATTAATCTTCAGTTATTTCTATTAAAATAGCAGTGTGCTGGAGTGCCTGGGTGGCTCTGTCCCTTAAGCATCTGCCTTTGGCTCAAGGCATGGTCTAAGAGTCCTGGGATTGAGCCCTATGTCTGGCTCCCTATTCAATGGGGAGTCTGCTTCTCCCTCACCTTTTGCCCCTCCCCCTTGCTCATGCTCTTCAATGAATATGGTGATTGTTCAAATAAATAAAATCTTCAATAATAAAGTAAAATAGATAAATAAAATCTTCAATAATAAAGTAAAATAGCAGTGTGGTTTATGTTCTCTTGATTGCACATTGATACTACATAGAAAATATTTAGCACAGAAACTTCTTAAACATGCTAATTATTATTTTAGTTTTTGTTACAGCAGAAAGATTTAGGAATCATAGGAAACATAAGTGGTCAGGTTAAGGAAGAGATGGCATAGGTTACCATATAGCATATGTTTCTGTGCACATAGACAGGTTTATAAGACCTGGGGATTTACCTCTAATATGATGTCACTAAAAATATTGGCATGCAAGAAGAGATACATTTTCATATACCTATAACTACTTACTGAATTTAGTTTCTTATGGACTTAGTTTTATTTCTAAGCAAAAGAGATGATTCAAGAAGAGGTTATAGTTGTCAGGGACCTGGTATCTTGGTGCTGAGGATATCTTCAGCTATGGCCTAAGGAAGGAAGTAACTTAAGGAAAGGGGCACAAGAGTTATATATGTGAGGATGTTAATACCTAGTGATGACACAGTGTAATCTAAAGGAGTGAACACAGTGGAAACCATCTTGTTAAATTGTTGTTACATATGTTATTAAATGCCCAACTATATTAGGGAGATGAAACAATCACCATATTCATAATGCAGACTGTAAATATATTAGGTAAACTATATTAGTTAAGAGAAATTAGAGTTAACTGAAGATTTTTTTCTGTCCCTCATTCAAACAAAAAGTGGATTATATAAATTTGTCTTATACTTTATTGGCATTTTAATTTTTGTGAAGATCAAGGCAATCAGAAATAGAATATCCAATATTTACCTAATTCTGACAAATAAAGAGATCTTGGTTCATGAACTAAAATAGTGGGTAGTAAGTAAAACAATACATTATGAAAGATTTACCAAAACACGAGAAGAGTATAATTCTTACTTGATGGGAAAAGCAAATTGTATGGAGACAAATTTCTAAAGACTAAATAGTGAAAAACTATAGTTTTTCGTAATATTTTGAAAACAAATGAACATACTTTTAAAACTTACACAATGAATTGTGGAAACTCAAAGAACTCATGTAAAGAGACTCATGTAATTAAGCTAAAGTTGTCTATGACAGCTTTCAAAAAGCATTTACAAATATGAATGGGTATCAGGAATTTTATCAGGAAGAATGAATAGAATTACAGAGATGTGGATAGATTTCATCAATATGGCTAGCTTGATAAAAGGCAGGTACAACATGGGGCGCTAGGGTGGCTCGGTGGCTCAGTTGTGTTCCACTCTTGATTTCATCTCAGATTCTGATCTAAATGTGGTGAGATTGAACCCCACGTCAGGCTCACATGCTGGGTGTGAAGCCTGCTTAGGATTCTTTCTCTCCCTCCCTTTCTCCTTTACCCCTCCCTCTCTAAAAAAACAAAATAAAAGGCAGATATGACTTGTCATTTTTTTTCTCAAGGCAACTCAAATTTCTTTAAAGAACTTTTTGGTGAAAATATATATAGTAAGAAGTTATGAATTTATTAATAGCATAAGATGTGGGAATATGCACTATTTTTTCCTCCTCTGCCCTTAAGAAGATTAAAGATGTGTGTGTGTGTGTGTGTGTGTGTGTGTGTGTGTGTGTGTATACATGTCTTATTTAAAATAATATATATGTATATATATATACAAATATATATATATCCCTGCTCATTGTGATGTGACTTGCAATACTTTCCCATAACAGGAGTATGCATCCCAGTGATAAAAGGGGAGACCAATAGAACATGATCAGAAGTGACAATATGGTGATTCTTAGTGGAAATTTTAAGAGCCATCACTTTTTTCTCCAGCTTGCTTTCTATTATTCCTAATGAAAAGAGTTTGTTATATGATTCAGTTTGGATCCTGGAATGAGGTCTGTAGAGGAGAGCCAGACAACAGAGATACAGCTATCACAGACTATGAGGAAGATACAATGCCTTGTTTGTGTAAGCCATTGTCATTATTGAGTTGCTATTACCCAATAATTTTGTATTTTTACTATGGTTTATATATGCAAACACAGTAGAAATGAAAGAAATCATAAAGTGCAATATTGTGTTTATCTTCTGACTACTACAATGTTCAGATAGAGAAAAGATAAATTACATTTTAAGAAAAAAGAGACTCTTGGTAAGTAAGGACCTTTTAAGAGATCATGTATATTATTTTAAATAAGACATGTTTTCTAGCTCATACAAGAGATACCTATTTTTTAAGTTCTTAGTTAGAAAAGTGATAGTGGAGTCTAAAAGCTAGAATTAAGAGAATGCCTGGGTGGCTTAGTCAGTTAAATGGCTGCCTTTGGCTCAGGTCATGATCCTGGGGTCCTGGGATGGAACCCTGCATTGGACTTCTGTGCTCAGAGAGGAGTCTGCTTCTCCCTCTGCCCCTCTCCCTACTCATGCGCTCTCTCTCTCTGTCTCTCTCAAATAAATAAAATCTTTTAAAAGATATAAATAAATAAATAAAAGTTAGAATTAAAGATCTTTTGTCTGAATTTGTATTTTAGAGAGGAGATTGGATTATCTTTAATTCAATACTAAGTAAAAAATTCTAAATAAATTTATTATATATGTCCTGTGGATATTTAGCAAAGAAATGTGTAATTAAAAAAAAAGAGAGAGAGGATAAATTCATAGATAATTATTAAGCCAGATTTATGACATTTCTGTTGAGATAGAGCTGTTCATTTGTGAATGAGAGAAACCTGAAATGTATCTGAACTTCAACAAAGCCGATCGAAAAATATAAATGTGTTTACGTATGAATTGACCATAAATATTAATGATTTCCTAACCACTTTATAACCATACTCAAAAGCTAAATAGTGAATTTTTACATTGTTATTTAGATTTTAGTACAACATTGACCTTCTTGAGAAGCTTTCCATTCCACCCGATCTAAGTTTTTCTCTCTCCTGAATTGACATATTACACTGTTTATATATCTATTTTTTAAAAAAATAGCTTTATTGAGTTATGGTCAACATAACATATGTTATACCATACATATATTTTATCTGTGAAAGTTCTAGAAATCATTTTTTAGTATATTCACATATACATGCAACTGTCATCATAGTCAATTTTAGAATATTTCATCACCTCCAAAAGAAACCCTTTACTTCTTCAAAATCCTTTATTTTTCTAAACCCTTTTCTATAGTGTAGAAACCCTATACTATACCTTTAGCTATACTTCTCTTAGCCCATCATCTAGGATATATGTAGTTTTACTTCTTCCTTTCCCCTATGGATGCTTTTTAAATTTTTTGGGCCAAATTTTCCTAGCTAGACCCACCAGTACACTGTTAATAGAAGTGGTGAGAGCAGACATGCTTATCTTGTTATTCATCCTATGAAGAAAAGATCTATTCTTTCACCATTAAGTAAGATGTTAGCTGTGAGTTTTTCATAGATGTCCATTATCAAGTTGAGGAAGTTACCTTCTGTGACTAATTTTTTGAACATTTTTCTTATAAAAAGATGTTGGTTTTTGTCAGGTGTTTTCTCTATGTCTCTTAAAATCACGCAATTTTTGTTTTTAATTATATTGATATGATATATTGCATTAATTTATTTTCAACTGTTAAACCAACCTAGCATCTTTGGGACTGATCACTTGGAAATAATGTATAGTTCTTTTTATGTTTTGATAGATAGGATTTTGTTGTGGATTTTGTGCCCATATTCATAAGATATATGTCGCGCTGATTTTCTTTTTTTCTTTTTAAAATTGGACATTTTATTAGGAAATGTCCTTAAAACTTTTAAAGTGCACAACACACTTTTGTTAACCAAAGACCCAATGTTGTACCATATATCTCTATAATTTACTCATCTTGCATAACTAAACTACTCATTGAACAACTACCCATTTACTCCTTCCCTCAGCCCCTGACAACCACCACTCTACTCTCTGTTTCTATTACTTTGAATCTTTTAGATACTTCATAGAAGTGGAATCATGCAGCATTTATCCTTTCATAACTATGTTCTTATGTTCTTAGCTTAATATGTTACAGACATTCATGTTGTCATATATGGCAGGATTTCCTTCTTTTTAAAGGTTGATTAATATGCCATTGCTTATATACACAACATTTTCTTTATCCATTCACTTGTCAATGTACATTTAGATTGTTTCCATATCTGCCTATTGTAAATAGTACTGCAATGAACATGGGAGGGCAGATATCTCTTCTAGATCCTAATTGCAATTGATTTGAATAAATAAACAAGAATGAGATTGCTGGGTCACATATGGGAGTTTAATATTTAATTTTTTGAGGAACCTCCAGACAGTTTTCTGGCACAGACCAAGCTACTCATGCTGTCTGATAAAGTTCAGGTATGAGGAACGATCCTGAAAGTCAGGAGAATCCAGAACTGGTCCCTGCTACTTCCTTTCATTCTTTTTATGGCATTTCTTATAATTGTGGGCTTAATCTATGGGCTTAAGGGAAATAATCTTTATGCTAGCATCAATGACGACTATGAACAATGAGGCCAAGCGTCCCTCCCATACCTTACACAGGCATTTATGATCACACAGGTGTTTATGCTGAGGATGTAAATAAATGGTTTAAGAGTAATGGAAAAATGGTTAGAGCATTTTCTGTGTCCCTCTAGGAAAGAACAAAGAGAAGGCCTCCGCCTTGGTGCCCTATCCCCGGGAGAGCTCGCTTAGAGGAAATCAGGCATTGGAATAAATACTGTACAAGAATGAAAAATTATTGGGGCTCCTGGGTGGCTCAGTCGTTAAGCGGCTGCCTTCGGCTCAGGTCATGATCCCAGGGTCCTGGGATCGAGCCCCGCATCGGGCTCTCTGCTCTACAGGAAGCCTGCTTCTCCCGATACCACTCCCTCTGCTTGTGTTCCCTCTCTCGCTGTGTTTCTGTCAAATAAATAAAATCTTTAGAAAAAAAAAAAAAATCAAAAATTATTATTGCATGCTAGTAGAGGCTGATTATTAATCTTCATGAAAAATAGTTGAGTAATTGATATAAGGTTAAACTTTGATCAGATTGTTTAAAGATCATGTAAAACCACCAACCCTCTCTTTGTCTAACACCTCATATACTTTATACTTTATGTTTCTATTATAACTTTGTCTATCACCTCTTAAACCGCTTATACCCATTAGTGAGCACAAATGGAAACTTATAAAGGTCAAACTATTGAATGCAGAGAAGAAACTGAAAGGAAAAGATCTATATCTATAATTGGTGTGTTCTAACTCAGACTCATTGAGCTGTAAACAAAGAACATATGGGAAACAATGTAAAATCTTGAGGTATAAATAAAGGTCCTCTGAGATCCTCAGGAGGAGATGCTTGAGCCTTGACTGTGCGTCTGCATCTCCTCACTCGCTTACACTGCCCTTTCCTTTGTGAGACCCACCCCGGCTAGAGCTGGACTCTGGCAGTTTTCCATAGTGTCTGTATCATACTACATTTCTACCTTCAGTGTATAAGATTCCTCATTACTCTGTATCCTTGCCAACTCCTTTTTTATTTTTTATCATAGTCATTCTGACAGGCACGAGGTTATATCCATTATAGTTTTAATTTGCATTTCCCTGATGATAAATGATGTGGAACATCTTTTCATATACTTGTTGACAATTTCTGTGCATTCTTTGGAGAAATGTCTACTCAGATCCTTAGCCCATTTTTAAATTAGTTTATTTAGTTTTTGTTTGCTATTGAGTTCCTTATATATTTTGCATATTAACCCATTACCAAATATATGGTTCACAAATATTTTCTCCCATCCAATAAGTTGCCTTTTCACTGTATTTTTTCTTTGCTGTATAGAAGCCTTTTAGTTTGATGTAGTCTCACTTGACTATTTGCTTTTGTTACTTGCACTTTTGGTGTCATATTCAAGAAATCACTACCAAGACAAATGACTTGAAGGTTTTCCCCTACATATTCTTCTAGGAGTTTTACAGTTTCAGGGCTTATGTTTAAATGTTTAATACATTTTGAGTTTATTTTTTTGCATGGTATAAGATAAGAGTCCATTTTCTTTGTTTTGCATGTGAATATTTAGTTTACCCAACTATGTGTGTTGAAGAGACTTTCTTTACACCACTATGTATTCTTAACACTCTTGTCAAAGATCAATGAACATTATATGTTTTATTTTGGGCTTTCAGTTTGATTCCATTGGTGTGTGTGCCTTTTTTTTTTTTTTTAAATATCAGTGCTGTACTGTTTTATTACCACAGCTTTATAATATATTATGAAATCAGGAATTATGATACCTCCTGCCTTGTTCTTCTTTATCAAGATTGCTTTGGCTATTTGGGGTCTTTCTGGTTTCATATGAATTTTGGGATTATTTTTTCTATCTGTGCAGGTTTTACATATTTATTCCTGGCATTTACCTCTAGCTGGTGTACTGAAATATATTGAGATCTTGCCTTTCTGCTTAACATTGTTCTCTCAGTACTAAGGATAGTGCTAGAAAAATAATGCATTTCTCAAAAATATTTCTTGAATATAAGGAAGGGAAGCAAGAAAGGGAAGAAGGTAGAAGGAAAGAGAGAGGATCAATGTACAGAAAGTCTCTAGTTAGTCTCATTGGTGAAGATGGTGGGATGATGATGATGATGAAGGTGATGATAGAGACAGTGGTGACAATGGCAACCAATAATGATGATTAAATCAACATTGACAAATGCTTAGGGCCTTGAAAAGATCTAAGGATGGTTATAATTTCTAGAACACCAAGTGACAAATTTAGCAATCATGTAACAAATGGTATTCTGACTTATTCACATGTTAATGTTTTTTGAACACAGTTTATGTGCGAGGTGCCAGTGATCAGAGCTAAAACTATAAGTTAACTAACTTCTTAAGTAGCTTAGAAAATTTGTCTTGAAGATACAGATGTAGTGAAGAGAAGGGCCATATGCATCCCAATGTTCATAGTAGCAATGTTCACAATAGTCAAAATGTCTAAAGAGCTGAGATGCCCTTCAGTGGACGAATGGATAAACAAGATGTGGTCCATATTCACAATGGAATATTCCTCAACCATCAGAAAGGATGAATACCCAACTTTTGTATCAACATGGATGGGACTGGAGGAGATTATGTTGAGTAAAATAGTCAAGCAGAGAAAGTCAATTATCATCTGGTTTCACTTATTTGTGGAACATAAGGAATAGCATGGAGGACATTAGGAGAAGGAAGGGAGTAGCGAACGGGGGGAATCGGAGGGAGAGATGAACCTTGAGAGACTGTGGACTCTGAGAAACACACTGAGGGATTTAGAGGGGAGGGGGGTTGGGGTGATGAGTTGGCCCAGTGATAGGTATTAAAGAGGGCACATATTTCATGGAGTACTGGGTGTTATACATAAACAATGAATCTTGGAACACTACATCAAAAACTAATGTTGTACTACTCTATGGTAACTAACATAATTTAATAAAAAAGAAAAAATTATCTCCTCCATTTTGGGTGGGGGAAGAAATTAGGAAGCCTAGAGCCAATAATTAAATAAAAATAAATCTAAAGACCAATGACATGTTTCTAAACTCAAAAAACTCAGAATGATTTTCTATGACAATTGAATGACATTTTCCTATCTACACTAGAGTTCAAAGCATAAGCCTCACATTTTCCTAAAGCATTTTGTCAACCATTAAAATAAATTTTATATTCTTTTAACACTAAAGATGTGTCTTATAATATTATTCCTTTTTTAAAGTAATATTTAGTAATGTTTTCAATAAGCTAATTAACCCATATTTTTTAATTACTCAGCATCCTGCACCTGTGGCTTGCTATGTATATATGCCTAATAGCAAAGATTATTTTAATCACTAATACATTAATTATTTGACCTATGCCTGGTATTAAAGTTAAAAAACTTCATGTTTAAATTTGTTTTGAAAATTAAATGTTTGCTTAATTTCCTTATTCAAAATATCCCACTGTGTTCTAATGGTCAGATATATGTTTCATATGTAATATTTGGTGTTTAATACATTTTTATTTCTGTTTAAAATACATGAAAAGGTAGCATATCCCATGAACCATCAGTCTGGTGTAATGAAAACTTATACACTTCTCTATTTCAATTAGTGAATGATTATAGAAGGCAAAACAACTTCAGAACTTGTTGATTATATTTTAGAACCAGACCTAAATGGAATAGAGAACATGAACATGAAAAAAAAAAGTCTCACAGTGAGTATAAACATAATCAATTTAGAATAAATAGTCAATCCAAGACACAGATGCTCTATCAATGGCTTTAATTGGAGGAAGAAAGGAGGTTTATAACCACTCAATGTAAAATATGATGGCTTGTGTCATAGTGTTATAAAACATATTCTTCTTAAGAGCAGAGAGGGGGACAGGAATGAAAAACATGATGGACCTTGAATAACAACTCAACAGTAATGTTGTATAATTGCTTTTCATCCTTTCTATCAGCAGCAGAGCTTTAAAACATTGATCAAAGATGATGACTATCACAAAGTGCTTAAAGTGCAGCACATTGTTAAATTTCCTCAGCCTCTGAAATAATTATAGCATGAGCAAGCATAAAGATGATTCCCCCACCTTCACCCGCCTTCCTCAAATGATTTTCCAGCCAAGGTAGATGGGATTAAAAGAAATCTGACATGAATGAGCTATATTAGAACATCAATGTCAAAAGATATATCACTGACACTTACCTCAAAAGGGTAAAAATACTGTGAACATTTCACATTAATGCACACCAAAATTCCATCATTTTCCTTACTGACAAACATACAACTGAAATAAAGGACACAAAGCATACCCAATGGATGAGAAAGTGCAACACATAAATGAGAAGTGTTTATTGATGATATAAAAGAGATAGCTCTTATCTGCTAAGGCTTTACAGCTAAAGAAATGATTTGAGGAGAAAATACTTATATCCATTTATGGGTATAATAGGTAAAGGGTTTTTTCCCAATAATTTAATAGTTTATGGGAGATTACTATTTTAAGCTCATGGTTTCATTAAAATTTAACTATTTTAACTTATTGACATTTAATGAATTTTAAAATAATTATTGAAATCCTACTAAATGCCAGGCATTGCATAAGAACATAGGTACTGTGTTGTTATGATAGTTGCATGTGAGGCTCCATGCCGTGTGCTCTTAGCCTATTTGATTTTGGTACCTACAGCTGGTATAGGTAGTCGCACACCTTTGCCAGTTTTCTAGATCAAGTATTCACTCTGATGTCTCTCTGCTATGGAATGCCATTCATTTATAATTAGAATAATTCGGAAGTAGGGGGAATTTAATGCCCTCCAAGAGAATCTCAACCAATGTTATAAATGGATAGATGTTTCATTCCCCTAGATTTTATGAAAGGATGATTGTAATATACATTCAAGGTAGTTTGTCAACTGGTTGCCTTGAGAGAGGGTTGAGCCCTTATTGCTCACAACAGTAACCAGCACATTAGTGCTTAGCTGCTGGCCTTTCTTTTTTTTCCTTTTTTTTTAATTCTCATCTCATTTTCTCTCCCAAATTTGTTTTTCCACTCTCCCTCAAAATCTATGTGTTTCCAAGTGTTTTTTTCAGGATCTACTTCCAGAAAGAGACCTAAACCAAATCAATTGGTACTGGTAGTAACAGTAAAAAGTAGCCCTCATTATGGGATTCCGAGATTGGTCTCTTAATATGTCAAATGGCAAAAAGGTCCCCATTGCTGTGATAAATGAGTTGCTGGTAACTCTGGGTTTGCTTTACTACCACATTTTGTTAAATAGGTTCACTTAATAGCTCTAGCACTTGAAAACTATGAGGGCAAGGTATTTATAAGGCTTGTGGAGGTGGCTTACCTTCTTTCAACTGTTTCAGAAGCCCTGATGGCAGGCTCAGGTTAGCCAACTATCACCTCATGATGTGTTAGAAAATCAAGAAGGGCTTCTTAAGCTTCTTACAGCGTTTATTACCTGCAACTGGAATACACATAACATTGAAAAAGCAGGTCCAGGGATTTAATTTTAAGTGTTGAACAAATGTAAAAGATATGGAATCCTCAGCTTCCTGATATTTTTGATAGCAGGGCTGTGGTAGTGAATATATGAGATGCTGAGAAATTGGATGGATTTCTGGGACAGATTAACTAGAGAATGTTGCACCCCCAGATTTCCTGATATCTCTGGACTTTGAGAGCAGTATTGTCACTGTTGCTAGAGGGTAATCTCGACCTTGACAGAGGACAATGTGAAGAAATCACCTGAGGTTAGTGCCTTGCAATATGATATATGTCCCCCTCAAGGTCATCCACATTCTTAGTATTTGGCTCACATCTATAAATATAACCAAATCTCAGTCTAAGAAGGGACATATAGTCTCTCCTATGAGTAAGCTATCTCATTAAATGAGCCTCAGAACCAGGGTAATAAGGAGACAAACCATCGCAGTCTCTTAATCTTAGGAAACAAACTGAGTGTTGCTGGAGGGGAGGGGGAAAGGGGGGATGGGATTGCTGGGTGATGGACTTGAGGAGGCTATGTGTTGTAGTGAGCGCTTGTGTTGTAAGACTGATGAATCACGACCTGTACCCCTGAAACATATAATACATTATATGTTAATAATAATAATAAAAAAACAAGGTAATAAGTAAATATGTAGCCCTAGAGACTCAGAAACATATATATAGGAATGGCTACTGAAAGTATCACTAGATAACATTGAAGAAGTAAGGTTATATTTACCTGGGGGCACACTCTATTCGCATAAAATGTAATATTCTGTGTGAACACCTGGAATTGGTTCTAATATGATGCTTAAAGGTAGTGCTGCTTACAACATGCATGTAGTAGTACTTTATAGTCAGTGATACGGGGTTGCCATAGTCTCCTTAGTGAAGTATTAAGGCTGTATCCTTTGGAAAGCCCAAAGGACATGAAAGTGATAGGATGTACTACAAAGAGAGTCATCAATATATTTAAGAAGGTTAATGTTGGTGCTGTCTGTAGGCTAGAATTGGCAGTGAGTGGTGCTTCCATTGGAGCTTAGTCTGGTAAAAATCCCATTCTGGCAGAAAACAGGTGGTAGTATTTGTAGCCAATGGCTACAGCATCAAAATACTGAATATACAAGAATACTTTTGCCAAAATAGGTGAAGGACTTATTCAATGAAAACTACAAAACATTACAAAAAATATGAAGGAGGAACTAGATAGTGGAGAGTTTTATTATGTGCATGAATTGGAGAACACAATAATACCAATTTAGTTATCTATATATTGATCTTTAGATTTTAAAAAAATAGCAGTTAAAATAATAGAGTCTTGAAAAAAAATTGTATAAGCTGTTACAAAACTTATATGAAAATGCAGTGGAACTAGAATAGCCAAAACAATTAGGAAAAATATGAGCAAATTCTGTACTTACACTAAATATGATAGATTTAGGTATAGCAGTAAACAACAGCAAAATACTACTGGTACATACAACGAAGATGAGTGTCAAAAGTATTCTGAGCTACAGAAGCTAAATACAAAATTGTTCAAACTGTATTATTTTATTTAAATTAAATGGTATAATATGATTCCACATTAAATCTTAGAACAGGCAAAACTAAGTAGGTTCCTGGGGATTGACCACGATGAGACAAGAAGTTTGGGGAGAATGAAAATGTATGCGTGAGTATACTGCTGTTACAATTCTTTGAACTATATGCTTAAAATTGCTGAATATTGTTATATGCAAATTATACCTCAAAGTTTATTTAAAATAAATGGCTGAAATTTACTACTGTGTAAGCAACAGAATCATTGGCTAATCAAGTTCTGTGAGATAATGGAATTACTGAATAAGTATTAATGAAAGTGACAAATTATTAAATGGATGTTGTTAAAGTCATTTATGATACATGTAATTTATTTGAAATATTAACTAATGTCAGCTTTCAACTAGAAATGTGATTTAGCACTTTCACATTTCTTTCTCCTATTATTGAAATCCCTAACCTCCCAATCATGCTGTGTGTGTTTACACAAAACAGTTTTGTCTAATGAATGATATTTTATAAAAATAGAAATACAATGAAATAGAATAGAGAAAGGATATACTCTCCCTCACCTCTGTATAAACATACTTATTATTTTGGTATATTTCCTTCTAATCATTATAGTCATTGTATATTGTTTTCCAAAGTTATAATTATTGTGCTCTATTTGAAGTTTTAATCTTTTTTTCAAGACTCTCATATTTCATGTAAGTAAATACATTTTTGGAATGACCTTTCCTGGACAAATAACATTCCATCCATGGAATGGATATATCATAATGAAATTCTCTTAATTTCTTTAGCTTTAAGCTGTATGTATTAAAAAAACATTTGGTTAGTCATCTTAATGGCTGCGGTAATGACCTGTCTCCCATATAACTTGGAAATACGAAATTAAAATAAATCTATTTGAGTTCACTCTCTACGCAATGTAAGAAATTAGTCATCAGATGGTGCCAACCAAAATCGTATGCAAAACGTTTCTGTCAGTATGAGGACTTAAAAATTCTAAATTTTGCAAATTGAGAGAGACATGATTGCAATGTATGTATAATTTAAAAAGATGAAACAGACGTATATTGTACCTTGCACAGAGAAAGGCTGTTTGAATAGTATTGTAGCATTCTCAGATTGCAATACAGAACAAACACATATTAGCCATTCAGATTATCTCCCCTGGGATTCTGAAACTTAAAGGAGTGTTAGAAAAAGATGGAACTAGTTAGGGGTCACTGTTTTCTGTCACAGCAGCAACAGGTGGACCAGGCAAACCCTTTGCTGTGGTTCTTGCTGCCTTGCCTTTCAGAGCTTGTTTGGATCCTGCCTGTTTCCTAAGCCTCAGTTCAATCTAATATCCTCCCAATAAATCCACTTTTGGCTTAAACTGGTTAGATTCACTTTCTGGCAGGTACACCCAAATATCTCTTTACTAGATCTTTAGGGAAGAGAGAATACATTTTATTAATCATTTTGTTCCCAGTGATGCAATATAGGCATAATGCCTAATGCATGGCTTAATCTTAATAAATATTTGGTGGGTGTACTTAGATAAGAATGGTATGCATAGAACTTTTTTTGTGGAAGGGTACCTGGCTCAGTCAGTTAAGCGTCTGCTTTCAGCTCAGTTCATGATCCTGGGATCAAGCCCTGCATTGGACTCCCTGCTCAGCAGTGAGCCTGCTTCTCCCTCTCCCTCTGCCTGCTGCTTCTCCTGCTAGGACTCTCTATCTCTCTCTGTCAAATCAATAAATAAAATCTTAAAAAACAAAACAAAACAAAATAACATACACACTTTTTTTGTGGAGCTGTAAGTTGCCCTGTTTGGTTGTAGTGTGAGTGCATTAAAAGGAATAACAGGATAAAAAAATTGAGTTGTAGGTAATAATCACAATGTAGACAGATTTAAAAGCCAGATTGGGATGTTTGTGTTTAATTTACTTACAAGGTAAATGGTGTAATTATTATTTTTAAAGAAATACATCAGTAACTAAAATTTAAGTTAAAAAATACATCAGAAGAGGTATATAGGATGAATTTGAGAGAGATTTTTCAGGAGAAAATAATATAGTCTTGGCTACTGTTTTTCAGTTAGGCATCTTAACACACTGGTGAGAGAAGTGTGTGTTTGTATAGATATATACATATACCCATATAGAGAGAGGTATATATGGAGAGAGAGAGGCAAGATTAGCATCAAGACATTTGGAAGTGGAGGCACCTGGGTGGCTTAGTGGATTAAAGCCTCTGCCTTCGGCTCAGGTCATGATCTCAGGGTCCTGGGATAGAGCCCTGCATCTAGCTCTCTGCTCAGCAGGGAGCCTGCTTCCCCCTCTCTCTACCTGCCTCTGCCTACTTGTGATCTCTGTCTGTCAAATGAATAAATAAAATATTTTAAAAAAGACATTTTGAAGTGTACACCACAATGTGATCTATAGTTCAGAATAGATCTATTCTTGAATTATTGAATATGCTTTGGAATATCTTCCACAATGTGTATTCAAACAAACAAACAAACAAACAAACAAACAAACAAACAAGAAATTATCCATTGTTTTTACTGAGAAGTAATAAGAAACAAAATTAGGATGTGGTGTATTTTTAAGCTGCATATTTGACATGTCATTTCCTTGATAAGTAGTATTTAGTGCTTTCACAACAGATGCACAATAAAATTCAGTGTCTTGACATTACCAATTCATTGCCCTACAAAATTTATGAGTGCATAGCAATCTACTTTCTCTGTGTTCTTAAACTGTTTGTCCAATAGCTAGGTCCAATAGTCCTAGTCCAATAGCTAGGACTATTCAGAGTATCTTAAGTGACTTTCTTGGTCAATTTCATTTAAAATATTCAATTTATGGGGATAGATTTGTTCACAGTATTTCTTTGCCATTTTCTAATGGCTATGTGATCAGCAGTGATGTCTGCTCTTTCATTCCTGATATTTTTAATTGAGGTTCCCCCCCTTCACCCATAAGTTACTCAGGGATTGTTGATATTTTGGTATTTTACTCATATTTTTCTGTTATTGATTTCTAGTTTAAATTTGTTGTAGTGTGAGAACAAATTTTGTATGATTTTCATTCTTTTCAGTTTCTTAGATTTCACTTTTTGCTTATACTGAGCATAGAGATCAAACAAAAGTGAAACCTTACCTTTTCCCCTGGTCTTTTCTACCTACACTCTTCCTAGGCCATGTATGTGGCTTTTAAAATTCGCAGATATACACAGGCACCTTTGAATGCCCTAATGACTTGAAGAAACTTTCTCCTAAGCTTTTCTTCAGAGGCTTAAGGCTGTTTCTTATATGTCATGAGTATAATCTTTTGCCCCCTGTTAACTATGGATATTTTATTTGCCTTACAATGTCTTTGAACAATTCCTCCTGCTTTTCCACGAGGGGTGAGTTCTGAGTTAGGCAGAATAGGGACAAGTATCTTTTATCAGTCCTTCAGGTAACTCCCAGATAATTTAGAGCAGATAAGCACAATAATCTATAAATATGGGCAGCTTCTTCCTCTGGAGCCAGTTACGAGGATCGCACTGCTACTAGGGAACAGAGACTGCTGCCTTCAAGACTTTTGCCAAGCTATGGAGAGTTGAGGGCAAGGAAAATTAAAAGTACCACTAAATTTCCCTACCATTTTTAAGGTACATCTTGTTTTCAATCATCATTTGCTTGGTTGCTCTAAACCCTTGAATGCTTTCTAGAGTTCTGAATAATTTGGCTCTTTTAAAGTGATTATTGACATGGTTGGAATAAAATATACTTTCTTCAGCTATTGTGTTTGTATTCTTTGAACACTTCAGTGGTTTTATCTTCTATTAGTTATTTGTCCATCAAACCTGAAATGAAGGTGTCTTGTTCATTCTAAGCTGCTTTCCACAATGAGCTTTTTTTTCTATGATTTTATTTCTTTATTTGAGAATGAGCAAGCAAGAAAGTGAGAGAGATCGAGCACAATAGGCTTTTATAGGTTTATTTAGAAGACTTTTTTACTGAGCAACTGGTGCACCCTGTATGTCAATTTTTAGATCATTTTAGATCTTTGGCTTTCTTTCTTCCGTAGGTTTCATCTTGGGCATTACTTCACAGATGGGCAGAGAAGACAAATAAATGAACAGATGACACTTATGAAACTACTGGGGAAAACATACATGTCATCCAAAAGCAAAGCGGAGTTTTTAGGGTCTTATCACTACTAGAGAACTGTTTCTTTAGGGTATCAACATGTCTGTCAGTCTTATATTTATATTTCACGTTTTTTTTCTTTTGTTGAGATTATAAACATTTATCAATGTTCATATCTTAGCTGTTTTATTCTATGTGATTCATTTGGTGGTGTGGCAGTTTTCAAATCTAAATTGGAAAGTAGTTTCTTCTGGCATTCTAGTTATAGTTACAAACACCAAATTCAAAACTTATGATTAGTGGAATCATGGCATATGCACACTTAACACATAAAATTCAACCATATATTCTATGCCAACTCAAAATAAAGACTTCCCTAGCTGTTTTCTATTTCATTTGTGTTGAAATTTTAGAACATAAGTGAGGTTCAGTGGGGTGGAGTCCGGAGCCGGTGACCAAGAAAGAATTCTTGAGACATCTTTGGTGCAAATGGTGGTTTTTTAATGCACGGGGACAGGACCCATGGGCAGAAAGAGCTGCTGCACTGGGGTTGTGAGGGGTGGCCGGTTATATACTATGGAGTGAGGGGAGGTAAGGAAAAGAGGAGGTTTCAAAAGAAATTTCTTTTTTTTAAATTCTTTAAAGATTTTATTTATCCATTTGACACAGAGAGAGAGATCACAGGCAGGCAGAGAGGCAGGCAGAGAAAGAGCAGAGAGCCTGATTCGGGACTCAATCCCAGGACCCTGAGATCATGACCTGAGCCTAAGGCAGAGGCATTAACCCACTGAGCCACCCAGGCGTCCCTCAAAAGAACTTTTATATGCTAAAGAGGACCTACAAGATGCCAGAGGCCTTGAGGCCTTGCCATTGTCGAGGTTTTTCCCTCTAGGAAGGTATTAACATTAAGTAGTTGGGAGATTCCTGAAGAATAGTACACAGGTCTCATCCAGGAGTAGGGAGTAGGGGGAGGTAGCAGGATGTCAGCTTCTGCTTTGTCCTCAGCTAGCTTTCTGTTCCCTCATCAATTTGTTCTTTCTTTCTCAAACTATTCTTATTATGTCTTCCACTCTAATTCAGTATATTTTATAGTTCGGTTTTATTTTTCTGTTGACTAAGCTTTTTAAAAAATTTTCTAGTGTTTTAGTGTCTGTGTTAAGGTTAGTATTGTACATCTCAAAATAATCTCTGTATACTTTCAAATATGTTTTATAATTTTATGTATGGTATAAGGACTTTCTAACAGTATTTTCCCAATTTCTTCCATCTATTCCTACTACCATTATTGCTATTCATTTAATTTTTGCATATATAATAAAAACAATGCATTGCTACTATTTTGTGATTTAAATGATTAATGGGGAGGGGATTAAGATAAGAAAAATATTTTATTTTTTTCTATTTCTAATACTTTTCATTTCTGTCTGTAGATCTGAGTTTCTGACCATCGTATTTCTTCTTGAGCATTTCTCATAGACTAGAAAAACTCGCAATGATTTCTTTCATTTTTGTCTGAGAGAGTCTTTGTTCCTTATTTCAGTACTTTTTTCTTCTGAATTTATTGAGTTATAATTGAGGTATACTGAACTGCATGCATTTAGAATTCACAGTTTGAGTTAATTTTTACATATATGTACTTACAAAACTATCATCATGCTCTTGTCTCTTAATTTATAGCTTTCATTTCCCTCTTTTTCATTCCCTCTTTACTTACAATTTGTGAAGAAACCAAACTGTTTATTTACTCTGTAGAATTTCTCACTTTTTCATTGATTGCAATACTATGGTGGTATTTAATATATTGCTTTGCTTTCTTTATTTTCTTTAAATTGATATTTAAACCTAGATGCTTTATTAGATTCAATCTTGATTTTTTTGAGAGCATGGGCAAGGCTACTTTATAGTCTTCCTTTTATACAGCAGGTTTTACCTTGAGTTGAGTTCACATTTAATGAATATTTATTCTAGGTACAGACCTCTAGGAGAATAATATTTTTCTTTTAGAATTCTGTGGTTTCACCCTGTTTTCTACTTGTTTGTTTAGTTTTTGATGAGAAACCTGCTATAATTTTTGGTATTTTTGTTCTCTATAAGGAATGTGTCCATTTTCTTATGGTTTTAAAGAACTTCTCTGGGCTTTTCAGTAATTTGAATATAATATACATAGATGTTTTTGTTTGTTGTTTTGGAGTATGTATTATTATATGGAGTTATATTATTGGAGATATATTATTATGTATTATTATATGGAGTTATATTATTGGAGATATATTATTATGTATTATTATATGGAGTTATATTATATGGAGATATATTATTATATGGAGTAGTATTTTATACTACTTGGTCTTCTTTGATCTAGGATCTGTGGTTTGGAGTCTGTTACAAATTTTGGAAAATTCACATTCTTCAAATATCTCTTCTGCCCTTTTTTCTTTGTTAAGTAATATGTTCTTTTTAATATCCCACTGCTATTAGATGCTTTGCACTGTTTTTATTTTTTTTTTCTGTCTGCATCTCCATTTGTGTAATTCCTATTGACTTGTCTCAAGGATACTGATTCTTTTGACTGTTTCATCTACTGATTTTTTTTCTCTGTTTCTGTTTTATTTCTAATGTCTCCATTTTACTGTTAACATTTTTTCTCTCTGTTGAAACTACCTATATGAGCATTCATATAATCTAATTTTTTCATTATAACCTTTAACATGTCAAGCATAGTTACATGAAATTTCCTGTGTGATAATCACAGCATCTTTTAATATTTGAAGCTAGTTCTGATCATCACTTTGTCTCATAAAACTGTGTAAAAAAACATTTTTATGTGCCTTGTTGTTGTTGGAAGTTGGACAAACTGCATGGATTAGCTGAGGTAAATGTTTTTAAAATGTACTTTTTCAGGGTCTTCAGTGTTTAGTTTTCTATTAATCTACTCGGGTGTTGGACCAGTTTTGAAATTCTTATTGCTGTGGTTACTACCCTGAGTGCACCAGAGGCTTCAAATTCTTCTGGCGATAACTGTGTGTTGGGAATGTGTTAATTTGTTTCAAAGAGTTTGTCTGAACGCTTGACTTTTGTTTGGCTCTGGGCCCATCTGTCTGTCTGGCCTAGGGTCTTTTGTGCTGCATCCTAGAGAAAATTAGTCCCTTGCAGCTTTCCTAGTTGTTTTATACTGTTATGTGTGCTGGACCTTTTTAGCACAGCAGTGGGGTGGGTGACAGAGATATTATTTGATTGTACTGACTAAGCCTTAATCTTAGCCAGGCAATGTGAACCTAAGTCTTAGGAGTGTGGTGTGCACAAACGCTCCTGTTCCTCCTTGAGTGTACCACTAAGCCTAGCATGTAGTCTTGCCCATCCCTGAGGTGTAAAGTTTTCTTTTGTTTGTTTTCCTTTATTTCCCCTCTCCTAGAAGCAGTGGATTTCCATCAATGTCCTCGGGTTACAGTTTTTAACTTTTCCTTTTGCAGATTAAGGCTTTTGTTCTGGAAGAGTAATAAGGGAAGATGAATCTGTGTGAGATATCAGTGGTAGCTGCTTGCCCTACAATCCCCACAGGAAAGAAGTTTTCTTAGAATTTGCTTGATCTTCTTAGAGCCTCCTAGGATTCTAGAAAGAAAAGCCCACAAGAGGTTATCAATCTCCATATGTCTGCATCTGTTATGAGCTTCACAGGCTCATGCTATCCCACATTTGACCCTTAGTAATTAGTTAAAAATTACTTAGCTGACTCATTTTACTGGCTTATATGACATTTAGGAACTTTTGTCCTAGGCAAGCCAAGTGCCTGCATCCTGTTTCTACCTTCAGTCACCCTTTTCTCTCCAGATTTTGGGCTAGTTCTTTGTCCTGCAATCTTAATTCCCTCCTGTAGAGTAGTTTTGGATATCTAGTTTTTTCTTGTTGTCAGTGTAGAAACCATACTCCACAGCTCTCGACATGTCTGAGCTGAAACTCAAAATCTTCTCTGGGACTGTTTTGAACATAAATTTTATAGGAAATTGTGTGGCGGAGTCGAAACTGTTTATATTTTAGAATCCACCTAGTTGATTCAAGTTCCAACTCTTCCTGCCACATACTTGCATTTCTAGGTCGATGACCTCTGACCAACACCAGGAGGAAACTGATTCTAACCGTGTGGAGCCATTGAGAAACATAAATGACAACAAGAAATATGAAGAATCTAGTACAGAGAAAGCACCCATTACATAATTGTTTTCTTCTCTTTCTTGCTGTGTGAAAATCTTAACTTTGAATTGTTTATGTGTCTTTGTGTTCTAACTAAATATTGAATTCTCCGAAATTACAAACATCTTCGTATTTAGGTTAGACTGATTAACTCATAGCACAGTTCTTGGAACATAAAAATTTTTGCTGAAAAAATATTCTCCTCCAGATCTGTTTAAAGCTGTGGAGTAGGTGGTGCTTAGGAAAAGATATACCAGATATATTTTAGGTAGGAAGAGCTCCTGCAAAAAAGCCATAACATTGAATAGTTGGGAAAACCAGGTACAAAAGACTGAATCATTACCTCTCAGAAGTAACTTTTCCTGTTTGGAGATCTTCAGGGAAAGATGAGAAGAAGACACAGGTTTTGTTGTTAGATAACTTTTGTTTTTGTCTTGATTTTTCTAAGCTGTGTGAATTTAGGCATATTAGTTAACCTTTCTAAGGCTTCAGTTTTTCCAGTCTGTACTTGATAGAATATTGAGAACTAGAAATAATTAGCGTCAAGTTTCTGGCACACAGAAATGCTTAAGAAATATTATTCTTATCTTTTATACAAAATCTTGCCCTGAGTAAATCATATTCTTTTAGTAGAAAGGACTTTCTATAGTTAAAAAGAAAAGATGCTCTATGAACAAAAGGAGTTTTCTATTTACAGAATTTAGAAAAAAATACATGTTTTGATCCATAGAAAATTGGTTCTGTGAAGAAAGTGAATCTAGGTTCCTGGGCCAGCTGTCAGGGTGACAAAATAATTATGCTGAAAAATTTATAACAGCCAATTTTGAAAACATAAACAAATATGTCTGTGTTTACGTCTAAATTTTAAATAAAGTGTTAACTTAAAATTATATACAGTAGCTAGAAGTCTGTATCAAATAGATCTTCAAAATTTATTAACTGAAGTTCTAGCACTTGAAAGACATGAAAAAACTGCCAAAATATTCACTTTATAAAACATGGATAGGAGATAGGAAAGAGGAAATCTTTTGAACTTATACAATACTTACACCACTGACCATGAAGTAGATTTTAGAGAATGTTGAGCTGGTCTATTCCAGGTCCCCAGACAGAAAAATTATTAACATTTTTTGGCAAATGTATTTCATGTATTAATAAAAGATATCAATTTATCCAATATCAGTTAAAATATGTGTTATTAAAAGTTCTGTTGCTTTGACAAAAATTTCGTTTTGAATCCTTCACATATAATGCTTTTTCATTATTAAACCATCTCATTTCTTTAGATTTAATTATGAAGTGAATTCTAAAATTTTCTGGAGTTTATATTAAAAGTAATTTATTAAGAGCATTTTTTAAACTTAAACCTTCTCATTCTTTTTAAATAATTTCTAGTTTTGGCCATCTTTTAATTTTTTTTTTATTTTTCATTTCCAAAATTTAGTTATTTTGGGGTATATATTAAAACACTTATTTGAAAATGAAAACAAAGTTTTATATATCTAGAAAAGAAGAAAAATAATTAGTAGACATTATTAGCTTAAACATTTATAAGTTGCAGAGTGTTTTCTCTTTACTTATTCCAGGTGATTCTCAAAGCAGTTCTGGCAGTGTATAAATAATTTATCCAAGACAACATAACTAATAAGTGGAAGAACTATGACTCATTGCAAGAGTGGATTCAAATCTTAGCTCTGTCCACTAAATGTATCTGCTGTGCTTTCCCTAACCTTTTACATTTTTTCATGTCATATTGGATTTTACAATTTAATTAACCTCACATTGGTGACAAATATTTAACTTTTGGTTTAACTTTGATTTAAAAAGTTTTGGTGATGATAATTTTTCTTCACTGCTAATATTGCAACATATTCTTCCACAGTATTACTTTTTCCTTCTCAAATCATCAAGGTCATACAAATTAAAACTCTTACCTCCAAAATATATGAACAGGAGTTTATTGATAAAGCTCTTTTTTTAATTAAACACTGATTCATATAGAGCATGAATCATTATGTTACTATCTTTAACGTAGAGTTCCTGCTATATAAAATCTTTTAGACAGTTTTACATTCTCATAATGTGCCACATATAAATATGGTCCTTCCCTCCCTCTTTCTTCCCTCCTTCCTCCATTTTTCCCTTTTTGTCAAATAAAATAATATCCATGTTTTCACAAAGTATGACTTCAGAATCCTATTCAGTAAAATAAGCACCTAGTGAATCAATCACTTAGGATGTGAAATTAGGGCTGTGAGAGAATGTGGAATTCCAATCTATGATGAGAAATAAATTCTAAGAAGAAAATTGTGGTGTATAAGTGAAAATTTACACATCTTATATAGATACTCATTTTTGAAAGCTATTGTTTCATTTATTTATAATAAATATGCTGAAATTGGTTTACTAGGGAAAATAGTGCAGTAGGGCCAATGTGGCTTATTTTACAGAGCTTCAAACACAAAATTATGAGTTTAAGACCCAGCATAGACTTCAACCCAACCACAATGCCACTTATAAAATCCCAATCCCCTTTCCTTTTCACTTCTCTAGGATTCACGTAAGAAAAATATGTGATTTTATTTTAATTTACAGTAATAATAGTATGCATTTCATTATATGTCTATAAAGTTCACAATTTTACTTCATATTATTATGCATAACACTATCATAGATTTGTCTTAAAAGACAAAGTTTAGTGGTATGGTTTCAGAGTGTTATCTGGAAATCTAATGACCTACTCTAATTTTACTCGTGAATGCATTGTTCTCATTCTCAGAAATGAATCTTTAAAAGAAACATATGTTCAACATTTCCTTTAGGGAAGGGTGACAGTTAAATATCTGAAGGAGGAAAGAGTGGATCAAAGTGGTGAGGAAATAAAGATGTACTTAGTTGAATGAGAGGCTCGCCATGAAATTTATCTGGAAAGCTCTCAAGGATAGACAGTCTAAAGAGGAGTTAATTAAAATAAATGTAAGCATCACTGCCTAATTTTGATCATTTTCCTCCTGTATCTACTTGATCTCACTTTAATCCTTACAATCTAAATATAAAATAACGGTCAGCTTTAGCAATTGCTTTGCCAAGCTAATCCATCACTGACAGAAACCAAGGGATCTGGAAGGGATTTTGTTTTTGTAAAATAGAGATTGCTTCTTTACTTTTTAACCTTAAGTATAAATTGGACATTGACCCAACTTATTTTTAGTTGGGAGATGAGTTTTCATATCCTTGTGGTGTTACCTAGGAAACCAAATCCTTGCTACATGTAGACACCTGCATGATTGCTCTGTGTACATTATCTTAGGTCACTTGTGAGGCAAATCAGAGAAAGTCATCTAACCAAATACGATTCTAATAAATGGATGATTGCAAAATATTTGAGGTTTTAAGTATTTTAAAATTATTCAGAAAAAGAAAACTGCCTTTCTCTAGTATAATTTTTTGAATCAAAATTTTCTCTGAATAATACTTACTGCCTATAGTTTCTAACTTGGTTACCAAAGTACTATGGCTAAAACTGGTGACATTGTTGACTCTAATGTTGATACAATTATAAAAAGGCCTAATTTCTTCTAGTTTATAGGTTGAAGTCAAAAGTCATTTTTAACAAATCCTTTAGAATGAGATTTTGATGATTTCACATAATCAAGGGAACTAAATCCCTAATAAAAATTTAATTACAAAGAAATATAAATTTTATATCAGATATAGCTATTCTGTAAAACTATGTAGTGTTTTCTTACTTACCTCTCTAACCTGTTTGATATCCAGGAATATCCATTCCAGTAATCATACCATGATTCAATTAAATAATAAGTCTTGTCATTTGTACCCCAATATATTCACACTTATCCAGTTCCACAAAAGCATCACGTTCAAGTTACAGACAATTCCTATTTTGGACTTTTCCAGTAGGATTTTAAATGGTATTCCTGCTTCCATTCTCTACGGTCCCTTTCCACCTAGCAGTAAGAGTAATCTTTTCAAAAGGAAAATTGGACTCCATTCCTCTGCTTTTCATTGCACTTAATGTAAAATCCAAGCTCTTATATTGGCTTGCAAAATCCTATTTGATTTGTTCCTGGCTGTTTCTCTGAATGCATCTCTTATTATGTGCCATCTCACCAACCACACATCAACCACGCTGGCCCATGAGTAGTTCACTCAATGGCCAATTTTCATCAGAGGTTGGGTTGTTTTCAGTAATGATATTGTCTATCTGGACTGGAGATAATACTTTAGACCTGTTTTAGGTCTGGGAATAGAAAAAAGACTGGAGTGAAGATTTACTTTCAGGTAATTTACCTAAAAAGCTGTGAAAAGGATAATTGTGGAGAAGAAAGCAGTTGCAATAGAGATCTCATGTACTTGCTCAGATAACCCTTCAAGTAGGGCCTTAGTGATGCAAAGGATCAGGCCTTTGTACCCACCCTGGACCAACCGTTGGACACAAAATTCTCCCTGAGGACAGGCTGAAAACTTGAGCAAGTTAAGTTTGTTGGCCAAAGACCAATATTATCTTTTAGGAATGGGTTCTCTGGTCTTCTGATTGGTCTTCCTCATCCATTGATCCCAGGAAAACTTACAAAATGATAGCAGAATTAATTATAACCCTTGATACTGTAGCTGATCTTGGGGCTACAATTTACTCATATCACTTTCTTACTCTGCTACTTAATCTAGCTTCTCACCTTTAGCTACCACCTCTGCATGTCTAGATGGGTCTAGTTGTCGTGTACTTCTTAGACTGTGGTTGCTGCTCTTACCCATTTACCACAAATAAATTTGTAGGACAGTAACAGACACCCTTATGGATTATCTAGATTACCTCAATATTAAATGTATTCCTTCTTGTCCCATGTGTAATAGCTTCCCTTTGCAAACCGGACCAACATGGTGACTCCTTTTCTGCTTTTTTAACCATAGAAATTGTACAGATTACCAGGTGGCAGCTGTGACTTTGCTTTTAATTGGACTCTTGCTCCTTCCTCTGGCAGAATTCTACCTCTGGTAATCAAGAGATCTGTACATGCAAAACAGTTGTGGAAACAGGAAGCAAAAACCCTAAGTGAGTCACCGAGATGTTGGTAAAAGAGTCTATGGCTATAGTTTTTGGTTCTCCCATGTATTATCCATATTGGATAGATACAATATGTTTTTCATTGATCTTGATTTAGAGTATATATTAAATCCCATAGGATAGTTTCTCATCCTTGTGAGGTACTATGTCCAGGCTGAAATCTTAAGTAAACTTTCAAAAGTGTATTCCATTTCCTCATCAGGCCATTGGTTGTGAGTGTGTGGTAGGTGATGGAATCCACGTCATGATCATGTGCTCACTGACACACATCCTCCACTTTGTCCCATGTGATATAATAAGGGATCTTATGTCAGTGGATCACCACATGAATATAGATAGTGACCCTGGCTGAAGTCCTATGAGAATGAAAGACAAACCTGTGTCAAAAAACAAGCAAACATACAACAAAAAACCTGTGTCCAGAACATGAGTTAGTTCTAGTCATAATGAAAGGAATCCAGCAATTAAAGGAGCCTAGTGTAATCAACTCACTGATATTTTCTAAGGATGGATTCATAACAGATGTTTTGTATTAGATTTTCTTGGATATTCAGAGGCATTAGTAGCTATATTAGCTATATTAGCCTTAGTGAGTGGGACTAGGTCTATTGCAGTCATCTCATGGCCCATTATAACAGCACCGGGAGTGCTGAAGACAGTCTCTCACCTGAATTTGTCAAGTCAAAGCTCTACCAATCAGGATGTTGTTTTCAGGGCCATACCTGAGTGTGGTTTTCAGGACCATACCTGAGTGTGATCGTAGCATAGGAAGAGTGCATCTTCACTTTGCATCCGTATATGGACTGACCCATGCCTAAACCAATCTTATTCTTACTCTTCTTTCACCATCTGTTTTAAGTGCTCCCCTGCCCCCTGGATACCACCCAGGAACCTGTTGGTATGCCCTGAAGGAGAGGTGTTAGGATAACACTGGAGGACATGGGAGTCTATGTCACTTGCTTGTGCAGCTTATTTCTGCTCTGTGGGCCTAGCTGTACCCTATACTTATGTGACACTTTTGTCTTATGACGCATTGCCACTGGGCCTCCTCAACCTTTTGACTTGGTATGTTGGTAGGTCTGACAAAACCAATTCATGATAGGCATTCTTAATTAAAGATCACTTGAAAAAAAAAAAAGATCACTTGATATATCTTAATAGGTTTTCCATTTTTATTAGTGCACAGTGACATTTCACATGATGGCATGACCTTGCTATTAGAAAATTAAGGCTTGGGCACCTGGATGGCTCAGTCATTAAGCGTCTGCCTTCAGCTCAGGTCATGATCCCAGGGTCCTGGGATCGAGTCCCTCATCAGGCTCCCTGCTCAGCGGGAAGCCTGCTTCTCCCTCTCCCACTCCCCCTGCTTGTGTTCCCTCTCTCTCTCAGTCTCTCTCTCTCTCTGTGTCCAATAAATAAATAAAATCTTTAAAAAAAAAAAAAAGAAAATTAAGGCTTTACTTTATGATGCTCCTACTGGGAATTGCCACCTTATAACTGGTGTTATTCTTGCAGGGTCCTATGGCCCAAGAAGAAGATCTGCTTGAATCACTACCTATTTCTGCTGTAGATACCTTTTCTGCTGTGGGTTATGCTAAAACTTTTCAGCCTTCCAAATCACCTGGGAAATTGGTTAAAGTGGTAATACCCAGTGTGGAATATGCTGCATCCAGATTGCAAAATTTCTACCAGATACTATGCTTCATTTGTACTTGCAAATGGTGCAAGATGCAATCCATTGTCCTTTACTTTGGAAAAAAAATATACCCTAGGGCATTGGACATCTAAAAACTTAATTCGTATGATAAGTCCTAAAGCTTTTATCTATCTATCTATCTATCTATCTATCTATCTATCTATCTATCTATGTATTTATCTATTTATTTATTTATTTTCCACGCACACCCCCTGAACACATAGCTCTTATCAAGTTCTCAAACATACTTTTTTTTTTTTTTTTTTGCTCAGTTGATTTTCTTATTATGTCATTGATGAAGTGGACCAATTTAGGAATATTCACAGTATCCCAATGGTCTAGATTGTTCAGAAGTATTTTATGAGAGAGATGGAGAGCGTTAACATATTGTGGTCTTGTGGCATCCCACGTAAATGTAAACTGATTCCTCTTTCACAGTAACGTTTAAGAAGAATGCATTGACTAGATCATTTACTATATACCATGCACCTAAGGCCATGTTAATATCCTCTTAAAGAGATATCTCCTTTTACACAGCAGCAATATCCTTATTGCTTGCCTAAATTTGAGGTAGCTGACTGTCATTCTCTAGGAGCCATCTCATTTTTCTAAGTACTGGCATGATGAATGAATGAGGATATAATAGAGACCAGAATCCTAGAATTCTTTAGGTACTTAGAGGTATCACTGACCTTCCCTATTTCCTCTAATAATATTCCTCTGAAATGTAGTTTTTATATAAGTTGGCTGGGAGAATGGCTTCACCTACAAAAGACTCTTAACTACATAGGTCAAGGAAGAAATATGGGGATTGGTTTACTGACAAAAATGTCCAGTTAAATTATACACTCAGGGATTGGGAAAATGAAGACTTTGTGATAGTGAGCCTGTGAAGTTAGTGGACCGCAATGTAGGCCAGACCTGGACCAGTTCTTTCCTTACTACCTGGTCACCACTGTAGTAAGGATGATGATGCTTCAGGTACCATATATTATCATCAGCTAGGACTTTTTCCATCAGTCCTTTAAAGATTTATATATTCCCACTACCCTAGTATATTATTTACTAAGTAATGGTCCTGGATATTTTTGGAAAGAGGCTAGGTGAATTATTAGTGTTTACACATTATGTGGTTTTTCAGTATCCTTCCTTCTGTATCCCCCCTTTAGTCAAATAGTTCTGTCCTGAAAACCAGCCCAGGACCAAAAAGTGGTCACAGCATGATTTTGTGAATGACTATCCTGAGCCTCCTGATCATGTACTCTAATTCATCTTGATTATTTACTTTAGACTGATAGTACAGATTGAGCCATTCATCTTTCCATATATATCTTTCCCTGATGGATGCTGCATCTTAAATCTATAGCTGGATGTTAGCCTCTACACTAATTTTACTATGATATTGTTGCTTATTACAGTAATTGTACCCATCTTATTTTTGGCCATCAAGAATCATCACATGGTCTTCTTTCAGGAAACTCTCATTACCATTCCCATTGCTGTCTAGGAACCCAATTCTATAATAGCTTTTCCAGCTGTCAGACCTGGACTACAATCTTACAGAGAAACCACTGCTTAGTTTCTCAGAAGTACATGCCTTATTGACTGAGTAAATGAAGTAAATGGAGTGTCATTCAGACCTTCTTTAAAGTTGACTAGTGGTTTCCAGCCCTACATAATGGATATCCATTCCAATGTTCCATTTTGCTGAGCTTCTCGATCTCCTTTTACACTGCTTGCATTGTCGTTATGGCTTTTATTTTTCATTTAATGGGGGGCGTTGACTTTTTCAGGCTTTAAAATGCTATCCTATTAGGATAGCAAGGTTTCAGGCATCCTTGATGAAGTTTTAAATACAGCTGCTGGGAGATTGTTTCCAATTTTATAATCCTCCCCCTTTATCAGACTCTATTTCATGATAGTCTTGATAACGTATTTTCTGCATCCAGTCTCTTTCATAGGCCCTGACTCCTATTAGTACATTTGACAAGGTTGTATAGCTTCCAGTTATAGTCCTTTTACTCTCTTAGTAGGTCAGATGCTATCTTGGCTGAGTTATGCTGCCACTTCATACTGGTTATTGCTGTCATGGACAGAACTGGAGAAGTGGAGGTTATTTTCTAAGAAAGCAACTGGTAGATTTTCTTCAATGTATTTACAAAATTTTAACATGGAGGTGTGCCAGAAGATTATGGTGAGTACTGAGAATTTCAGAGGATTTGAGAGGTTCTGTAGTCTCAGAGTTCAGAAGAATATGGAGATTCCAGATGTTCACACACATTGGTGGACATGTCTCCATCCCATCGATAAGGATCCCATTCCTTCTCAGTTAAGGCTTGGATCATGGTTTAATGGAATTGCTAGAGTGGGGTTTCTAGTCTTCTCAGGAGCTGCATTACCAGTATAACTAATTGCGTTTTTTGGGCCTCAGCTTTCTGTTTTCTAGCTGCAGGAGACAAAATTCTCCATTTATGTTGTCAGGGAGGCACTATGACTTTTAAACACATTGTTTTAAATTAGTGATGAATTAATTCAGTCTTTTTTTTTTAATTCAGTCTTTTGATGTCTTTCTCTAACTCATTGATCACCCCTAGCAACACCTCTAGCAATTATGTTTCTTATAATTACTACTTACTGTGAACATTGCAAATACCTAAGATTTTTTTTTTAATTTTTTTTTTTATTTGACAAAGAGAGAGAGATCACAAGCAGGCAGAGAGGCAGGCAGAGAGAGAGGGGGAAGCAGGCTCCCCGCTGAGCAGAGACCTCAATGCGGGGCTCGATCCCAGGACCCTGAGATCATGACCTGGGCCGAAAGCAGGTGCTTAACTATCTGAGCCACCCAGGCGCCCCTCAAATATCTAAGATATTGATGCATTCTTTTCACTGGTATACCGTTCCAGTTCACCACTGGTGAGAGTATTAACAATTACACTGCTCTCTCATGCCAGAGATTATCAGTACTCCACCTATTCCAGTAATAGAATCCTCATTGCCAACTGGCCAATAAATAATTCATCTCCAAATTCCCATTTTTAGAGATAGAAATGGTGTCATCTTCCTTCTGACACCATTTATCATTAGTTTAGTTCTGCAGAAAACTGAATCATAGGAATACTGGGGAATGTTCTGGAAAAATTACCTCTAGGAAATTGAAGGAAGCAGGACAGAGCAGAGGGAGAAGTTGGCCTACAATGCAGCTGAAGCAAAACTCTCAGCCAGTCACATGGGTTGATCTAAAGCTGGAGCAGCTCTTCAGAGATATCCTGCCTTGATCTGAGGTATAGGTGGTGGTCAGGGAGGCTTTGTACACTTGCATCAAACAGTCATAGGAAGTAGGTTATCCCTGGGGAAGAAGAGTGACTTTGGGAAAGCAATTCTTCTTGCCTAATAAGTTTTTGCAGGGCTTCAGCCATGACCCATCAGCAGGCAGCACTTTTAGTCCTGGAGGGAATCTCTGGGTTGTGTGCCACAGTATTTTCTACAGGATCCCTAGTAGGATAGTTCTACCACAGTTATGCCCCATATAACCAGATAGGTAGCCTTCCATATGTCTTTCTTCCCCTCTTCCACATACCAAAATTTTGCAGAGTAAGTCTTGCTCTGGCAGTTTTTCACATAGAATATCAGAGAACTCTGTGAATTCTGAAGACAGGTTATTAAAAGATGAGAAAATATAATAGGGGTTGCATTAACATATCTTAATTCTTTTATTTTAGCTCCCCTAACATAGAGGTCGCACCTTTCCCATGGAAAGGGGGGTGTATGGTATTAGTGAGTGGTAATTCACTGAAAAAAAATGGAAAAATGGGGAATGGCATTTTATTTTACATTGTCTGGTTTTTTGCATTAACAGTGGTCTTAAACATAGCAGTACATTAGAATTTTCTCTAGCGTATTTTAAAATATACCAGTATCTAGGTCCATCACTGGCCAATTAAATCCGAATCTCTGAGAGTTGTGGTCAGCAATCTATAGATTGTAAATGGTTACTGGATAATTCTAAAGTTCAAAACCTATAGGTTGTAATTGGTTACTAGAAAATTCTAAAGTTACTAGATAATATTAGGCTTATTGGTTGAGCTTACAATCAGTACTCTTGCTGCTTTCCTTAGAAGAGACAAGCAGTCATATGTTTATATATGTATACTTCTACTCTGGTAATATCAATCACTACTTCTTTGTATATCTTTCTGGAGTCTCTGAAATATAGTTTTATTTTGTCTTTGGTGGTCCACAGCATGAATCAAGGATATCGTGTTCCCTGATGAAACTATACTCTTTTCTATCTTCTATCTTGAATTAGTCCCAAATAGAAGTTATACATAGAGTCTAAATGGCAGCATACAAATTCCACAAATATTTTAAGAATAAATTCTACAAATATTTTAAGAATATTAATATTAAGGAATAATGAGACTTAACATTGGTTCTATATCTTAGCTCCTATGAATAACAGTGTAATAAACAAAGAGTGGATATATTTCTCCAAGATTTTTTTTAAAAGATTTCTTTATTTACTTTAGAGAGAGAGAGAGAGAAAGAGTGAATTAGCAGGGGGACAGAGGGAGAGGGAGAGAGAATCTCAAACGAACTCCACGCTGAGGGCAGAGTCCGACACAGGGCTCTATCTCAGGACACTGAGATCATGACCGGAGCTAAAACCAAAGGTTGGACACGTAACTGACTGGTCACCCAAGCGCTCCTTTCTTCAAAATTTGATTTCCTTTGGAGATCTGTCCAGAAGGGAGGTTTATTTATTATATGATGCTCAGTTTTCCATAATGGCTCTACCAATTTACTTTTCCATTAACTGTTCCTTTTTCTCCGTATTTTCACCAACATTACCTTGGACATTTTTTTTTAAATATTTTATTTATTTGACAGAGAGAGGGATCACAAGTAGGCAGAGAGGCAGGCAGAGAGAGAGGGGGAAGCAGGCTCCCCGCTGAGTGGAGAGCCAGATGCGGGGCTGGATCCCAGGACCCTGAGATCATGACCAGAGCCAAAGGCAGAGGCTTTAACCCACTGAGCCACTCAGGTACCCTACCAATTGTGTTTTGTGAAGAGCAGACATTTTAAATTTTGATGAAATCCAATTGACTAATTTTTGATAGATCAAAAATTGTAAGTTCCAAGTCTTTCAAAAATGTAAAAATTATGTAACTATCCCATTATATGTTTATTTGCATAGCCATTATTAATGAATATGCAAAAAGAATGGGATAATATGTTATAAAAAATGAAGGTTAATTCCAGAAAATTGGGGTTTAAATATTTTTTTCAAAATCATTTATAAATCACCACATTAAGAGCATATGATAATTAAAAAATTTCATGATCACCTCAATCATCTTTGAAAACTAGAAATAAAAAACTTTATTTTATCTTATCCTAGTGTTAACTAAAATTAAATATCACATATTCACTTTGCCACATAATACTACTTACATTCATTGTTGCACTAGAACTCTTAGAAGTGTAAATAGGAGAATGTAAAATAAAAAAATAATAAAAATACAAGCTATGTAGATTTAAAAGAAGAAAATAAAGTTTTATTATGCATTGGCACCATAGTTGTGGGCATTGAAAAGCCCAATAATCTATCAAGAGACTCTTAGAATTTAAATGTATGTTAAGCAGATTTCTAAGGGGAAAAAAGGGAGTAATCAAAAATTAATTTTATTTTGATATATTAGCAGTTGACAATTAAAACTAAAAGCTTAAGAAAGGATTTAATTTACTATGGCATTGAAAACAAAGTCCTTAAGAATACATCTTTTGAAATATGCAAGTCATCTCTTCTGGAAAGTATAAAATATCACTGAAGCAAATTAATATAGAAAGCTAAAATGGAAAGCTAAACCTTGTTTGTACATTGGGAAACAATTTTATTATGTTAATTTTCCCCACATCAATTCATAGACTTAAGGCAATACAAATCAGAATCACTGTTTTTCTGAGATTAACATTATTCTAAAATTTTGTGGAATGCCAAATGCCCAGGATAGCTAAGAAAATATTGGGTAAAAGAAGAGTGTTGGAAAACTTACATTATGGGATATCAAAATAAATTATAAAGTCATAGAAATTGCTGATAGTGTAATATGAGGACAAACACAAATAGATCAATGAGACAGAAAATAAAAATCTATAAATCAAGCCGTGTCAGCTAGATATTGAAAAGTAAAAAAGAACATTGACCTCTATCACACACTTTAGACACAAATTATTTTGAAATAGACTATAGGCATAAAAATGAAAGGTAAGCCAGTAATACATCTAGGAAAAAATATAGAATATTTTATGCCCATTAAGTTGGCAACATTTTCTGAAGCAGAACACTAAAAGCACTACTATCAAATAAAAGGGTAATAAACTGGACTATATTGAAATTTAGAAATTAGTGACCTCAAATTTACCATTAAGAAAATGAAAAGGCAAGCCAAGGGAAGTTTTGGCAGCACTTTATCTGGCAAATGCCTTGTGTCCTGAATATATAAGATATTTTATCATTAATACATACAAACAAACCAGTTTTTTAAAAAGTGGTCAAAATATATGAAAAAAGTATTTTGTGAAAGAGGGTATCTAAGTAATTAGTATGAAAGCTGTTCCACATTATTTGAGAGAACAGGAAAAAAACATGTTAAACCATTAAAAAAACCCAAAGGCAACCTACTAAATGGAAGAAGATTTTTGCAAATGATATACTCGACAAGGCATTAATATCCAAAATATATAAAGAACTTATACAACCAAATCTAAATAAAAAACATACAGAAGACGTGAATAGTCATTTTTCCAAAGAAGACACATACATGGCCAGTAGACACATGAGAAGATGCTCAACATCACTCATTATCATGAAAATGCAAATGAAAACTACAATGAGATACCATTTCACCCCTGTCAGAATACCTAAAATAAAAAACACAAGAAATAGCAATTGTTAGCAAGTATGTCTGGAGAAAAGGGAACTCTCATGCACTATTGGTGGGAATGTAAATTGGAGTAGCCATTGTGGAAAACAGTGCGGAGATTCCTGAAACAATTAAAAATAGAATTATCATATGATCCAGTAATTCCACTACTGGGTGTTTACTCAAAGAAAATGAAAACACTAATTCAAAAAGATATATGCACCCCTGTGTTTGTTTCAGCATTACTTACAATAGCCAAAATAATGAAGCAACTGAAGTTTCCATCCATAGATTAATGGATAAAGAAATTATAGTATGCACACAATGTAATATTACTCATCCAGAAAAAAGGATGAGATCTTGAGATATGCAACAACACGGATGGACCTAGAGGGCATAATGCTAAGTGAAATAAATCAGTCAGAGAAAGACAAATAGGATGTGATTTCACTTGTATGTGGAACTTAAGAAACAAAACAAATGAACAAAGAAAAGGAGACAAACACAAAACAGACTCCTAATGTTAAGAACAAACTGGTAGTTGCCAGAAGGGAGGTGGGTTAGGGGATGGATGAAGTAGATAAAGGGGATTATGAGTATTTGATGAGCACTGATGTATAGAATTGTCGAATCATTATTATGTTAAATTCAGAATGAGCTCCTAATATTACACACACAAAAAATCTGAAAATAAAGACTGACAGTAACAATGTAGTAGAACATATGGAGCAATCAGAATGTTCACACATTTTTGATAGGACTGTGAATAAGTATAAACCTCTCAGAAAACCCTTGGGCAGTATATTTTGAAGCTAAGGTTATGATTTCACTGGGTCCCAGAAATTGCACCCTTTGATTTATACCCAAAGGAAAGTGCCTATTTCCATCAAATCACATACAGATATATCTTCAGGTAATATTACTCATAATAGCCCAAAACTTGAATCAAAATAAATGTTTGTTAACATGAGGTAATTGAGAAATACTTAGAAAATTTAATATCATAATACCAATGTAATATCAAAAAAAAAAAAACCTTTAAACTGTCTATCTTCTAAGTTTTAAAAGCTTCTTTAACCATTGTCCCTATAAGTTTTGGTTAAATTAATATAAATAAATTCATATTTGTCTTATAAAAGAAAGGTAAAGTTATAGTGGTTATATTTCCTTCCTATATTATATATAATTATTTTGTTCCTGATTTCTAATTAAGAAATTAATTTTTCTAATTTTTTTCAATCATAACTTACTTAGAAGAGACTATCTTTATTGCAGATGGAAATCTGAATTTTTGTATATTTGTTTTGAACTATTGTGGCTTGTTTTTTATTTATTATGGTTCATGGGTGTAGGAAAAATTATTTATTTTTTTATTTATGGGAGAAATTTTGAGACTTCTTTGTGGCTAATTTTTAGAAATTATATCAAATACATTATTTCTTTTTTTTTTAAAGATTTTATTTATTTATTTGACAGAGAGAGAGAGATCACAAGTAGGTAGAGAGGCAGGCAGAGAGAGAGAGGGGGAAGCAGGTTCCCTGCTGAGCAGAGAGCTGAATGCGGGGCTCAATCCCAGGACCCTGAGATCATGACCTGAGCAGAAGGCAAAGGGAAATACATTTTTTCTTTTTCTTTTTCTTTGTTTTAAAGATTTTATTTATTTATTTGACAGAGAGGAGAGAGATCACAAGTAGGCAGAGAGGCAGGCCGAGAGAGAGGGGGAAGCAGGCTCCCCACTGAGCAGAGAGCCCAATGCAGGGCTTGATCCCAGGACCCCGAGATCATGACCTGAGCCAAAGGCAGGGCTTTAACCCACTGAGCCACCCAGGCATCCCCATTTTTTTTCTTTTATAGGTGTAAAGTAATCTCTTAATAGATGGGTGTGTAGATGAGCATGTATATATCTTATATCAGTTACTCAAATTGTGTTTTTATTATTTTATATTTTATCTTGGTATGCTGTTTTTAGTAAATTGGGTGAACTCACAAACATAACCTTGGTTAAACATTTATATTTCTCTCCTTGTATTGCTATTAGCTTTTGCTTTATATATATTTGAGGCTGTTTGCTTATACATACAATTTCATAGCTCTTCTATATTCTTGGTGAGTTGTATTGTGTAAATAAAAAATATTCCTTTATTCTATGTCCTTTTTTCTAGATCTTTCAAAAAACAAACATGAAATATGATTAAATGTGTAAGTATTATATTAGGTGAAATGCCTTGTTAAAGGAAAAAGAGAAAAAGCTGGAAAAGTAAGGGATATGGAGTCTGATAATGATTCAGTTCTAATTTTGAGGGAAGGAAAGAGGGAGAATGTTGGATGAAAGCATCCTAGACTGAGCAGTCTAGGGAAAATTCTGCAAAGCCATCAGAGTCCTTAAATAAAAGGAAGCTGACAAAGGGATACTGTCTCTCCCAAGAATTCATCTGCCCTAGTATCTGATGCATTACAATATGACATTTTTTCTGTGGAAATGGAGTGATGGATTTTAAAGTGGGAATACTCGTTGGTCATTTATATTACCTACAATAGAGTGTCAGCAAGGCATGTTCACATGACTGCCACATCTCAATGTTATAATACTGGCACAAAATTCCAGTTTATATGATAGTAATATTGTCATAGTTATATTTGCTAGCATTTATCTAGTATATGGTATTCATATCTTCATTTATTTTATATGTATCTCTTATAAGAAGACCATTTTAAATAATTTTTATGGGGTGCCTGGGTGGCTCAGTGGGTTAAACCCTCTGCCTTCGGCTCTGGTCATGATCTCAGGGTCCTGGAATCGAGCCCCACATCATGCTCTCTGCTCAGCTGGGAGCCTGCTTCCTCCTCTCTCTCTGCCTGCCTCTCTGCCTACTTGTGATCTCTCTCTCTGTGTCAAATAAATAAATAAGTAAATAAATAAATAAATAAAACAATTTTTATATTCTGTGAAAATCAAACTCATTCTAATTTATTTGGATTTTTGATAGGCTTAGATTATTCTGTCTAATTTCATATTTTTAATCTTTACAAGGATTTCTTCCTCTTTTCTATCTCATTTGTTTGATCACTTTGGACAGTTTCATTCTCCTTATTTGTTTTGATAACCCCCATATTGATTTCAATCAATAATGTTCTTTTTTTTCCTAGTGACATTTACTAGTTGAGTAGATATGTTTTCATTTATGTTTTTTGATCAGTAATTTTAATTAGCTCCAGAGTAGATCTGAATGGCAGAATATTTTGTAGATCTTTACATTCCATAATGTGAATTAACTTAAAGAAATTAAGAAATTCAAAACTCTGATATAGGAATGAAGTATTTCTATAATATGAGAATAGATTTTTATTTTGCTTTAAAAGAAGAGTTTAGAATAATTCATGTAATGTGGGTATATAACCATATTTGGTTTAGAAACAATAATTATTTTATATAAATAGTTTAAATAGATTGGAAACAGAAGTATCATTACTTTGACCTTCTCTCTAAATATGTCCTCTTTTTTTTTTCTAAATATGTCTTCTAAAAAGAAAACTTTTTTTAAACTAACATAGCTTCCTAAATATTCACAGAGTTAATGGTATATACATTACAGAAATTAATCAGTACTCTTAAAATTACTTTAAAAATACTCAAAAGAATGATTGTAATCATTTACATGTAACTGATGCATGACCCTTTGGTTCATGATAAGACAAAATATAGAGAACATAACTGTTTTCCTTTGTTCTAAATAACTGGAAAATAATAATGTCAAGTTGTCAGTCTGAAAATTATACCCAGAAAAACTACTACCACAATGTAATTAAAAGGATTATTGTCATATTTTTCTGTCATATATTCTTTCTGTGTGGGTGGTCTCTCACATTAGTTCAATTCTTGACATTTTGTGGTAGATAGCAACAGTATTTTTGAATGTCAGTTCCTAATCATTAAGGTATATTGTCAGGTTACTCTCTTTTGATACCACGTAGATTTTCTCATTGCTATTTACTTTCACTTTTCTCCTTGTGAAGTGTACAACTCTATGTATTCCATAGATTCCTCATAATTTATTTTTAAAATATCAGACACTAGAATTAAAAAACAAGCTAAATATCTAAATGTAGTCTTTACAAGGATAAATGTCTTTCAATCTAATATAATTATTATAACTTTTGAAGGTTAACATTATAAAATCTAGAAAGTATCAATAATACGAACAATAGAAAACTAGCTTTCACAGCATATTTATAGACAAATACTCTGTCCACTGATTCAACAGAATACACTGAACATCCACTACATGCAATATACAATGTAATGATTTGGGTAATAAAAATGATACATGAGTCAAACAATGATATATGAAAATAATTGCAAAATATGATTTTGACTGTAGTTGCCTATATAATGGAAATCTCAAAGATTTAAAGCAGTGTAAATATAGTATACCAAAAAAAGCCATATTAATGGGGAAGAAGATTTTATTAATTAATAGAGGGAAAATACTAGTACATTTTACATCTAATTTTTAAGACTCTATGCAGCAAAAGCCCTGGAGTAAAATGCTTAAATTCTGGATAAATATTGGATAAAGCTAAATGACAGTCTAATAATTTCTTACTCTTATCTCCAATTTAAAAAACAGATAATATGAGACTTGTTGATTAGTATTATTTTCTCTGTTAAGTAATACTAAATAGTTATAGAAAATGTAGTTTGTCTTGGTGGTTTTTATTATTAGACTTTCTTTTTAAATTATATGTTTCTTCTCATGGTACCCCTAAGTATTAGAATTTTATTTTTCCTACTTGTAATATTTTAAGTTCAAATGGAGTAAGTGGGGGCACCTGGGTGGCTCAGTGGGTTAAAGCCTCTGTCTTCGGCTCAGGTCATGATCTCAGGGTCCTGGGATCGAGCTCCACATCGGGCTCTCTGCTCAGCAGGGAACTGCTTTCCTCTCTCTCTCTGCCTGCCTCTCTGCCTCTCTGCCCATTCTCTATCAAAAAAAAAAAAAAAGAAAGAAAAAAAAGTAAGTGCAAAGAGACAAAAGAGAAACAGCAAATAGTATTTTTTAGTGATTCTAAAAAATTACTTGAAAATGGAATTTCTTGGGTGGCTCATTTGGTTGAGGGCCTGCCTTCGGCTCAGGTCATGAACCCTGGTTCTGTGATTAAGCCCCACATCAGGCTCCTTGCTGAGCGTAGAGCCTGCTTCTTCCCTGCCCGCCATTCTTCCTGCTTGTGCTTGCTCTCTCCCTCTCTCTGTCAAATAAATAATTAAAAAAAAAAAAAGAAAGAAAATAAAATTTCCTTTTCTTGATACACTAAATTTTACCAAATCTATTTTACCTACATATATTTATCCCATGGAATATTACTACATATATTTATTCCATGGATATACTTAAAAAGATGTATCTTAGAATCTTTTTAAGATCCTAACTTAAATTTTTGTTCTAAGAAATAAAAGTGAATTTACTCAAAGAAAACAAAAAACTAATTTGAAAAGATACAAGCACACTTCTGTTTATTGCGGCATTATTTACAATGGTCAAGATATGAAAGAAACCTAAGTCTCCATCAATAGATGAATGAATAAAGAGGATATGATATATATAAGATGATGTATCTCTTTCTCTCTCTCTCTTTCTCTCTCTCACACACACACACACACACACACACACACACACACACACACTATGGAATATTACATAGCCATAAAATGATATGATATAACCATTTGTAAAAACAGGGATGAATCTGGAGGATATTATGCTAAGTAAAACAAATCAGACTAAGACAAATATCATATAATTTCACTCATATGTGGACTCTAAAAAAACAAAACTTATAATGAACAAAAAGCATGATCAGACATAAATACAAAGAGCAAACTGATGGTCAGAAATTGGGCAAAATGGGTGAAGGGGAATGGCAGATACAGGCTTCCAGTTAGGGAATGAATAAGTCATGGGAAGAAAAGGTACAACATAGAGAACATAGTCAATGATATTATAATAGCAATATGAGGTGGCAAATGGTCACTGCACTTGTGAACGTAGGATGATGTGTTGAAAAGCTGAATCACTAATGTAACATTATGTGTCAAATATATTCAATTTTTTTAAAAAGACAATACTAATATTTTAGTTATAATAAGTGCAAATGTTAACATTTTGCTTGTGCTATATTTTTGTTCATTTATTTTTCATTATTTTAGTATCAATTTAAAAAAAAACCCTTTCCTTGAATTCCTTGTTTGGAATCACATTCTTTACTCCAGCATATTAAGCCACATAATTTTACTGTAATTCTTATCTTCTGAGTTAGTCAGAAATCCTGAAATAAATTTAATCCCTGACAGTATAGAGGTTCCTCAGAAAGTGGAAATAGAGCTATCCTATTATTCAGCAACTGCACTACTGGTTATTTACCCAAAGGATACAAAAATACTGATTTGAAGGATAAAAACACCACAATGTTTACAGCGGCATTATCGATAATAGTCAAATGATGTAAAGCGTCCAAATGTCCATCATCTAATGAACGGATAAAGAAGAAATGGTGTGTGTGTGTGTGTGTGTGTGTGTGTGTGTGTGTGTGTGTGTAGCAAAATTTCATTCTTTTTGGTGGTTGAGGAATATATATAACGACATAGATGAAGCTAGGGAATGTTTTGCTAAGGAAAATACCAGCAAATATGTCAGTCACAGAAAGAACTATGCCATATGATTTCATTCATGTGTGGAGTTTAAAAAATGAAACATGAACATAGGGGGGAATAAAGAGAGAGGCAATTCAAGAAACAGACCCTTAACTATAGAGAATAAACTGAGCGTTGCTGGCGGGGAGGTGGGCAGGGGGATGGGTTAAATGGGTGATGAGAATTAAGGAGAGTATATGTTTTGATGAGCACTGCATAATGTATGTCAGTGAGGAATCACTAAATCCTACACATGAAACAAATATTATAAGGTATGTTAACTAATTAGAATTTAAATAAGAAGTTCCAAGAAAAGAAAAAATTAATATATTACTACCAATGACATGGGTTAGCTAAGGTCAGTGTTTTTTGTTTTGTTTTTACTCTTTGAAACACAGGTAAAATAAATTGATACATCAAGGAGACTTATCTCCTGTAAAACTGGAAAATAAAATGTATAACACATGTACATACTAAAGAATTAATGGCAACAATGAATCCTAATTTCATAGTTTCTGTACTCTGGCTTCTATAAAAATATAATTTCTACCTGGTGATACTCTTTTTAACACAGAGGGTTTTGTTTTGTTTTCATCCTCAGTGGGGAAAAACTGGGAGCTTTTCCTCTCTGGTCAGAAACAAGACAAGGATATCCACTCTCACTACTGTTATTTAAAATAATACTATAAGTCCTAGCCTCAGCAGTCAGACAGCAAAAAGAAATAAAAGGTGTCCAGATTGGCAAGGAAGAAGTCAAACTTTGACTTTTTGCAGATGAAATGATATTCTATATAGAAACCCAAAAGACACCATCAAAAAATTGCTAGAACTGATACACAAATTCAGTAAAGTCACAGGATACAAAATTAATGTATAGAAATCTGTTGCATTTCTATACACCAATAATGAAGCAGCAGAAAGAGAAATCAAGGAACTGACCACATTTACAATTGTACCAAAAACCATAAGATATCTAGGAATAAACCTAACCAAAGGTTGTCTTTTGGTGGTCTTTAGGGTTTTCTCTATGTGGTATCATGGTGTCTGCAAATAGTGAGAGTTTTATTTTTCTCTTACCAGTTTGGATGCCTTTCCTTTCCTCTTGTTTTCTATTTGCTGTGGCTAGGACCTCTAGTACTATGTTGAATAAAAGTGGTGAGAGTGGACATCCTTGCTTGTTTCTAACCTCAGGGGAAAAGTTCTCAGTTTTCCCTCATTGAGTATGATGTTTCCTATGGATTTTTCCATATAGTACCTTTATTATATTGAGGTATGTTCCCTCTGAATCTGCTTGTTAAGGACTTTTATCATGAATGGATGATATTGTACATTGTCAGATGTTTTTTCTGAATCTATTGAAATGATAAGGGTTTTTTTTTTTTATCCCTTCTCTTATTGATTTGAGTATAATATTGACTGTTTTCTAAATGTTCAACCACCTTTGCATCCTGGGGATATATCCCACTTGATCATGGTATATGATTTTTTTAATGTTTTGGTGGATTCAGTTTACTAATATTTTGTGGAGGATTTTTTCATCTATATTCATGAGAGATATTGGTTTTAGTTCTGTTTTTTTGTGGTGTCATTGTCTGCCTTTGGTGTCAGGGTGATCTGGGCCCCATATAATGAATTTGGAAATTTTCTTTCCTCTTGTATTTTTTAGAATGGTTTATGAGTAGATATTAACTTTTTAAGAAAATGTGGTAGAATTTACCTGTGAAGCCATCTGTTCCTGGACATATAAACATAACATGTAAAACATAACACATAAAATATAATCTATTTAAGTTGATAACAACTTTTTGATCTCATTCAAACCTGAATATTTTTACTCTTCCCCATCATGTTTTATGTTTTTAATGTCACATTTTATAACGTTTTATCTTGCTTGTCCATTAAATAATTTTTATAATCATGGTTATTTTATCACTTATGCCTTTTAACCTTCATTTTTGATTCATAAATGATTAATCTACTATCTTTAGTATATATTTACTTTCTAGTGAGAATTAGTCTTTCATATGTATTCTTGTTATACTTAGCATCCTTTCTTTATAATTAAAACAAACTTTGTTTATATTGATAACAAGCCAGCTAAGAGTAAATGGTAGAAGTGAAGAATAAGTTTCCTTAAGACCATATGCTTGGACTATTTTAAATATCTGTAGTGAAACTAGTCAACAAACTGTGATTGGAGGAAATTTCACAGTGAAATATGAAAAATATAATTCTTGCTATTCAATAAATGAGTTGATTGGATTATGTCATAGTAAATGTGAATCTTACACTTGTAAATTATAAACAGATAAATGAAAAGAGGGAACGTCTGTACCAGATAACCTACCATTAAAGCAAATATTGAAACAGAATGAACTCAACTATTAGTGAATTGAATTTCAGACAAATTAAGATCTGGCAACGTTAAGTAACATTATTTTTTTTTAATTTCAAGTTTGTTATTGTCTTAATCTAGAATTCCTCAAAATTTTAGTTATATATCATCAACTAGTTACATTTAGTTTATAGACATTATTCTCTGTCAGAATACTCTTTATATTTTCTTTACAACTATATTTATCTACATATTCTTGCTCTTTTTTTTTAAATTGTAGCTGTATAGTTTTTAAGGACAAGGGATTATCTTTATAGTGTAAATAACATATTGTTTGGCATTTTTTAGCTATTCAAATACTGTTTGTATGAATAAATTAAGTTATTTATTATTTATTCTCTGCATATTACTTGTATATTCTCTACCCTGTCGTTGGAGGGTGCAAGACTTATATTGATACAGGATTTAGAGTCAAAATATTTTTTGCAGCAATAAGCTTGGTTTTATTCTTTGTATAAACTAATAAACATAATAAAGAGATAAACATAATAACAGAACTTCCTTAGCTATATCCTCAGTAGGCATCTGGCTAACGACTTAAAAATTGTAGATGTTTAATATTACTCCTATACTATTTGGTATGCTATTTCAATTTTCCATTCTGCCAAGTATTAGTTTAAAGATAAGTTATTGAAACTAAAATCAACTGTAATGTTGCAGCTATTTTGGTACATTAAATGTCAAATGCCTATAGGTAATTCCATTAGAAAGGATGGATAGAGTTTCACTTAGAGCACTGGCTAAATGAAATTAGCATCCTTACTACCTTTAATGGGCATAGTGTCTATCTTTTATTATGCTAAATTTAACAACTACTCTCTCTTGAGTGTTTAGTCTTATTTTCAGAAAATTAAATGAAGGAAGAAGTGACTCAGTATGTAGTATTTAAAATGTGAGTGTTATATGAAAATAATTTGGTTCACATAAAAGAGTGCTTTCTAAAACTGAAGATATTTTCTTAGAAACCTTATTTTAAAAAAGTAACAGTTATGATGGTAAAATTTAGTCAATGTAGGAGTCTCATATTTTGTGGGGTTCCCACATGTGTGAACATAATTCAAATTGTGTTTATTTTTTCCATTTAAAAATTAGTCACTTTAGGCAATCTGATAATCACTTCTATATTTTTTGTCTTCAACTTTTAACAAACTGATATGCTTTTATATTTTAACTATATATTAAATCCGGTTTTTTGGATTGGATGATGTGATATACTTTTTGCATAGTACGATCCTAAGTATTAACAGAGAGGAATCAAATTCATTTTTAAGCCATCATTCAATAAGTACAATATCTATCAATTAAGTGCCTGTCTGACAATTTTAGAATCAGAGACTGCTCAGATAAACCAATCAGAACTGATTTATTTGCCATTAAAAAATCTACATAAAATTTTGAATTATGTTGTTTTAAATAATCCTGTCTCCTCTAAATTTTCTTTACAATGCTTTTTATGGCAGTTTCTGAAACTATTACATTTATATATGTTATATCATCATCACCATTTCATTTATAGGCAGACTAAAAATCAATGTTTTATTGAAGTTATTTTCTTTGATTTTACATAGTGATTTACCAAGAGATGAAAAGACTGGATAAAGAACTATATCAGCTTGATTCTGATCTTCTTATGTTTTTCTATTAAATTTTGAAAGACTTTTAAGAAACTAACTCAACTAGATTTTGAGGGCTTGTTTAAAATACATCACAACTGATATGTACAATAGTAATATTGTGCCAGTGTCTATTTTTATTTGGTAGTGCATCTATTAGTTAAAGATAACTAGGTCAGATTTGATCTTATAAGAGGAAAGACAAAGTAGTTTAAGATTTTAGTGACATTTGTGGGGATATGCTCTCTGATCCAGAGAGCATTTTGCCAGATGACTGCTCTGAGAATTCAGCATGCTGATTATAATCGCCAGTACATTGTACCAAACAGATATTGAAGTAAAGAGAATGTCTCCAAAGTACTTGTCACATGATGTCAAAATCACACAGAGAATATGACGGGTAAACATCTGTGAGACTTTCCAGAATGATGTGATAAAGGATTTTATAAGGAACTCTAAAGCTTCAGTGGCAGGTCCCTCCTTCCTTGTTCTTATACTCTTCCTTATTAAACTACCCTAATTTGCCTGCTCCAACTTTGGATAAGGTTAGATATCACCTTTCCCACGCAATCTTTCCAGACCTACAGAATGTTTTGTCCTTTGAGGTAGCCTGGCAAAGTGTTCTGTCTAGATTGTTTTTATTTTTTTTTTACATTATACTGGCATTTATAATTTATTTCCTTGATAGTAGCAACTGAGACCTGTAATATGCATTTTTTAGCCTGCGGTAGGCATTCAATACATGTTCTTTGGAAGAATGAATAAGTTAATAAATGAATTCACAGAAGAAAACACAAATTGCTTAAGTGAGAATGAGTCACTTTACTGAGTCTATTTTTGGGGAATACCTGTATCAACTAGTTAAGAATTAAGATATGGTTCAATGGCTTCAGATTCTAAATGAGAAAATAACTCAGAAGCTTCTGGAGACACTCAAAAATAAAAATATTTTAATTATAGATGTTTTAAGTAAAATGGGAGGAGTATCTAAGGAAGTCCATGTGCCATAGTGTGCTTAGGAATTCTTTTTTTTTGTTTTTTTTTAAGATTTTTTTATTTATTTGACAGAAAGAAACACAGTGAGAGAGGGAACACAAGCAGAGGGAATGGTAGCGGGAGAAGCAGGCTTCCTGCTGAGCAGAGACCCTGATGTGGGGCTTGATCCCAGGACCCTGGGATCATGACCTGGGCCAAAGGTAGACGCTTAACGACTGAGCCACCCAGGCGCCCCAGTGCTTAGGAATTCTTAAAAACAAAACAAAACAAAACAAAAAAACAAAAAAAAAAAAACAAACTTGGATGAATGATTGAATGATTTTTAATTTTTTTATTTTGTAAATTTACTTGAGAGAGAGAGTATACATCAGATGTGTGCATGTGACTGGCGGGGGTGGGGGGCAGAAGGAGAGAGAGGGAGAGAGTCTCAAGTAGGCTCCCCACTCAGCACAGAGCCTGCAGCAGGGCTTGATCCCAATACAGTGAGATGATACTTGATCTTGATACATGATACTTGATACATGATCAGTGAGATACTTGAGCTGAAATCAAGAGCTGGATGCTTAACCAACTGAGACGCCAGGTGCCCTGTGGATGAATGATTTTTTAAAAGTTATTCTTGAGGAAAAGTTCAGTTTTGAATTCTTGTCATCAAATGATCCAGGTATGGTCATAAAAATAATTTAGAGTTGGAGTGAAAATCTTTGGTATTCACTTAGAGATTTGATTTGAAAATCCTCGGAGAATAATCCTCAAAGAAAGACCTCCCAAACTAACTGGAAGAAGTTGGAAGTAAGGCATAGAGATAAGTAAAAGCAAGGAGATTTTTGTAAAGAGATTGATACATTGATAATTAGAATTGCTTCCTTAGGATTCTGATCCATTTCAGGCTTCCTTTTCTCAGAGAAAACTATGTTGCAAACAGCCCAAGCATCTAAAAGTAACTTTGGTTTTATGAGAATAATTACGATATAATTAACTACAACTTATTTGTTTGTTTGTTATTTTTATTTAAAAATATATATTCATGTATATCTTATTATGAACTCACAGTACTAGACTTATGTTTACTTTTTAAAAGATTGAATAGTACTTTTTAATTAATATCAACATTGCATTGAAAGAGCAAAAGGAAAAGTTCAAACTGGTGCTCTCCCTCCTGGAATCAGGATTCAAGTGTAAGGGTTTTCTAAACCTGAGGAAATTTACATGCTACTTACATACCGTTATGCTAAAGAAAGCTACCAAGAAAATTGTTCAATCATGGAGGAAGTCTAAGGTTCATATTTGTAGGTGGTGTTTACTCTGGTATAATCAAAGTTTATAAATTATCACTTTTAGTGCAATTTGAAACAGTTTGAATGCAATGTGTTTTGGCTATTAGACCTTTATTTTCCTCTGATGTGAACACTAAACATTCAGAAATGGCTTCGTTCTTAAAAATAATATGCCATTCAGTTATGAAATAAATGATAAATAACTATGAAATATGAATTGTATCTTAGATCTCTTTTCCAAATAGGGGAAGAATATGGCACCATCACAATTATTTATGATAAGATGTATAGGTTAAATGATGTGGAAAAATACTCAGCTAGATTAGCTAAAGTTATGTAATGAAAATAAAGCACTACACTAGAAATATAATACAAAATAAATATAATACATTTGGAAAATGGATCTTTGGTCAAGTGCTAAAAGCAGACATTTTAATTTTTTCAAAGAAAATTGAGGCTTAGATGGTTCAAAATCTATTTATCCTACAATTTACTTTATAATTTAAAATCATTTGAGGATGATTCATGACAGAATCCATGATCCATAGCATAATTACAAGTTTGAGATTCAGTTTATCTCTGTTTAAACTATAGCTTACATTCATTTAGCACTTATGTATTGTCATATCCTATGCTGGGTTCATTACACACATAATACATAATAGGTAGGCATGATTATCCCAGTTTCTTAGGGGAAAAAAAAAAAAAGATTCAGACAAATTGGATAACTTTTCCAAAGTAAAATGTTTGATAAATGGCAGAGGTAGAATTTAAATGCAGATGAATGGGTAAAGATGTGGTTCATATATACAATGGAATATTACTCAGTCATCAGAAAGGATGAATATCTGCAATTTACATCAACATGGATGGTACTCGAGGATATTATACTAAATGAAATAAGTCAATCAGAGAAGTACAATTATCATATAGTTTCACTCATATGTGGGACATAAGGAATTATGCAGAGGACAAAGGGGCAATAAGGATTGGGGGGCTACTGAATGGGAAGAAGTCAGAGAGGGAGACAAACTATATGAGACTCTTGACTCCTGGAAACAAACAGGGTTGCAGAAAGGGAGGTGGGTGGGGGGATGGGGTAACTGGGTGATGGGCATTAAGGAGGGCATGTGATATGATGAGCACTGCATGATATACTCAACTAATGAATCATTGAATTGTATGAAAAACTAATGATGTACTATATCTTGGCTAATTGAATTTAAATTAAAAAAAATAAATGCAGAAATTTTTGGCCTTAAACATAAGACCATTTTCTCTCTACCACACTGCCTATCTGTTTAGGATCATATCTTACTCTTTTCTTTCCCAACTCATTTTCTACTACAGCAATATAAAAATATACTACTTTTTTGAAATTCTCATGATCTTTCATGCCTTACTCTCTTTATAATTTTTTTCTTTTTTTAGTTTATGTTCCTTAGGAACGCCTAAGGCACTTCCTTCCTTAGGTTCTTTCTACTTTTAAATACATGACAAACTTCTATTTTCCTGAAAGAGTATAAGCATATTACAGATTCACAATAAATCCCTTCCTGACTACCACCATGTTTCTCCAAAGGGGCATTTGCTTTCTATTTAACCCCTATGCATTCTGTTTTCTGTACATTGTGTGTGCCTTCTACTTTTAAAACTTTACATGTATATCTAAGTTTTCTAATAATGCGTTAGTTTCCTCAGAGGTTATGTATATTTTACTGATATTTGGATCCATAGTGCCTAGAACATTGTCTGGTATGTAATAGGTACTTAATGACCGTTGAACTGAAGTAATGGCCTTTGTTGTTTGTTTCTGTTTTGCTTTCAAAATCATATTGGTGAGGGAATGAGGCCAAATCTGAGTAAGAGGAGAATATCACAGTTTTTGACTTCAGGTGATTGGAATTATGAGTAAAAAAATTTTAAATTTTGAATATTTTCTAGAAGGATACTAAGCTTGAAATTAGAAGTCCTAAGTAAATTGTTGCTTTTTCATATATAAGCTGTGGCAACTTGGGTATTTTATTTCTCTTTAATCTATAATTATTTATTCTGCAAATGTGACTTATTCAACTCTCTTTTAAATTACATAGCTATTTGGAGAATCAAATGAAAATGGAATAATGCATATGAACACACTTGCAGAGTACAAACCATTATATGTGATAGTCCTATGATTACTTTACGGAGAGAAAGTGATCCAAGAAAGATTAGCAAAATATAGTGAGGCGGGACTACCAGTCTACTTGTTTAGTATAATTAGGTGCCATGGATTGTCCTAACTGAATTCTTAGGAAGTCTTCCAAAGATTCAGTGATAAAAATTGTCAATTAACTGTATTTAACATGATATGTAGTTGTTAGTGGCATACCATAGACTAAATTTAGTCCTCATCTGTTTAGGAATCACATCTGAAAGTAAAATGAGATGTAAAAATCATGAATATTATTTTTTCTTTATTTCCCAAACTGACCACCTATAGGTAATGAGATTTTTGAGAAAAGAAAAAAAAAATGTAGCTAGAATAATTTAGGATCATCCCATACCATATCCTTCTGTGAAGATTCAGAATGCCCATATTCAAATTAAATATTTATTCCTTTTCAAAGTTTAGCAACTTTCAGAAATTGGGTTTTATTTTTAGTAATCCTAACACAAGTTACGATCTTGGGAAAAATCTGTCCTAGAGATTTTTAGGGAATAAGAAGGTAAGAGAAGAGAGACTGACAATTTGAAGATCAAGTATAACTGAAAATTTATCCCCAGATAGATTCAAATTAGGAAGGATGAATGGTGAGATCCCTACTTAGAATTATTTCATTATTCCACTGTGGATGCTTCAATTTTTAGTAGTAGTAATGAAAGTAGCAAAGTGATCTGTCAATCAAGTGTGTTCAGCAGAGTCATCTCAAGGTCTACGCAAGCCAATAGCTGTGCATTTTGTGAATATATTCATCTCTGGGTTACTGCTTTACTAGTGGATGAAAAGTTGTATGCTGGGATATAATGGTAGTTGAAGGGGCAAGAGAGAGCAAATTATTGCACAGGTAGTATATAATCATAGGTACCCTTAGGGAGTAATTGTTACATTTTAATCCAGAAGTAAGCAAAGACAGTCTAAATAGCTCTTTAAAAGCAGAATTAATTCATAATTGGGAAATGATGGAGTTCTTAACTGTCATGTGTAGGAAAATTGATGAGGAAGCTCTATTCTAAATAGACTTTAAAAAAAAAGAAAAGTAGTTGATATTAAAACAAGACAATTTATTAAACTTCACAAGGGAATTGCAGTATACAGATGTAGGCCAAAACATAGGAGTCTTTAGGTCAAATGTGAACTTATTTTAAATTAATTCTTGGCACCAAACTAAAATGACTTTTGAATAGTAATTATTTTTTACTTTCATTAGCAATGGTTCTTGAACTTTAATTTCTAAAGTGTGATACAGCACAGTTCTTAGTATGCATTTATAGTAAATGCAGGCTCTCTTCTAGCATTTTAAATCTCTTAACGGGTCTTTCCTTTTCTGAAGAATTTCACTAGCTGAATGTTAATATTACTCTTGGTTATAGGAAGGAATATATTAAAGCTTCTGCCTATTTTAATGTCTTTTTAACAGAAGTTTAATATTTAGGTAAAGTGTTCAGATTCTATGCCTACACTAATATTAGAAGCTTGAAAACTGTTAGACAAGGTAACATGACTGTGTACTTTTGAAAAATCCAGTTTAAGGAATAATATAAATTTTTATGTTGAGATTTATATTATTTATAATCACTTTTGTAAGCAAAAACTGGAAAAAATATTTTTACTTAGACTTCTGTAGTTTTCCAAAGGAATTGAAAACTTACTGAAGGATAAAAGAAAATATTTGGGAAGAATGAGAGGAAGATGGAGAATAAAAATTTTTTAAAAATTAAACTCATTCTAAGATTAAGGAAAGTTCTCGAAGGAATGATTAAATAAATGTCATCTTGGAAAAGATGATCAGTAAACATAAATAAGACTTTATTAAAAACACATTATGGTAGTAATATGACACAATGTCTTTCTTTAAATGTTATGACTAATAAACTCATATATGTATTCACTTGGAAATAGTCATCTGTGTCTATTATTTCCAAGCCCTTCCTTAAATTCTGTGAGCACAAGTATAAACAAACAAACAACAACAATAACAAACCAGCAAATAAAACCCTTGCTCTCATGGAATTTGCATTATAAGGAGGGGGACTAATTGACAAACGAATAATTAAATATGTAAAATGAAAAAAACAAAGAAAGATAAAAAAGGAACCAGGGGGTACCTGGGGTGAATTCTGGCAACAACTTGAAAGTGTTTGAAGTAGATTACTCCCTAGTCTTGTTTCCAGATTATTGCGACCTTATTAAATTAACATTTATAAAGTAGAGTCCCAGAGTGTGAGATGGTGACCAGTGGTTCAGCAGAAGACCACAGGAGGAAGAGAAATAGAGACCTTAAGTACTCACTGGTCCTGGATAAGGTACAGGTCACACCCCCAGGGGCATGTGGGGAACTCATGGCAGGATGCTGGCAGAGAGAACACCTATGGCTCATACCATCATTAGGGTCTAAGAGTTGCGTGCTTTAGAGTTCCCAGGCTGAGGCTGGATTGGTTGGTTCAAACCAAAAGAAGCCAGGTTTTGGTAAGCTTCTAAGAGTGGGATCTCTTATCAAGGGGCTTACAAAGGTAAAGGCCTGGGAGTCAGGGGAGAGTGCTATCCCATATAACAAGGGATGTTGGAGGGAATCTTATCAGAACCTTGTGATGCTGGGGGCTGTATTTAGAGCACATACTTGCACTCACCAGAAAGACTAGTGTCAATTCAAGGCCTGCAGTCCACTTGGCCACAAAAATGACTGCCAAAGTAGAATAATGTGGACTAGTGCTAAGCTCTCCACAGAGATGGACATTTGGTCCCTGAAAAAAGGACCCATGCCTGTACTCCCAGCCATGGAAACTATGAGACAATAACTATGTTATATTATGCTTCTAAGTGTGTGGCAATTTGTCATTCAGCAGTGGGAATCAAATACAAACCATTGGAACAATTTCGATAACAGAGTGATGTGGTGTTAGTTATATAACCTAAGTCGAACCAAATGGAACTCCATTTCCTTAGCCAGAAAAAAATGATTTAGAGATGAACATGTGAATTAAGCTGAGTTGATCAAAATTCTTTTTAAGATATTTTCTGCTACAGCAGATAGAACATTTTCTGCTAAAGTTTTTTTTTATGCCAGTCGTCATGCTACCTGAAAAGAGAAAACAAAAAGTAAAACTCTTATATTTCCTCAAACTAGCTATATAAAAACAGCCTCTAATAAGCTGCATGTCTTAGAATTCCATAGGTCCATAAGAAATATGACTTCCTAATAATGAGTCATGGCTAATACAAAGACTAAAGATTGGGTCTACTATTCTTTCCTAGCATATCCTTCACAATTACTAAATTCTGGCCAAGTTTAACTATATGCCATTTCCGTAACTCATCACTTATACTTGACTTCTGTATCTTTGCTCACAATATTTCTTTCACTGCAATGCATTTCCCTGCATACACTTTCCTTGACTTTTTATACCCAATTCCTATCCATTCATCAATGATGTAAGTTGAAGTTGCCTGTCACTAGAATGTCTTTGCTCAAAAAGGCAAAATAAATTTCTAGAATAATTTTACCTTGGTCATGCAAACTAAATTCTACTTTTGGAATTTATTAAAAATGTTTCTGTGGCTTAGTACAAGATCATTCTGTAATAATTCATTCAAGCTTATTTGAAATGAATGTGTATTCTGTTTATAGGCTTTCTTTTCTAAAAAATCACTTACCTGATTTTAGTACCCATTCAAGTACTATTTCTAGATTTGCAGATAAACCCCAATTTAAAATTTAAAAATGTTATTTCTAATGTTGATTTTTAAGGGGTTAAATTTGAAATTTAGGGAAATGGGTGTATATAATATAGTTTTAATTGAGCAAAATGCTACCATGTTGACTTCTGAGAATGAAGAGTCTACCATATACTATGCTACTGGAATGAGATGTGAATATTTCCTCTTACATTGGCTAGTTGTTTTGCTCTTGACACTGTATAGTCTACTGAATCATGATGCTGGGACATTGCTATTTAACTCTGATTTAAACATTCAGTTTGACAGGTTTTATATACATCTAACAATCTATGCATCTCATCCCATACTCTAATAATTTCTCACTTGTATAAATTTATGGTTTATTCTCTAGACTGTAAAAAGTTTTGCGTGACAAGGATATTATCTGATTATATATATTCTCAGCCATGCCCCAGAAATAGGCACTTAGTTTTTACTTAGCACATTATTGGTACATAAAATAATAACAAAGGAAGCATTATTAATAGCTCAGAACTGAGTAGTCTAGTGAAAATGCTTCTACTTGGTGGCAGCATATGGGACTTGTCATGAATTTAATAGTAACAGTGAATTAATCTGCTGAAGAATAAGAGAGAAAACAAGTTATGTGATAATAACTTTACAATGTACATACTTACTGATTTTTTAAATCAAACTATAGGATCTTCCTTGATTGACATATTTAACTTCATCACAATGTATGCTCTGTAAGGTGGGGTACTTTGTGAATAGTGTTTATCTATTCTTAGCATATATTTGGCCCTTGATAAATATTGATTACGTGGCTTAATGGATTAATAATTGCAACTATTATTAAAACCATGAATTAGAAGATAGTTTGCTGGCCTGGCAGATACCAGCACCCCAGAGCCATCTGAGCCACCCAGCTGTGCTCAGCACCACCATGATCTTCAACATCACTGTGAACAGCATTCCTTGGGCTGTGTCTCCTTTGAACTGTTTCCAGACAAAGTTCCAAACACAACAGGGAATTTTGGTGCTTGAGCACTAGAGGAAAGGCCTTGGTTATAAAATTTCCTGTTTTCACAGGATTATTCCAGGATTTGTGTGCTGGGGTGGTGGCAGCAAATGCATCTATGGGGAGAAATTTGAGGATAAGAATTTCATGCTGAAGCACACCGGTCCTGGCATCTTGTCTATGGCAAATGCTGGACCCAACACGCTTCCCAGTTTTACATCTGCGCTGCCAAGACTGAGTGCTTGGAGAGCAAGCATGTGGTCTTTGGCACAGTGAAAGAGGGTATGAATATTGTGGAAGCCTGGAAGGTTTTGAGTCCAAGAATGGCAAGACTAGCAAGAAGATCACAATTGCTGACTGGACAACTCTAATAAATTTGACTTGTGTTTTATCTTAGCTACCAGTCCATTCCTTCAGTAGCTCAGGAGAGCATCCCTTCACCTCTGTCTGTTAGAAATTTCCTATGATTTTTATGCTCTGGCTGCAATTCCATTGATTCCACGTTTTCCTTACTCCCTTTCAAGTCTAGCTGAATTGCAGAGTTAAGTTTATGATGATGAAATAAAAACTAAATAACAACAACAAAAAGAAGATAATTTGCTAAAAATGTGTTCCTTATTTAATACATGAATTTCTGGCTGTCATTACAGCAAGAAAACCCAATGAATTTGAAGAGCATCTACTTACATTTATAAAATCTCTTGGTTAATATTAAGGAAGGTTCAGTCCTCACCCTGAGTTCTGGCATTTTTATCTATGTTCTACTTAGTCTTCAATATACCATGTCCAATCCTCTTTCTTATCATCTTTCCCTCAAAATGGATTGACCTTCATGTCTTCCTCATTTTATTACAGCAACTAGTTTTTCTAGCCATCAGATCCTGGAAACTTATGATAATTTTCAAATGTCTTCTTGTTTCATCATATCCAGTTAATTGTCTTAGACTTTGAGGACATCTGTTAACCACATTTATTTTGATAACAACCCAATTGGACATGGCACAGCTCCATGTACAGATGGGGAGATAGTGAGTCACTCCCAAGAAAGTTTAAATAACCATTATTCAGGGACAGATCCTTTCACAATTTCCCCATTAGCTCTTTCTATAGTATTTACTCTCCTATTTTACTTTTTTCCTGACATATACAATGCATATAATATCCTATATTTTAATTTTATGGATCTTGTGTTGTAATTGAATTGTTTCACTTGTACTTAACATGTTTTGAGCTATAGTAAGCCCTTTGATGTCTCAGACTAAGGCTCTCTGTGTCCACCTCATAAGGTGGCTATTTTTAACTACCTCTGAAAGGTGAATAGCTATAACATATCCTATTTACTGTATTCCTTCTGGACAGTTACTTTCAGGGCAATTCCTGTTCTCATTTTGAATCTGCCTTATGATCACAGATAAATCCCAAGCAAGCATCTACAAGGTTCTATTACACATTTTGTCCAGTGTGGTGGATTTGTACCTCAAGCATAATTCTAGCTATTAGGCTGAGGAGCATTACCACTAATCCCCATGAATCCACAGTCAAGGTGAAAAGACATGCAAAGAAACAGCAATTTCTGGAGAATCTGGTAGAGATATGTAATGGGAACCTATGATACCTACAACGAGTACCCAAGCTAATGTAGAGAAGTCTTGAAAGCTTTTCTGGAAGGAAGGGGACTCATATCTTTATTGAGATACCTTCACATAACATAAAATTCACTGCCTTAACCATTTTAAGTTATACAATTCAATGCTCTGTAGCATACTCACAATGTTGTGCAACTATCACCACCACCTAATTCCAGAAAGTTTTAATCACTCCAAAAATAAACCCTGTCCCCATTTTAAAGAGTCATTTTTCATCTTCCTGTGCCCTTTTCCCTCTGGACCATGAATCTATTTTCTGTCTCACTGGATTTGCCTATTCTGGACATTTCCTATAAATAGAAACATAGAAGTATGGTAGTCTTTATCTACTAAATTTAATGTTTGGGCTTCCTTAGGGACAGTTTCTATTTATTGCCCCCCACTCCTGTATATGGACCATACTTTCTTGTTTATTTGTATGTATCACATTTTTGTTGAAAACTGAATATTTTAAATTTGATAATGTAGAAATTCTAGAAATCAGGATATCTGGAAATCCCTGCCCCTAGGGTTTTTATTTTTCTTTGTTGTTGCTATTGTTTGGGTATCTGGTGACTTTACTGAATTAATTTGTAAAGTCTGTTCTCTGTTGTGTGTGGTCCCTAATGTTTCTGCTAGTGGTGAGCCAGAGGCTGGACTAAGATTTAATTAAACACCTGTAAATAATAAATTCCCAGTCTTTGCCAGTGGCCTGTGTGTATGTTTGGCATACCTTCAACACTCAGTTAAGCAATTTACAACTCTGCCTTGGCCTTTACTTCCTCCCTGTGTGGATCCTGAAGGTCATTCAGAATGAGAGCTTAGAGCCTTCTTAATTCTTTCTTGAGCATGTGCCCTGCTCTAGAAATTCACATGAATTTTTAGATTCCCATGAATATAGTGGAGCTTTTAAAAACATTTGTTTCCTGGGACACCTGGGTGTCTCACTCAGTTAATCAACTGACTTGATTTTGGTTCAGGTCATGATCTCAGGGTCCTGAGATCAAACCATGGGTCAAGCCCCATGTTGGATTCTGTGCTCAGTGGGGAATCTGCTTCTCTTTCTCTCTCTCTCCCCCCAACACTTTCCCCCACTTGCTATCTCTCTCTAAAATCAATAAATAAATCTTTAAAAAACAAAACAAAAAACATATGTTTCCCCCAAAGCATCTCCTTCCCTAGTCTTCTCTCCCAAGGTTTTTCTTTAGTAAGTGGTTTTCTCCAAGTATCATCCATTGTTTCAGAAAGCTAGTACATCTCCCTATTAATGTTTTTGACAAATGCCCCCAAAAGCTGCCACAGTTCCAAGTTAAGCAACATTTAAGTTGCTTAAGTGTTAAAGCAACACTTAAAGTTAAAGGCAGGTTAAAGGCAACACTTAAGCTGGTATTCCAAAGAGCCATTAGACAGGTCAAACAAATAGCCACAATTCTTTGTGAATGAGATCTTTTCTGTTCCCTCCGGTACTAGTACCTGTAAGAGTATGGATTAACTGGGAAATGTGAAATGAGAACAACATAAATTTGAGGTGCCTGGGTGGCTGAGTTGGTTAAGCACCCGAATCTTGATTTCAGTCAGGTCATGATCTCAGGGTGGGAGATCGAGTCTTCCATCGGACTCACATTGGGCATGAAGCCTGCTCAGGATTCTCTCTCCTTCTCCTTCTGCCCCTCCCCACTAAAAAAAAAAAAAAAAAGAACAGCATAACAGCATAAGTTACAACACCACAAAGCTCTCTGCTCTTACCAAGATTCAGATGACTTTTCTTACTTAAATCTTGCCCTGCGAGTTTTTGGTCTGTTTCCAGAATTCCAAAAAGGTTGATTCTGACAGTTTTTATAAGATTCCATTGCCTTTATGGAAGGATGAACTTTTGGATTTCTTTTCTCTGCCATTTTCTCTGACAACACTAGAAAAACTTTTAAGATGATGTTACCATTAAGCTGGGTTTTAAAAATCCAGTAGGAATTAGGTAGAAAGTTGAAAGGACAAACCAGATAGAGCATTTTATCAAAAGGCCCAGAAGTACAAGAAGACTAACATGTGCTGGGAAATGACCCTAGTTCAGCAAGATTAAATTATAAGATACAATTAAGTAAAAAGACATGCATTTTAGAGGAGATAGAATGAAGACTCAAGAGTTCCTTATGCTGTAACACAATATTTGGACTTAATTTGGGCAATGTGTACTGAATTATTTAAAGCAAACTTGTTAAAAAATAAAGCACACTTGTTAAGTCATTTCTGTAAGCACTATGGAAGATGGATAGTTTAGGAATGAATTCAGGCAAGAGATCTAGTAAGGACGCTAATACAAACATCATGAGCCTAAGAGATGATTAATCAAACTGAGGCTGTGACTTTGGAAAGGGAGAAGAAAGAGTACTTAGTACCCGGGGTCCTGGAATTGAGCCCCACGTAAGACTCCCTGCTCAATGGGGAATCTGCTTTTCCCTCTCATTCTGCCCTTCCTCCCACTCATGTTCTTTCTGTTTCTTGCCCTCTACCAAATAATTAAAATCTTTAAAAAATAAAAATATGTTAAAAAATTAATATGGGCAGCATCTGAATTTCTGATGAAGAATTAACTTAGTTATTCAGAAAAAGATTGTTTCAATATGAGTAGCTCCATTCACATAGCAAGATAATTTCCCAGTAAACATTTCCTATATGGATAGTATATGTGAAAGGCAACAAACCTTTCTATAAAGATAGCAAATATTTTAGGCTTTGCAATTCATACCATCTTTCATAACATCTGAAATCTGTCCTTGTAGTGCAAAAGCAACCATAGAAAGTATATAAAGGGAGGACTATGCCTAGTGCTTAAAAAGAAATAAAAAGCCTTATATACAGCCACTAAATTTTGATTTCCTGTAATTTTCATGTGTCATGCAATAGGAAACTTGATTTTTTTCAATATTGGGGGTATAAAATACTCTCAGTTCACCATATGAAACAAACAAAAACAGGTAGAAGGTCACATTGAGCATTTGGACTATAGCTTGCTCACTTCTGATCCAGCACCTAAAATCTTCGTGGTTTTTCTTTCAAACTAAATGTATGCAAGCAGCATACATACAGGCTAAGATTGAATTCTCTGGATTCTGAAAACTCTGAAGTTGGAACAGTGCGATTTTCTTTCCTCCTCACATCTTCCTATTTCTCTTGATTTTGTTTTTGTTCTTACTGAGTTTCATAGGCTCAAAAACATAAGAGTTTTGGAATGACTGCATACATGTGTGACTGAGTAAAAATATTAATGGCATTTCTGTTCTGACAGGGCACTAGACACAACTCAAAATCAGATGACTCAGTTTCAAAATCAGATGACTCAGTTTTCTTTTTTTCCTCAACATTTTTAATGTAGCTATATTATTAGAAACCCAGTTTCTTCGCTGATTTTGACTTAACCCACAATATGTAAGCATACTCAGTTTAAAATTCCATATCCTTTTCAATTGTTCACAAAGAAGCATAATAACAGAGTTTATCATAGAATAAAAATAATAAAACATGTTATTGATTCTGTGCTTGCAACACCTAGGCATTTAAAGGCGAGTTTTTTTATGACTATAAAATGCAATTATTTTAAATTGGTCATTATTTAATAAATATATGTGTATAAAAACAGCTAATTACATTGATTATATTTTGGCTACTTAATAGTGTATCAAACATTGGAAAAGTTGTTTCTCTGAATCATGTATTTAGTTGTGTTAACATTTCTAGATATTTAATTATTCAGGTAATAGTAGTTTAACAGACCTTGATATATTAATGCATAATCGTTAAGAGGATCAGGTCTGCAGTGAAACAAAACTATAGATCTTAGATCCACTTCTTACTAGCTATGTGACCTTGTACAATTTACTTATCTGTGACTTATTTTCCTCTTCTTTGCATGGAGGCAACAATTGCTAGCTCAGAGGAAGTAAACATTTAAAAAAGGTAATATATACAAGTTGTTCACAATAATTTCTGGTGAAATTTAAGGGCTTAATACATGTGAGCGTTTTACATATATTTAAATAAGTCAATAAAATATTGTCATACACATGCTTATTTTTAGTTATCTATTTCATCTCACTCAGCAAGTATAATATAGGAGAAAATAATTAGGAGCCATTAGAGAAGATTTTAGACAAATTGGTCCATGCGTTAAGAATATTTTTATATCATACAAGTACCCTACATTGAAAATGAGGTCTGAAGGAAAATTCCTATCAGCAGAAAGCAGCTAAAGACACTGTGGAATTTTACCCCAATCACAGAAGAAAGAGATAACTTTTCCTTTAAAGGGACATACTCCTGTCCATTCATAAGCATGCTTTTGTTTGTCTCGAGTTTCTTTACCTTCAAATATTTTAAATTAGAATATCTACCTTCTTTTGATATGAATAAATCCCCTTTGGTTGAATCTTGCCTCTCCCTTGGCTATGGAAGCATATTAATGGGAAGGTTATTTTTTTTAAAGATTTTATTTATTTATATGACACAGAGAGACAGATCACAAGTAGGCAGAGAGGCAGGCAGAGAGAGGGGAAAGCAGGCTCCTTGCTGAGCAGAGAGCCTGATGGGGAGCTTGATCCCAGGACACGGAGATCATAACCTGAGCTGAAGGCAGAGGCTTTCACCCACTGAGCCGCCCAGGCACCCCTAATGAGAAGGTTATTTATAAAACTCTAAATTATCTTGTATCATGATCACTATACTTAAGAGTATATAGTGGTTCAAAAGTAGATAGAATTAATATGTTAAAGTGTCAAAATGGAACTAAAAAGGGAAAAACATGAACTTTTTGTTAGAAATTATTGCCTTATATCTTATCTTTAATTTATTGATGAGGAGTCATTTTAAAGAAATTTGTAGTTTGGAATCTTCCAGAATAAGCATAAAGCAAACAAATAGCTCTCAATAAAAAGCAAATAATCCCCAAATATCATCAAATACAGGTGGATGGGTCTTGTTTGAGAGTTGCTTGCTGTCATTGTTGCCATTGTTCTTTTTAAGGGATATGTCTTATAGGCAATAAAATATTTGGCAGTGGTTGGTTTTCACTATCTAAGAGAAATATTGTACCATCTCTGAGGTAAATCTGTCCTAACATCCTAAAATTTAAAAAAATATCCTAAAATTGGTTCCAATTTTATAATTTTGAAAGTGCTAATTCATACATCCAAGATCAGTTTTTCATTAAAGGCACAATTAAATTGTATCAATCAATTGCTATTTAATCGCATTAGAGATAAATTTTGACAAGAAATTTTTAGTGAGAGCTTATGAATTTGTTTCCCAATGTAAAAACTATTAATTTATAGCATCTCTATACTTGGGTGCTACATTGTTATCACTTGCCTGCCTCTCCCCAAAACCCAAATAACCACTATTTTATTACATTGCTTCTTTTTATATTTTCATCAAATTTTATTATTTAGTGCTAGTCATTTTTTTAACTTAAAAGTTATACCATAATGTACTTTCCATTTTTGCTTATTTTACTCATTATTTCACCAATCATATCTATGTTGTTCTGTGTATTGAGCATATATAGAGAAAATAGTGTTTTTCCCCATTTTTGTTTTAAAAAATATTTGTTCTGTTTATTTGATTTGTCAGTTTCACTAAGGGAATATCATGTATGCATGTAATTTAGAGAGAAATTTTATTTAAAATTAATATCTCATAGTGCTTATTTACCCAGAATTTCTACCCAATAAAGCATTATATAGCTTGGGTTTTTTTTAGCTATACACTGCTAGGTGCAGCAAGGTAAACTGCTTTCTAATCCAGTTTTAGAGATGATATATTTATTACAAATAAATGAAATGCATTCCAAGAACAATTTTATAAAGTTTCCCCCAGATCCCTCTTTCTTATTGAATTAGGTGGAAATACCCATCATCAGAGCAACCACAATTTCTCTTGGTGGCTTTAATGTTCTCAATGGGAAGAAAATAATGCAAACCTAAATGTAAAAAATGTACTCTAACTAAATCAGAAGGAAATTTAGTATTGCTCACAATACTAAATTTAATAAGTGTTACCAAAAGGTTTAAAAATAATGTAACCATTTCTCTTCATTTACATCTGACACCTTACAATATACGACTTGGCTCAGACACATGGTTCATTTAATCAAGTAGGCTTTTGTCAACACAAGGCCACTGACAGATGTTTATATAATACAGATGTCTCATGTTTTAGGCACATAAATAACATATGGGAGGTTCTAATTTTTTCAAGATTATTTATTAGAGAGAGAGAAATGACAGAGAGAGAGAGACAGAGTGGTGGAGAGGAGCAGAAGGAAAAGGATAAGCAGACTTCCATGCTGAGTGTGGAGTCTGAGGTGGGACTCAGTCTCCTGACGCTGGGATCATGACCTGAGCTGCAATCAAGACTCTTGCTCAACCACTGAGCCACTCAGGTGCCCCTGGGGGATTATTTTTAAAAGTGAGTGTTCATGGACTTCATTCTCAGAGATTGATTTCAGTAGGTCTGGATTAGGGCTGAAGTTTGGACTTTTGATGGTCAATCTAGAACCTTTTTTTTTTTTTTAAAGATTTTATTTATTTGACAGAGAGAAACACAGCGAGAGAGGGAACGCAAGCAGAGGGAATGGTAGCGGGAGAAGCAGGCTTCCTGTCAAGCAGGTAGCCTGATGCAGGGCTGGATCCCAGGACCCTGGGATCATGACCTGAGTCGAAGGCAGACGCTTGACTGAGCCACCCAGGCGTCCCAGTCTAAAACCTTTTAATGCAGATTTTCCACCCACCCTACTTTGAAAACCACTATGACTAGTCCTTTCTCTGAACTTGCTATAGTTCATGGCTATCATTTATGAAGAATGAAGTACATGGCTCAGTATTGTAAACTGTTTTCCTGGTGAGGAAATAACATAATTTTATCAATGGTCAGAGGTTTTTGTACATATTTTTTGTACTGAAGATGCTCTTCCTTTGTTTCTTTCATTTTTTTAAATTAGTCTTCTAAACTTAAATGTCATGTCTTTGGAGAGGAATTTTTTGACTACCTGATCAAGAGACTTCTTACTCACCAGTAATGCACAGGCATTATTACTTTTTTAAATATCATAGCTTTGTGTTTATTTACTTCACAACACTGCACATGTTATTTATAGTTTTATTTCCTGAGTACTTGTTGATTGCATGCCTCTGTCTCTAAAATATAAGCCTATTTCACTTTTCAATGCATAACTCTTGCCTGTCACAGCATCCTACACATCACAGATGATCAATAAGTACTTACTAAATTAATGAATCAATAGTGCCATTGCTCTCTCATAATTGTCCCAGTACACCCAATAAATAAGAATTTGCTTCACTTTTTAGTGCCTGGTATTAAAGAGTACTTACTGTGATTGACAGATGTGGGTTAGAATGTGAGAAATTAACCAAGCTTTCTATAAATTAGGTTAGCCTAGTAACCATTTGTTGCAAATATATCTGGAGTTTGCATCAAAATTATCCCAAATTTTCAGCTAAAAATCTTCCCTAAAAGCCTTATTCTCACTTCACACTTATATAATTAAAAGAAAACATACCATATGGGACCTAATAAGTTCCTCTACTTAAGCTTCATTTCTGTATCCTCTTTATTCCTTTCCCTATAAACCATGTGGTCGTAGAAGTCTTTACCTATTCATTCATCTGTAAATCTCTGACTAAATTGGAAATATGTATGATGTCCTAGAACTTTTTTTAGAGCAAAACATATCTGTGGATATGGACAAGTTTCGACATCTGAGGCTCAGATTTATCATCTGTATAAAGGGAATAATATGCTATCGTTCTGATTGGTGTTATGAACATTATACAATGAGGCGAACTAGAGCTTTGGAATGAGGAGAGTTTGGTTAGAGTCCTGCCTCTTCCATTCACAACTGTGAGTCTTTGAGGAGTGTTCCAGCTCATAAACATGACATGGGAATAGAATCTACTTGCTATGCATCTAGAGTGAAAAGTGCACTTCCTGACATACAGTAGGTACTAAATAAATGGTTCCTACTGAAGAGTTTGGTGACTCAAAGGGAAAGTTGGACATATGAATATGAGTGTAGTAGCAAGGGTATATGTAGAATAATGATTCCTATAATCAGACTGGTCACAAATGAAGGCAATAACTAATCTTCTGAGGGAGGGATTCTTCACAAGATGAGACAATTAAACCGAATGATAAAGATCAGTGGGTTTTAACCTGTTGGATATGGGGGAAATATGTTCCATAAAGAGGAAGAGTGGTAGAGAATGAGAAGCAAGAAATGTTACAATGATCTGAGACTGAACTGAATATTGGATGGAAGTAGAGAGCAGGGGAAAAAAGGCAAATATGTTGTTACATCTCATTGTAGTTGATTTGTATTTCCCTGGTGATGAGTGATGTTGAGCATCTTTTCATGTGTCTGTTAGCCATCTGTATGTCTTTTTTTGGAAGAAAAATGTCTATTCATTCATGTCTTCTACTCATTTTTAACTGGATTATTTAATTTTTTTTGGTGTTGAGTTTGTTAAATTCTTTATAGATTTGGGATACTAACCCTTTTATCAGATATGTCATTTGCAAATATTTTCTGCCATTCTGTATATTACCTTTCAGTTTTGTTATTTGTTTCCTTTGCTGTGAGAAGCTTCTTATCTTGATGAAGTCCCAATAGATTATTTTCGTTTCCCTTGCCTCAGTAGATGTATCTAGTAATAATTTGCTACAGCCAATGTCGAAGAGGTTATTCCGTATGTTCTCCTCTAGGATTTTGATGGTTTCCTTTCTCATTTTTAGGTCTCTAATCCATTTTGAACTTATTTTTATGCATGGTATAAGAAAGTGGGCCAGTTTCATTCTTTTGCAGATTGCTGTCCAGTTTTCACAACACCATTTGTTTAGAATTATCACCTTGTACCTGTCAAGAATGACTAAAATCGATAATAGAGGAAACAATAGATGTCGACAAGGATACAGAGAAAGGGGAACCCTCTTACACTATTGAGGGAAATGTAAAATCCTATAGCTGTCCAGGGAAACAGTATGGAAGTTCCTCAAAAAGCTAAAAATAGGACTACGCTATGATCGAGCAATTGTACTAGTGGGTATTTACCCAAAGTATACAAAAATACAGATTAGAAGGGATATATGTACCTGATGTTTACAGCAGCATTATCTACAGTAGCCAAATGATGGAAAGAGCCCAAATGTTCATCCACTGATGAATGGATAAAGGAGAAATGTTATATAGATATATACAATAGAATATTACTCTGACATCAAAAGGAATAAAATCTTGCCATGCAATGACATGGATGGAGCTAGATAGCATTATGCTAAGTGAAATAAGTTAGAGAAAGACAAATGCCATGTGATTCACTATGTGGAATTTAAGCAACAAAACAAATAAGCATATGGAGAGCAGAGTGAGGCAAACCATCTAGCCAATTCTTAACTATAGAGAACAAACTGAGGGTTCCTGGAAGGGAGTGGGGGGAAGGGTTAAATGGGTAATGGCTATTAATGAGAATACTTGTGATGGGCATTGGGTGTTGTGTACAAGTGACAAATCACTAAATTCTGCACTTGAAACTAATATTACAGTGTATGTTAACTGGAATTTAAAAAAAAAGTTGGAAGAAAAAAGTCAATGTTAAAAACTAATAAGTTGTTAGATATAGATAGGGACCAATCAGTCATAAAGAACCTTACGTGGCATAATAAAAAATAATATTTGATTTTTAATGAGTTGGAAAACATTTAGAAGATTTTAACAAAGAAATCATCCAGTTTCTGAAAACTGCCATGATATTGTGATTTATAATAACATATATTTGGGCTTTGTCACTTTTTCCAGTACAAAGCTCATAAAACCCATTAGAATTTCCTAAAATCCATTAGAATTCTCTAACTGATGAAAGCTATAAAGGTGCCCTTTGTTTTGTTCACAAGGTGACTTTTGGATTCCATCTTAGAGGCTAGTTTCTGGGACAACCAACCTTGTGATTAGAGGATTGGAATTTAGTGTCCCACACCTGTACTTCTGGAGGCGGGGGGAGACATGCTCAAAGTTGAATCAATCTCCTGTGACCAGTGATTTAATCATGTCTTTGTAATAAAGCTTCCATAATATCCCAAAAGGACTGGTTTGGAGAGCTTCCAGGTTGGTGCATACATGGAGATATGAGGAGTGTGGCCCTTCTAGAGAGAGCTTGAAGGCTCCTCTCCTTTCCCCATACCTTGCCTTATGCATCTCTTCTTCCTGGCAGTTCTTGTTATATCCTTTTATAATAAATCAGTAATCTTGTAAGTAAAAGGTTTCTCTGAGTTCTGTAAGGTGCCCTAGTTTATTAATTAAACCCCTGGAGGGGGGGGGGTCATTGGAACATTTAATCTGTAGCTGGTAGATCAGAAGCAAAGGTGATAACCTGGACTTTGACCAGTGTCTGAAGCAGTGGCAGGGAGGAGCAGACTTGTAGGCCTGAGGAGGTAGTCCTTGGAACCTCCAGTATATATCTTGTTGGTTTGGTTCAGAATCCAGCCATAAGAATTAAATACTACCAGCAAATTTAATATATTTATCTAATATTCATGAACATAATTTACATATAATAAAGTGAAGAGTTCTTGCTATTTTATTTTGATGAGTTTTGACATCGTATGTATCTATGTACCAGTATCTGAAATCAGATATAGAAAAGTTCCATCACCATGGAAAATGTCCAAATGTTTCCAGTCAGTTCCTAGTCCTCTGTACCCCTATCCACTAAGGAAACCACTTTTTTATTTATATTTTTAATTATTTTGCTTATTTTGGGGTTTTATACAAATAAAATAACCATCTAAGTAAATATGGTTTGGTTTGATATCTTTTGTGCAATCTAATGCTTTTTTTATATGCAGATATTATATCTTTCTCTTTTGACTTTCTTCAGCTGACTGAGGAAGTGTGATCTTATTCCTAAGCTGTTGAGAGTTTTTGTTATAGATGCATGTAGAATAGTGTCAAACATTATCTCTGCATTTATGAGGTGATCCTATACTTTCCTTTATATTGTTAGTACAGTTAATTACATTGATCTTCAAATGTAAAATTGGTTTTTAATTATTGAGATAACTCTCACTTAATCATGCTTTCTGTATAACAGGATACAGTTTGCTGATATTTTATTAAAGAGTTTTGCATGTATGGTGATAAGAAATTATTCTTTGATTTTACTTTTGCCATATTTTCATCAGATTTGCATGTCAGATTATATCGGCCTTATAATATGAACTGGCAAGTGTTCCAATCTGATAGATTTTCTGGAAGAGTTTGTATAAGATGTCTATCTTTAAAGTATTATTAACATTTACCAGTGAGGCCATCTAGGCCTAGAGTTCTCTTAATAGTTTTTTAAATAGTTTTCAACCATGTTGATTGACATAGAACTATTTACATTCTTATATTGTTTTGGGCTAGATTAGGTAAGTTGGGTTTTGTTTTATTTTTGTTTTTGTACAAAAATTTTGTGTTTGATATGTTTTCAAATTTATTGGCATAATGTTCATATATTTCTATACCATCCTTTTAATTAATGTGATATCTGTACTGGTGTCTACTCTTCTCTTGCTAAAATTCTTAACTAGTATTTTCTCTCCTCCTGATTTATCTTACAAGGAGTTATTAATTATATTAATCTTAAAAACAATAGCAACTATACTTACTTCCTATCCTATTTAGGAAGATTAGGAGATTCCTATCTCCTATTCCTGGAGATAGTGCAAACCTACTACAATGATGGCTCCTGGAATCAAAATAAAAGCAGTCATTTATAATGAAGTTGATAATGTCTATAATGAGTATGTTAAAGTGAAAGAATTATCCATCCTCCAAAACTGACTAGGTGGTTACGTTCCATGGGAAGGCTTGGAGGTCACTCCATTTACCACAGTACTAAGGGATGGAATGGATGGGACAGAGACCAGCATCTTGGCAGTTTATTGGTGGCTTTCTGAAAGGAACTGAAAACATTTACTCTAATAACTCTGCCCTAAAAGGAGAATTAGGGGAATATCTAAATACTTTAAGGTCTGCTGGTCACAAGGTTCAATCTGACATGTAGATCTGAAGGGACATCATGATGTTGGTCCTCATGGTCCTCTCAATATTCACATATCTTGAATCAACTTTTGCTCCATGATATGTTTCCAAATAATGTTTGTGTAACAAATAGCCTAGTAGATAGAGATATTGTCCCCTTCCAGGGCACAGGTAATTTTTTTTTTTTTTTTTTTTTTTTGCTTACTATAATGATAAAGGTAATGTCTTCCTCTGGGAAGGTATTTGAGCAAGTTTTCTAACAGCCTCTTCATTGCAGATTTGGATTTTGAAAGTGTGAGGCCCCTCAGTTGTGATACAAATTTACTCTTTGTGCAGTATTCCTTGGAATCGCTCCAAATGAACCCTGACGGTACTTAGAGAGTGGGGAGATCTCATGTAAACATGAAATATAAGATTCGTTCTGTGGCATGAGTAATGAAAAACTTTGTCTTTGACCTAAGTTTCATTCTTCTGCTAGAATCCATGCACTTGTAACAGGTTGGCTTGTAGGCTTGCAAACAGAAAATTTCAGATACCTCATAGTTCTTGGTAATTATCTCCTATAGATTTGAGACATAAAGGGAGCAGGTATTAAATAGAGTTAAGACTAAGTGGACTGGTGAGTCCACAGACCCACTTAGAGGTCATTTCTCTAACCACTACATGTATAATCAGAATCAATTCACTTAACGTAAGGTGTGACTATCACATTTGGTCCTTGGCATGTGTGGTAGGGATGAATTCACAAGCCCAGACCTTACAAAAGTAAGACAGAACATCGAGAATGAAAATTATATACTGTTCTCTTAAGCAAGTAGTAACTTCAATTCAGATACTCTACCAGATGCAGTATCTGCACTAGATAGAATTAACATGCTCTCAGAAATATGGCATGAGGCAAAGTATGATTTATCCAATTAGTTTACTTACATCTCTTTTAGGAGAGAGAATGAGTTCACATTTGGTTGGAAGAAATAATGGTATATAGTTATAGTTTCCCAGGACTATGTTAATTTCCTTGCTCCCTTTCATATCATCCAAAGAGATCTAGACTCTTTGGACATTCCATGGAATGTCACTGGTACACTGAATTGACAATAGCATACAAAGGAGATTGGATGAGCAAGAAGTGGCTAGTGTGTTAGAGGCCTAGATAAGACATGCAGTCCAGGGGGTGGAAAATAAAGATTCAGAGACTTGCTGCATTGGTAAAATGTCTAAGGGCTAATGCACTTAGCGTTCTGGGAAATCCTCTCCAAAGTAAAAACAAATGATTTCATCTGACTCTCCCACCATAAGGACTTCTTGGATTTATTTCTCTTACTTTATAGTGATTTTAGAAGTAAGAATATCTCATTGGATTTTGTCTTCAAATAACATTATACTATTTCATGAACAATATATGGAACTTGACAATTGTTTAATTCCATTTACTCTCCTCTCTTACTTTGTTTTCTTAATGTCATATATTTTACTTCTGCATGTAGTATAAATCTCACAGTGTGTATAAATTTGCTTTAAAATAGTCTCTTAGTTAATAATATGTCCACTGAATATATAGCAGAATGATGGCCCCATGGCCTTTGCCTCCTGGTATTATGCCCAAGGAAAAGTTCCATTAAATAGAAAAAAAAATGGCATTGCAGATATTACTAAGGTTATTAATCACTTGACTCTAAAATAAGGTTATTCTGGATTATCCAAGTGGGTTCAGTGTGCTCATATGAGCCCATAAAACCAGAAGATGACTAAAGAATAGTGAGTTAGAGAGATTAAAAGCACAAGAAGAATTTGACCTCCCATTGCTGGCTTGAAGATGCAGGGTATTGTGGAAAGCATGAGAAGGGAAAAAATTCTGGCATCAGTCAGTGCACTTAAAAGTGGATTTGAAGCATAGAAGATAACTGTAGCCAGGCTGATAACTTTATTTTAGCTAAATGTGACTCTGGGTGGAAGATCTATGTACTACATACCAAGTTTCTGACTTTCACAACTGTGAAGATAATAAATTTATATTGCCTAAGGGGCCAATATTGTGTTATACAATAACAGAAACCTAATGTGTTTTACTTATGTATATTACTAATTATGTATATTATATACATTGTATACAATTAAGTATATGTGCATGTATATAATAGATACAGAATAAGTAACATATCCTTTTCTGTTGGTTTTTACTCCTTTTACTCAATGACCTGAATGTGTTTTCTCAAAATTCAGATAACCCCAGGTGCTGGTAACAGGGAGTGGGGCCTTTGGGAGGTGCTTAGATCATGAGGATGGAACCCTCAAAATGGGATTAGTGCTTTTATAAAAGAGGCTCCAGAGAGCCCCCAGTGTCTTCCACCAAGTGAGAACACAGCAGGAAGTCACTAATTACGAACAAGGAAAGGGGCCCGTACCAGCCGGTGACCGTGCTGGCACCTTGGCCATGGACTTCCAGGTCTCTAGAACTGTGAGGAATTTCTGTTGTTAATGGTCTGCCCAGTCTATGGTATTTTGTTACAGCAGTTATATGAACAAACTAGGATGGATGTAGGCTTCTTTATTTTGTCACTTCCCATTAGCTTGAAGAATTTAGCATTTATTGAAGTGTGTATCTGTTAGAAAAGCAATCTCTCAGATTCTGTCTGTCAGAAAACCATTTTATTTCACCTTCAGTTTTGAAGGATATTTTCACTGGGTATATAATTCTAGATTGAATTTTATTTTCATACAGCATTTTAAAGATGTCTTTCTCTTGGGTTGTTAATCTGTCATGAGAAGTCAGCTGTCATTTGTATCCTTTTCCCCTTTGTGGACTATGACATTTCCTCCTCAGCTTTCAAGAATTTTCCCTTAACTGTGATGTTTTTAACATTAATCTGCAATATGCCTAGCTGTACATTTTTTATCTTCCTTAAGGTTTCTGTTAGTCTTCACTAGTTTTCTTTGAAAATTCTCATACATCTTCAAACATTTTTCTCATCCATTATTTCTCTTCTTTGGAGACTCTAACAATACATATATTAAACAATTCGATTTTGTGCCACAGATCTCTGACCTTTTCTATTTTTGTTTTCACATTTTTTCACTCTTAATTCTGTAATGAGGTCAGAAGAAATTATCCAAATTTATCTTCAAGTGTGGCTATCTGTTGCTGATTACATCGTGTTGCTAGGTATACCAATTTTTTTAAAATTTCTGATTATTTTAACTTCTAGCATTTCCATTTTATTCTATTTTTTATAAATATTTTATTTATTTACTTGACAGAGAGAATGAGAGAGCACAAGCAGGGAGAGCAACAGAAAGAGAGGGAGAAGCAGGCTCCCCGTCTTCATCAAGCAGGGAGCCTAATGCGGGGCTCTATCCCAGAACCCTAGGATCATGACCTGAGCCAAAGGCAGTTGTTTAACCATCTGAGCCACCCAGGTTCCCCTCTTCTATTTTTAGAATAATTTCTCCCTGTAGAAATTTTCCATTTATTCATGTGTATTCTCAATCTTTCCCACTAAGTCATTTAACACATTTATTGTTATTTTAATTTCCTTATATGATCATTACACTATTAGGACCATATCTTGATATGTTTCTCTTGACCTTAGGATATATTTTCTTTCTTTTTTGTAAGTCTCATAGGTTTTAAAAAAATTATTATTTTTTAAAGATTTTATTTATTTGACACAGAGAGAGAGAGATCACAAGTAGGCAGAGGCAGGTAGAGAGAAAGGGGGAGGCAGGCTCCCTGCTGAGCAGAGAGCCTGATGTGGGGCTCGATCCCAGGACCCTGAGATCATGACCTGAGCTGAAGGCAGAGGCTTTAACCCACTTAGCCTCCCAGGCGCCCCTAAAAAAATTATTCTTAACTATACTAGAATTAAACTAAAAAAATTACCAATAACAAGTTAATCCATTATAAAGTTCAAAAAATTTTTATTTCTAACATAGTGTGTAACAGCTAAGTGGGTACTGGAGTAAATATTTATTTCCAGAGAAGGAAATATTCCTTCAGACTGCTCTAGGGTGAATGCTATAGGGAATCCATCAATCAATTGGGCTTAGGCTTTGTTGCAAATTCATTTAGAAGCAGTTCAACACTGGCTTCAGATGTTTCGGTGGCAGGATCTGGGCTTGTTCTTCAGCAGGGGCTGAGGTCTGAGCACCAGAAAAGCTTTGGTGATCTTTTTGCATTTTCTATAATAATAAAAGTGTTCACCTTCCTAAACCATCTCATGGTTCCTCCTACTTTAGAGTTAGGATGCCTACTTCTAAGTGCCTTTAGAAATTTTCTTTGCTCATAAGTCCCAACTTCCCATCCTAGCCTTTTTGCTATCAGATTTTCTCTCTCCACTCCCTGTTCAACATCATGACTTGAATGAATTTTTCTTAGCTCTCTTGTATATTATATTTTAATAGGCCTCTCTCCTTTACTTGTTATACAGATTTTAAGGCAGTCCCCATGCTTTCCACCTCCTGCTATTCATGCCTTTGTGTAAATTTCTCTGATTCAGTATGTACAGGACCAGTAATTTCTTCTCACCAATGGATGTAGCAAATGTTACAAGATGTGCATGATTATTTGCACATGATTACATATAAATATAGCACCTATCTCTGTACCCAGTTCCATAAAAGAAGGCTTTTAATAAATGATCTGCTATGAATCCTACAGGCATAGGGGAATGACATATGCCAATGACTGGATTGACCTTGGAAGTAGATTCTTAGTCAAGCCTCTGATGAGATCCTAGAACTGGGGTAAGCTTTAACTGCAGCCCTGTGTGACCATCTGTAAAGGGCTGACATAAGTCATTCCTAGATTCTAACCACAGAAACCATGAGATAATAAATGTGTGTTGTTTTAAACCCTTAAGTGTAAGGTAGTTTGTTATGCAGACATTCTTGGAAACTCAATGTACCATATAGGTGATCTTCCTCAGCTCTCTTGCCCTCTCCTCAGCCTTCTGTGTGTTACCTCCATGCATTTGATACAGGCTTATAAGCAGTAGGGCTGGTGAAGACTTGCTGTGTGTCTTAGGGTCCTCAAAAATTAAATTTAAGGTTTTAGTAAACCATGCCAGCTAAAACATGAGTGATAAATGATATTTAGAAATTTGGTAGTTATCCCTTCCCATTCTTTTTGGCATATACCTCCTTCTTATGCCAATTCTTAAAAAAAATTATTTATTTATTTATTTGAGACAGAGTTGCAATACTGAGAGACAGCATGAGGTGGGAGGGTTGAGGGGAGAAGCAGAGGGTGAGGAGAGGGAAAAGCAGACTCCCCCACTGAGCAGAAAGCCCAGCTTGGGGCTCTTATCCCAGGACACTGAGACCATGACCTGAGCCTAAGGCAAACTCTTAACTGACTGAGCCACTCAGGCACCCCCTCCTTGTGCCAGTTGACCAAAGTTGAGAACAGATTTGTCTGTTCTCTACTAGGAAGGATTCGCTACATTCTGGAATTTAATTCATTTAGCATTGATACCATATCTAGCACAGAAGCTACAATAAGCTGCAAAACAAAAATGCTTTGCTGACTTAGTCTCATTCCATATTAATTCTTCAAGATTTAATAATTTGGATTCCCACGTTTTGAACCTTTAGGTTTTTAGTGGAATCATTAATACCCAATACTTATTTATTATTTTTTTCAAATTTTGATTCAAGAATAATTAACATAATATATAATTATATTAGTTTCAGGTGTGCAATATAACAATTGAGCAACTCTATACATTACTCAGTGTTCATAATGATAAGTGCAGTCTTACTCCTCTTCACTTATTTCACCCATCTCCCCACTCACAGACAATATTATTTTTGATTTACTATTTTGACCAGGGCATAAGGACAGTTTCACAGACCTTAGAATGGCTTTACACACTCTTATAGCACTTGTTCCATAAGCCAAGATCCAAATGTGGAAATTACTCCCAATTATTAAATATGTCAATCTCAATTATACCCTCAGGGACTGGGGAAATGACCACTGGATGGAGATCCATGGCTCAGTGGGCCCACTATATGCTAAATTTTGGCCAAGTGTGCCTATATTATCTGGCCATTGTTAAGGTTTTATTCTAACAGGGGATTCAACAAATATCAATGTCAAGCCAAACTCTTTGTCCAATAGTCTTCAAAATAACTGGATATTCTCCTTTCTGCAGTGTACTGTCACCTGAGTAAATGGCAATAGGTTTAGTTAGTAAAGAACTGGTAAAATCATTATGGTGTATATTTTTCATAAAGTTGCATGCTTCTTACATTAAATATCTGGTCACCTCTTCTATTAATGGACTCCAGATCAGAAAACAAGCTCAAGTCTGGGCTCTGAACAAGGCATCATGACTTTTTCTTTGGGTGACTGCTCTTAGCTTCTTCCTTCTTCCATTCTTACCCTTCTCTGATTTACATTCTTAAATAGTGGAACTCTTGGTGGTTACTTATCTATTAGGATGTCATATTCTATTAACTATTTTTACAACTATCTGCAAGTCAAGCCCTCTTGCTTGCTCATATAACCTGGGGGGATATTTTGATATTTTTTGCAAACTGATTTCTGACGATTAAGTGCCCCTGTTGATTAGTGCAACAGTTGCTTTAGGGCACATCAGCTCATGACTAATAATGAGCTTAATGACTACCTCTGCCACCATCCACCCTGTTATACAGTAGAATCTCTATGGACTATGTGCCATGTATATTAAGGACGTATTTGTACTAGAAGAAATTCATTGTTTATCTGAAATTCAAACTTAACTGCAGTCCTACATTTTTTTTTTTTTTTTTGGAAGTTGTGGATTGAGAACCACCACCAACTATTTTACTGATGTCTCTGTGACTCTCACCAGTTTATTCCTAATGGTCTTGATAAATGATGTGTTCATCTTGGCCTTCCCAAGGAATATCATCCTGTGGGGATCTTATGGCCTCACATAACATATCCAGTCAGCAGGCCCACCTACCTGAGCTTTTTGTTAGCATGTTTACTATCTGTCAGGGAAGCTCAGACACTTATTTATACTTTGCTTAACTTTGACCATTACTTTCTCGGGTTTTTAAGAGCCACCCTAGCAGAAAGTTTGTCCCATTCCTTGAGGTCCTTGCCAAGCTGTCATTTTCTATTCCAAAAAAACACCTCATACCAATTAATTCTTATTCAATTTTATGTTCTAGTAACATTGAACCCTCAATTAGAATCTCAGGGATACTCTTGGCTTATAATGGGGTATGCTGGTTATATTTTGCAGTTCCTTTGGGGTGTAATTACTTTCTACCCTTATCAGGTTCAACATGTCCCTAGCCAGTTTAAGATTATATAAACCTTGTTTTAGGCTTTGTAGGTAGGAAATTAGCTCCTGAGAGAGTCACCTGTTATTTTGTAAAGAAAAGGCCTTAAGTGTCTTCCTGCATGGGAGAGACACTTATTATTATTATTATAAAATAGCCACTTTGACAGGTATGAGGTGATATCTTATTATGGTTTTGATTTGCATTTCCCTGATGATTAGTCATGTTGAACATCTCATGTGCCTGTTGACCATGTGTTCTTTGGAAAGATGTCTCTTCACGTCTTCTGACCGTTTTTTAATCAGGTTACTTGATTATTGATATTAAGTTGTGTAAATTATACATTTTGCATTAACCCCTTACTGGTTGTATCATTTGAAAAAAATCTTCTGTTCCTCGGCTTGCTTTTTTGTTTTATTGATGGTTTCCTTTGCTGTGCAAAGACTTTTTTTGTTTGATATAATCCCATTTGTTTATTTTAGCTTTTGTTGCCCTCACTTGAGGAGATTTGTCCCCCCAAAAATTGCTAAGACCAATGATAAAGGGCTTTTCCCCATGTTTTCTTCCAAGGATTTTAAAATTTAATCTATTTTGAATTTAATGTCGTATATGGTACATGGTAGTGCTTGAGTTTCATTCTTTTGCATGTTGCTGCCCAGTTTTCCCAACACCATTTATTTGAATAGTCTGTCTTTTCTCCAATTTATATTGTTGCCTCCTTTTCCATAGTTTTATTAACCATAAAGTCATAAGTTTATTTCTGGGCTATTTCTTAGATCTATGTGTCCATTTTCATCCCAGTAGAATGCTGTTTTGATTGCTACAGCTTTTGAGTATAGTTTGAAAGGAGGGACTATGGTACCTCCAGCTTTGTTCTTCTTTCTCAAGATTGCTTTGGCACATCAGGGTCTTTTGTGGTTTCACACAAATTTTAAGATTCTTTATTCTAGTTTTGTACAAAATGCCATTGGTATTTTGATAGGGATGCCATAAATAATCTGTAGATTGTTTAGTATGAACATTTTAATGCTAATTCTTCCAACCCATGTAAATGGAATATTTTTCCATTTGTTTAAGCCATCTTCAATTTCTTTTCAATTTATTATAGTTTTCAAAGTATAGGTCTTTCACCTTTTTGGTTAAGCTTATTCATAGGTATTTATTCTTTTTGATGCTATTTTAAATGGGATTGCTTTCTTAATTTCTCTTTCTGATAACTATTAAAATATAGAAGCCGAACTAATTTCTATATATTAGATTTTTGTTCTGTGAATTTACCGAATTAATTTATTCTAATAGTGTTTTGATGTAGGTTTTTGGGGTTTCCAGCTATAGTATCATGTCATCTGCAAATAGTGACAATTTTACTCTTCCTTTCCAATTTGGATATCTTTTATCTTTTTTTTCTTTTTCTTTCCTAACTGCTGTCACTAGGACTTCCAATAATATGTTAAATAAAAGTGGTAAGAATGGGCATCTCTGTCCTGGCCTTGATATTAAAGAAAAAGTTTTCAAGTCTCCACCATTTACTGTGATGTTAGCTGGGGTTTTGTCATATATGTACTTTATTATGTTGAGATATATACCTCTATACCTATTTTTTTTCCTCTATACCTATTTTGTTAAGAGTTTTTAATCCTGAATAAATGTTGAATTTTCTCATATGCTTTTTCTGAATCTATTGAGATAATCATTTTTCTCCTTCATTTTTTTTTTTAATATTGTGTATCATGTTGATTGACTTGTGGTTATAACACTGGAATGAATGCCATTTGATCATGATATATTATCCTTTTAATGTATTATCGACTTTGGTTTGCTAATATTTTATTGAGACTTTTTTGCATCTATGTTTATCAGGATACTGGTCTGGAATTTGTGTGTGTGTGTGTGTGTGTGTGTCTGCATGTGCATTGTCTCTGGTTTTGGTATCAGGGTAATGGTGTTCTCATAAAACGTGTGGAAGCCTTCCTTCCACTAATTTTTTTTTTTAATAATTTCAGAAAAATAGGTGCTAACTTACTTAAATGTTTGGTATAATTTATACATGATGTTGCCTGGTCTTGAGCTTTTGCTTTTTGGAGTTTTTAAATTACTGCTTCAATTTCATTAGTTGTAATCAGTCTTGTTAGATTTTCTATTTCCACAGAGTTTTTTTCTCCTTTCAATCCCATCTTTCAGCTAATCTGAGTGACTGTTGGTTCTTTACCAATTATAGCTTTATCCTTTCACTAGTCTTCCCTTCCTATTTATTTATATTATTTTATTTATATTATTTATTATAATTACATATTATTTATTATTAAATATTAAAATTTTATTTATTTATTTTATTTATATTTACTAATATATACAATAATAAAATTGCTCCTACTTCTGACAACATCCAATGAAGAGTTAAACCACACTTACATCTTCCCTTAAGAATCACCTAACAGAAGTCTAGATCCTATAACAAGTTCTTTCTAATACCCTATAACTGAGGCACTCCAAACTTTCCTATGGTAGTAATTTTTCTCTCACTGGAATAGATAATAATCCATATTTCACTACTGGTATGTTCTTTATGACTTTTGACACTAAGATGTTGACAAATGGGAGAAAACAGGGGCAGGCTGAGAGAGCTTTTGGTTCACATTGCCTGCCTGATCCTTGTGAGAGGAGAGGGGGAGGTAAGGAGGACTGGCTAGCAAGAGATTTAGAATCTAGTGCAGTTCTGAGGAAATCTGATCTAGGTGAATGGCCTAAGCAGAGACTGCCTATTAGAGAAGTTTCTATTTTTGAGATTCCAGAGGGATTTTTTAGTCCAAATCTTAGCAGAATATTAAATATGTAACTGGAGTTAATAAGAGAGGTGGGGTAAAATTTTTAAAGAGAAAAATGAAAGAGAAAAGGGCTAGGGTTAGGGTTAGGTTTCAAGATTATAGTTGAAACTATGGGAGGTTAAATAAGATAACTAGTATACAAAGGAAAAATCATATAAGGATTAGAGAAGAGTATGGAAAAATGGCAAAGATAAAGATGAAGCAAGAGGAAGAGGTACTAATGGAAACCAAGAAGGAGTCCAAGAAGTTGGGAGAACAAGAGCTATTAGAGAATCCTACAATAATGGTGAAAGTATATAAATGATGGAAAGGAAAAAGATGTGAAATTCTTCAGAAAATCAAGGACAAAAATTATTAATTTATTGATCAGAGAACAATTGATATTCATTGAGTAATGTCAATGTGGAGATCAAAGCAAAGGATAATATATTCTAGAGAGAGAAAGGGTTTTTTAAAGTTCAGTTAGAGCCCACTTGGATTAGTAATGGAGATTCCTGGCTTCTCCCCAGAGAGGCTAAATTGGCATTGATGGTGAGTAGATGGTGGAACAGTAGGTGAGTCCTGTAAATCAAAGTATGAGAGCCACTGGAAGTATCCATTTTCTAAAGAAGTTTGGTAGTAAATAAGAAGCTGAAGATAGGACAGGCATATAAACAACATAATGTTCAATAAGGTTCATGAATAAGAAAACATTAGGAGAAGGAAGAAAAATGCCACTCCATGGAGAAAAACATCAGATAGAAAATCTGATGAATAACTAAGAACTCCAATGGCAGAAGAGTAAGGGATGAAGAATATATATTTATTCTTGCAATAGTGATAAATCAGCTCTTCTTTTGAAGGGCAATATAGAATGGAAAGAACAAAACTTGGTGAAGATAAACTTTTAAAAGCCTAAATAGTTGAGATAACACTTGTTATTTCTTTCCAACCAAGTCACCAATATATTACTGCCTAAAATATATTAGGCATAATATATATTTATTCCTGAAAATATTTTTTCTGTTGTTTATTAGGCATAAAATATCTGTAATATTATATATTACAGGTACTTAATCTTTGTAACTTTTGGTAGTTTTTCATTAGACTGGGTAGATAAATGTGTTAAGAAATTAGAATCTGAAAACTCCCAATGAAAAACAGTATTTACATATGGTCATCATGGAATAGTATACCAGACTTGTGATTATATCTCATATAAGAAAGGTATATGACAAAGACAAATCTGCAGGGAGGCTAGCAATTTGACTATATACTTCACTTTCAAGTAGGTCTCTTTCATAGGCAAAAGAGAAAGAGTAAAGTGTTGTGGGAACCAATCTTCAGCATTTGTCACTTCAATATTCCTGTCTCTAGTCACAGAGTGATGTTTAAATGTTATAAGAATCATCAATGAAGGCTACAATTTATCATTTTTAATGTAGTGCATCAATATTATTGAATATTATTCTGCTTATTTTATAGGCTAAAGAACAATAGTGATTTATTATGGTGTTACATTTTGGACAAATGCTGTGTGTGTGTGTGTGTCTGTGTACATATTGATGCTATAAATATTGATATATATTTAGCCACATTTTCAAATACTGGAAATCTAGCTGTATATTTAGGCAGATGTTTTGAAGTAGTAGAAACAAGGTTTTCCATCATGTGGTACTCTTGAAAAAAATTGGAACAAAATTTTTATAACTAAAGAAAATATTTTCAGTGCCTCTGGTCTATGTCTAGACCAGACATAGTCTAGAATCTGTGTTAATAAAATCACTGTTTACTAGAATAAATGTGATTCTAAAATAAAAGGTGATAGGAAAGATGACAATTGAAACAGTTACTTTAGAAATAGTGTATGAAGGTGTAATAAAAACAGGGAAAACACATAAGAGTAGACCTGTTTCTGAGGGTATATGCATTGGGGTTTTATAGAAAAGGTATTAAATATAATGAATACACATAAATCTGCTTTGATTCTATTTTTAATGTAAATTTTGATTTTATGGAAGAAATTAGATTTAATTGACATACAGATTTTTAAAATGAGGAATTAATATTTATTTCACATTATCTTCTCATGTTAAAATTTTTAGGTGATTATTTTATTAGAAAATCTAATAAATTTAATAAAAATCCTTTGTGTTTGAAACACGTTTCAGACAAGTGTCTACTGATGTAGAAATATAAAAATATTATACAAAAATTTTATTCAATTTTTTTGGAAATTAAATGTTCAAAGAAATAATAAGGCTGAATTTAGATATTACTTGGCTCAAATCTTCCTTCATTCTTTCCTCTTTTATAGCAATGGAATCATATACTATATTTATTAAAATCAGAACCATTAGTCTTGACCTTCCAAATGTCGTTTTTATTCTAAAAATCCAAAACAGTAGAAAAATTAGTGGGCATTTTCCAGGAAAAAAATACCTAATTTATGAAACTTTGTACTTTATGTACAAAGCACATTAGTACTTTATGACAAGTGCTAATCAAAAATTTTAATATAATGGTATTAATACTAAAAAGAACAAGAATATGCTTTATTTCAAATGGAAAAACTTATTTTTATGACAGGGAAATGTGAAACCCAGCTTACAAACTTAAAAGAGAATTTTGAAAATGGCAAATTTTCAGCGTTCAAGATTTTTCTATTATTGAAATATTTTTCATATTTTATCTTCTATTCTAGGATAAATTTAAATATTAATTGCTTAATGATAAGATATGTAAAATGTATTGGGACCTGAAAAATACTGTACATTATTGTGAGAATTACACCCACCTACCAAAATAATGATTGCCCTCATGGTGTATGTGTGTGTGTGTGTGTGTGTGTGTGTGTGTGTGTGTGTGTTTGTGTGTGTGTATTTAAGATTTCATATATTTATTTGACAGAGAGAGATCACAAGGAGGCAGAGAGGCAGCAGAGAGAAGGGGAAGCAGGCTCCCTGCCGAGCAGAGAGCCCGATGCGGGGCTCAATCCCAGGACCCTGAGATCATGACCTGAGCCAAAGGCAGAGGCTTAACCTACTGAGCCACCCAGATGCTCTATCCTCATGGTATATTTAAAACAGTAGCTTTAAAAAAAAACAACACATTTTCTGTGAAACTCACCCTTTTATGTGATAGAGCTACAGTTACTAAATAGAGATAGCTTTAAATACTGAAATTATTCAGAATCATCTTTCTTAGTTAGAAAATTATGATTGTTGAATTACCATTTATATATTGGTATACCAACATGTCTCTCTTTCTCATATACGGATTATTTATTATGTACTAATTGATAAATTACAAATCTGAACATACTTCCTAGGATTCTGTTCCAATAATTGAAAACATATAAATTTAAAAAATCATAGCAAAGAAGTGGAAGTATATAAAATACTTATGATTATAGAGACATACAAAGAATTTTCATGGCATATTCAGTTTTAAAATATGTCTAAAATGTAAAATAAAACTTCATAGCTCTGTAGTTACTTGTCTAATGAGGATTTTAAAAGAGGTTTTAAGTTCCTAAATGTTGTCTGAAAACATCTAATATTTTGTAATGTGATTATTGAAGTCATTTAAATGGTGTCTTTTTTTCCCACAGCAACAAATCTTCCTTTTTCTGTTTTATTCCTGAAAATATTTTTTCTGTTGTTTAACTCCTCCCATTTATTTTCTACATTTTGGCAGCATTTCCAAGGATATCTTCACAGATATTTCAGTTCTGTTGTCTGGAAACTTTCCAGGATACAATATTTTTTCTTTTTTAATTTTTAATTGAATAGCAAATATGTTTCTGCTTATATATTCACCTAAGTTGTATAACTGTCACGTAGCAGGTATTTTAAAATGAAGCTTTTGAAAGTACCAAATACCTGTCGAGTTTCATGAAAGATTTATACACAAAGATTTCTGTGCTAAGAGAAAAATAAAGGGATGGAGGTAAAGCCCTGTATAGATGATGAAAAACTTTTATTGCGAAAAACTCAAACATGAAAGATTGCTTTATATAGAAAAATCAGTCTTTAATTTTTTATTTTTTTTTAAAGATTTTATTTATTTATTTGACAGAGAGAGACACAGCAAGAAAGGGAACACAAGCAAGGGGAGTGGGAGAGGGAGAAGCAGGCTTCCCGCTGGGCAGGGAGCCTCTGCTGGGCTGGATCCCAGGACCCCTGGATCATGTCCTGAGCTGAAGGCAGACGCTTAAGGACTGAGCCATCCAAGTGCCCCTGTAAAATCAGTCTTTAAATGATATGACTTGCAATCCAGGTTCTAAAAAGTCTTATTGATGATAAATCTCATTTAATAATCATAGGTTTTAGGGAAATGTGAAAGATTAATGACTTTAAAGTTGTAGATTATGGACAATTAATAGATTATCCAACAAGATTTCCCTTTGTGTTTCTCTATAGCTTCATGTACATTAAGTGCAATTTTTGTTGAAAAATATCGACTAGCTCATTTACTTAATCAATTATTATAGAATAATGATTATATTATTCTCTCATATTTATATAAAACTTTATAAAAAACTTTATTTGTATAAAACTTAGAAAACTTAGAAACTTATTAACTTATAATTTTAATATTAAATACTTGTCTATCATGGAATTTTCATAAAAGCTCTTGGGAGTTGCTTGCTTTAAATGTCCTTTAAATAAAAAGAATGAACATATACAAAATAAACCATGGATTATTTTTAACATTTTTAAAAATATATTGTATGCTTTACAAAAGGTCTCTACCTTAGGCAGTTAGTTTGTAAGGATAGTGTGGATAGAGACTCTTTTATTTCTGATTATCTTTACTTCCATTTTCCTTAGATTTCCTGACAATAGTTAAGAGTTCATAAATGTATTCTGAATAAGCCAATTTCAACCTCTATGTCGACCAGTGGGAGAGATTATTCATATATTTATTTCTCATTATGTAGTCAGCTACTTCTTACAGCTGGAAATAGTAACTATGTATGTTTCATGTTGTCAAGAAGATACTCTGGACTCCTAATGCTCTGGACAAAGCATGTATTTTCCCTTTCCATCTACCACCAGCTCTGATAAATCTCATTTTACTTTCTGTTTCTATGAATTTAACTACTCTAGATACCTAATATTAGTGGAATCATACAATATTGGTCTTTCTGTGATAGGGTTACTTCACCTAGCATAATAGTAGTCTTTACAGTTCATCCAGGTTTTAGTGTGTGTTCAGAATACTCTTCCTTTTTAAGCAGTAATACTATTCCATTTTATATACACCACATTTTGTTTATCCATTCATCTGCCAATTGACAGATTACTTTCACTTCTCAGCTACTGTGAATAGTGCTCTTATGAATTTGGGTGTACAAATATCTTGCCAACACCTGACTGTCAATTTTTTAAAACATATACTCAGAATTGGAATTGCTGGATTGTATATAACATCGAATTTTTAAACAAATGTCGTAAGATAAGAGCTACACAGAAAACTCATCTCTTGTCACCGTCTCCCTACACTTACCTTGTTTCAATATCTTGTGCATCCCAGGCTTTTCTCCCTGCCCAAACCCAATATAGAAGTGCTGAGACATTTTTCTCTTGCTCTTCCTTTTTCTCATATTTGGGCTCTCTGTTTAAAAGCTATCTTTTCAGAGTCTCTCCTGTTGCAAAAATATCTCTATCATCTTCCTATGATGTCATCTCATTCTACCATTTGTTGCAGCCCTCCACTTCTCTCCTTCATTTCTTACTCAAAATAGTTACTTTTCTATTTACGTACCATGAGACAAAGAACCATATCTGTCTCATTCACTGCTGTGCATTATTTCTGTTCACAACTGTGTACTGTCTGCTAACTACCTAATGAATACCTAACTACCAAATGAATTAATATGATTGAATGTTAAATGTACACTAACTAATAATTTTGAATTCCAAGGAGAATGATTTCAAGTCAGTTTTAAGGAAGGATTGCTTTGAGAAAGGAATTCAATTAAAAGATAGAAGATCACTCTGCAGACATTGTAAAGCTTTTACAAGTCAAACATGAATTGGGCAGTTGACCTATTACATTAAAATATCATTTTTAGGAACAAATATTTTTTACCATAGTCTTAGGATGCTTGTTTAGTACATTCAGAACTATATATAAACAGGACATTAAGACCCTTCGCCATTTAAACTGGCTATAATTCTGTTAGTTGGTAGTGTGCACTCAAAGTTATATAAACCTTAGTTGTTTAATTCTATCAAAAATGAGGCATTTTCTATTAAATAATTTGTGTTTGTTTGGTGTAGCATAATTAAAACTTTATGGAATCTTGAGTAATACAGAGCTCAGTATTATTACATCAGGCAGTTCCTAGCTTTGAGTTTTCTGAGTCTCAATATCCTCCTGTTTAAAAATAAAGTAAAAATACTGGTATCTCAAGTTAAGATCATCATTAGGTAGAATAACATATGCAAAAGGGCTTAGCACAGACAATAAGTATAACTTTTGCTTACTTTTTTTTTTTGTTAATCAAAGTGTTGTGCATTACTATCTTTAGGTATGTAGAAAAATATTCTAATACATGTACCTATTAGTTTATTTAAGATCTTACTTTTATAAATGAATTTCTTTCCAAAGGAATAGACTATAAATTGCAAAAAGAACATTTACCAGTCATTAATGGGAAAATACAAATAAATGTCTTGATGAAAAAATGTATTTAATATACAAACATTTGCATTGATATAGAGGAATAACGCCAAGATTTTTGTCATTCCAAGGGGACATATAGAATAAATAAACAAAATGTGGTATGTATATACAATGGAATGTTATTCAACCTGAAAAAGGAAGGAAATTCTGACACATGCTATAACACAAATGGATGTTGAAGACATTATACTAAGTGAAATAAGTTGGTCATAAAGGATAAATACTGTATGATTTCACTTACATATATGAGGTACCTAGAAGAGTCAAATCCATTTAGACACAAAATAGAATGGTGAATGTGGGGAAGGAAAGGGAATGGGAATTGCTGTCTTGCAATAAAAATGTTCTGGAGATGGATTGTGATAATGGTTGTACAATAATATGAATGCACTTAATGGTACTGAACTATATGCTTAAAATGGTTAAAATGGTAAAATTTATATTCCATATGTTTTATAATTTCTAAAATGTTAGGGGAAAAGATACAGAAGTCTAGTGAACAAAATTATAAAATAATTGGAAAAAATCAGTAACAAAGCAATAAACAAAACTTTTCTTATCTCAGATACATAGAGCATTATGTAATACTGTTGTGCTCATCTAATGACTAGGCTAAGGATCTGTATTTTTAAGAGTACTATGGTGAGAGGCGCCTAGGTGGCTCAGTGGGTTAAGTGGCTTCAGTTCTGGTCATGATCCCAGGGTCCTGGGATCGAGCCCCACATAGGGCTCCCCGCTCAGCAGAGAGCCTGCTTCTCCCTCTCCCTCTGTCTGCCGCTCTGCCTATTTGTACTCTTTCTCTATCTCTCTGTCAAATAAATAAACTTCAAATAAACTTCAAATAAACAACTTCAGCATCAGGACATATTGTAAAAACTACTCTGAGTTCAGTCTTACAATACTGGTATAATGTCCCCTTCAAAACTCTATGTTTCCTGTAGAAAACAAGTGTATATAATGTAATGTCAGTTCATTAGGAATTATAACCAGGGAATTCTCCAGAAAATTGGATGGTGAGGAAAGAATTAGAAGTTTATACGTAAAGTAAATTAAAATACATATTTGTATCTATATTCCATATTTTTATATTTCATGTATTTATATTGCATGTATTTCAATATATTTCATGTATTTACTGGAAAGAAAAAAAAGGAACCCGTATACTCCTCATGCCAGTACAGAACTTGGAGATTATACTTTTGGGGATTGGCAATCAGAAAAGCACTAGAACCACTTTGCTACTAGAAATTGTAGACATTTTGTGCCAAGGCATAGAAACAATGATTATTACTAGAACATTTGTTTGAGATCGGAACATTTTACTAAAATGTCAGGAGCTAAAGGTCCTGGCAAAGGTCTTGGGTGTGCAACAAGAGCTACATAATCTCCCAACCATCATTGTCTCACGGTTAGAAGCAATAATTTTTGGTTAAGCAAAACTTCATTGAACAGGACTATTAAGTGCAATGAAAAATATTCAGCATATCTGAATCTTGCCCCAATCCTCAGTGACATACAGAGTCTACTAGTGTTTTTGAGAACTTTTAACTCAGTGCTTCAATGTTAATTAGTATAAAACTTGTCTTCTATGAGTTCTCTGTTTTCCTTTCCTGCCCAAATCTCGCCAATTAAAAAGTGTCCTATACTCTCCCAATCTTTTATCTCATTACTTTTATCATTAGCTCTTCAGCCTGTAATTTTCCAGTCTTTTATTTCTTTATGTTTAGTTCTTCATCATCTTGTCAGTCAATCCTGTTCCATCCTTGTGCACATTTGCAGGGCTTTAGCAGATATGAATGTGAAAAAGATACACACACATAAACATGAAGTCCTGTGCAAATTGACAAGCAAAAAGAAATTAAAGAAGAAAAAAAAAAAAAGAAATTAAAGAAGGAAGTTGGATTCTTTAAAACTGGAAAGATGAATAGGAAATAATGAAATTCAGTTTTTATTTCTAAGTCTTTGTTTCTTGTTTGCTATGTAATTCTCTGAAGTATTCAAACTACTATATTTTATTTTCTCAGTTATTATAATGTTACCTTATAATCATACCAGGATTGGAAGTTTTGAATGAATATTACTATAAATTCTGCCAAATCACAAAAATATAAAAGTACAATGGTTAATAATGTGCTCATAGCTAAAATTTTTCCTGTTAGCTATTACAAGATTTTTATTTCATATCTCAATACTGATAAATGGTAGATTTCTTGTGTCTATTTCATTGGCTTTGTCAGCCCAAATTGAATTTCCACCAATGAATGATAAAGAAGAAAAGAAGATGATAGTTCTTGCCCACTGCATTTGTTCTTCCAATACACTTCATATAGTATACAAGAATCAGCAAGCCACTATGATCCCTTTGCTCTTTTCAGGTTTAATTCCTTTGCTAAATGAAATGGTTTTCCCCATCCTCTGGACTTCTTAATTCCTCTGCAGTAACATTCTCCATTCCATTGGACAATGGTCTGTTGTTTACATGCCACATTTTTTAAGCCACTAATTTATAGCCAGATGCTGCAGGGAAATTGCAACTTACATTCTCTTGATCAGTAAAATAGGAATTCATCCCTCACTTGTATTATGCTCTCTTGCTTGGTAACAGGCTGGATTGAAAATCAAAAGGACTGGGAAAATAGAAATGATTGTTTGGGATAGGTTACACAGTATGTGAGGATACAGAGACTCCAGTGATATGCAATTTGAAATTTACAATAATGGACATTTCACTTTGTGAGACTTTGCTATTGTGGATAGAATATGCTATTATAGAGAATAGAGGAGGAGAGCTAAAAATAACCCAAGTTGTTGTGCTTGTATCTATGTGGCAATTCTGCTGTTTAAAAGTTCTGCCACTTTGTATGTGCAAACCAATTAGATATAGGAAGTGTTTTAGATGGTTTGCACTATCTAGTTAGTACCATTTCCTTTTAAGAGGCATGAGAAGGAAAAAAAAAAAAAAGGCATGAGAAAAAAGAAATGCCTGGAAAGCCATTTGGGATTTTCATGTTTAGATGCCAAGTATTCCAGAAACTTGCAAAAGATATCAATTTCTAACAACTATCCTTGTTAAAATGTAATATATAAATTGTACTATTAATACGTTTATTTTAGTAGTTTTGTATATGATAACATCTTTTAAGAAAATGAACTAGGGTTACTGTGTCATATGAAAATAATCACAAAAGTTCTCTACTCCTGAAAGAAAAAAACCCACAAGAATAATTTGTGAAAATATGTATCTTCTTTACAATTCAGATACCTGATAGATTTTTTTTTTATTTTAATAATTAAATGTTGGCATTTTAAACGCAAACTCTATTTTCAAAAAGTTTATGACTTGGCTGTAATAATAAGCACCTAGCTAGATTTTGGCATAGACAGTATGTAGTGCAGAGCAGTGATATTACAAATGCATATTTCTTTAATGTATCATGGACTGTTTTTCAAAGAGATTGGCTAATTTAATTTCGGAACATTTCATTGCCTCCCAAGATCTCCATCCCAGCTACCCTACATAAACATACTCTACTCCAAAGAGAGTGTTCTGATACACAGATTTAGGGAACACTGAGAAATCTCTGTAGAGTGCAGAGAACAGAGGAGTAACTTAATCTGAAAACTTGCTTCTTCATGTTCTCAATCATGTCCTTGTATTGGGGAGTGTAATGTTTTGGGGGAAAAATTGGAAAACTTTAGCAAGTTCCATTTCATAATGTGACCAGAACATTACAATTCATAATTTTCAAGTCAGATACAATAAGCAGGGAAATGTAGTGATCAATGTATTGTTCAATGTCCCGCCCTTCAGTTGAAGAACAGATAATCAAAGCCCAAAAGGAAAAAAAAGATTGCCACAATGGGTGGAAAACGTACCACAATTGTATGATAACAGGGACATTGGATTGAAAGTCAACAGATGTGGATTTGAGAATCTCACTGATTGTGACAGCAAAGCAAATTATCTTCCCTCTTCAGGTTGTGAAGGCTTCAACTGTGAATTAAGAATTTTGGAACTCTTATCTCCACTAAATCCTATCCGGAAAGTCCATTATTTAATGCTGAGAAATATCTATTTTTCTTTATAAATTAATAAATCTAAATTAAAATCCTTTAGCTTAATGACCTATTAATAATTTTGTATTTATAAAATAAGCTCTTAGAAAGTAAAAAATTCCTAATCTTTGTAGATCAATTATCTTTTTTCTCTTTTCAGTCATATGAATTATAATAGATGGAAATGAATGATGAGAATTCCATATAGTGCTGAAGGATAATATAGAATATAAAAGTAAAAAAGTGCTATTTCTTAAAAGAAAAAGTGTATAATTAAAATAAAACAATTCCTTTGTCCTTTTGAAAGATATATAAAAGATTCAGAAAAACTTATTTTCACATAAAATGAATGTGTCATGGGGTACTTGAGAATTTTAAACCCAGACAGCTGGGCCATTCATACCTACAGTCATTTTTGACTATACCTTTTGGCTCAATCCATAATATTTTCTAGTTAATAATTATGGATGTTACTGATGTGACTGTTGGGACAATTAAATATATATATATTTAATATATATAAGTATATAATATGTTTTTAATTTATTAAATATATATATTTAGAATCTATTTGTCTCAATTTTTTCTTTATTACGTATAATGTATCTTTCTTCTAAGAATTTCATATAATTTTTCATATCAGAATATAGCATTTGATCAATTTATACAGAAGACCTAGCCTCATAAATCTGTTTTCCTCACCATTATCTCAGAATCCCCAAATATCTATCTCTTGCAGATGGAATCAATGGAGCAAAGAGAAAGGTGGAGTTTGGTCTTTGCTGGCTTTGATGTGGTTCTTTCTTTCAGGGCAAGCCATTTCCTATAAAAGGACTTTTTTTATTGCTTTGCTAATGTTTGTTTTGAGTCTCTCTCCTCTTTCTGTTTATATTCAAATAAAGCTTGATGGGGAAAAACAGGTAGGTAAGCATAATATCACAAGGCATATTTTTATTTTCCATAGGCAATACTGGTTACTCAGTAGCAAATCTTTGTCAATCTGCTGTTCCATGTAGTTTCTGCCTTTGCCATACTGGATCTAGATCAAAATTATATTCTCTTCTTTCTGCGCTGGAAGTGAGCCCAGAGGTGAAAATATAATAACATAAGAATATTTACCTCATCATCCAAATCCAGAGAAAGTGCTAGATTGCAGATAGCAGAAGTTTAAAGACTTATTAAATTGATGTGCATGCTAATTTGAAAAGTAGATGAATTGCTTTGGTGAATACTCCTCTGCCAATTTGGCATTACCTATCAAATTTTATTAATTTTATGGCAACTCATGAATATGGTAATGAAAGGAAGTTACAGGGAAGGAAATAATACAGAGGTCTTCAGGGCAAGAGAATGTGGCAAATATGGGTTTGTTAATGATGAATTTAAAAGCCTGGAAAGTATAACAGCTATGGAAATTAATAAAAAAAATAAGATAATATAAACCAATATTTATTGAAAACATTTATGTGGAATGATATCAGTTATGATGTTTCTGAGCTTTCATAACAAATACGCATATAATACATAGAATTATGCAAGTCAGTAATTGCATAGTAACTTTTATGCTTTTTTCACAACCTCATTAATTAAAAATAGACAGGTTAGATTTTGGTTCCATGAACTAAAGAGCTTAGAAGTTTTTATACCTGTTCTCATAAGAAAAAAAGCTAGATAACCTGAAAAATCAGTGGCTTTTATTTAACCTGTCAAAGAACTAAGATTTCAGGGCAAACAGCCAACCCAATGTGTGAACAGACAGATCTACCCAGAGAATTATAACTGAGATCTGATTACCTAGAGTGATGTGTGCTGAAATCATAATTAGTGGGACTACTTAAGTGGTAATTTTGAAGAACTGCTGAACTAGTACGAGATTGAGAAATTCCCTAGGCCACAGTCTTTGGGAGGTCCCATACTTCTGTAGGCTTACCTCCAGGAACACTCCCAGATTCTCAGGATGAAGTCTGAGAAAGAAGCTCTCAAATCTCTGCAGCAGGAGGGGAAGATTAATCCTTGGGAAATAAACCCAGAACATTTTCCATAACAAAGACCTAACACCCAAGAGAAAAGGATTTGCCAAAGCCTTACTTCAGTTTGGTGAGAGGAATTTCCCCCAATCTAGCCTCTTCTGACTTTCTGTTTAATCACAAAGTTTGGAGATAGAACGTAAAAAAAAAAAAAAAAAAAAAAAAGATTGTGAACACTATAATCAGAAAAGAGAGTAGAGGATCAGCGTGGTGGGGAGAAGCTATGCCACTGGACAAATACTTGTGAGGGTCACAGCCCGAGACTCAAGGACTGAGATTTAAACATTAGATTATAGAACATTCTCTTCTACTCTGAACTATTACATCAATAAGGCTCTACTATAAAAATAGTGGATTACAACAGAAGGAGCTACAAGAGGCGATTCTTTCTCGTAAGGAATACTTAACAGAAGCCCAAAGACAAGAATGGTAACAAAAACAATGGCAGTAGAGGAATCGGATCTGATGGCACTTAGAACTATAGCAAGTATTAAGCAGAGTCCAACTCAAAACCAAATTAGCACAAATCCTAACCTGAAAGGCCTGCTTACCTCATTCACTATTACCTGATAACATACCTGGCTTTCAACAGTTGTATGGCATGTCAAAAAGCAAGAGAAAAAAGACAAATCAAATGTCAGCACCAGCCTCTGATGTTACAGATACTGGAATTATCAGACAGGGAATTTAAAATAACTATGTCTATTGACATGTTAAGGCTTCTACTGGAAAATGTATATAACATGCAAGGGCAGATGTTTAGTGTCGGCAGAAAGATGAAAATTCTAAGAATTATAAGAAAATGTTAAAAAAAAAAAAAAAAAGACTCAGCATAGCTGAGGAGATTCACTAAGCTCAACATAGGTTAACAGAAACTTCCAAAACTAAAAAGCAGAGGAAAAATTATAGAAGATAACATCCAAGAACCCTGACACAATTTTAAAAGATGTAATATATGTGTAGTTGGAATATCAGAAGGAGAAGAAAGAGAATTTAGCAGAAGAAATATTTGAAGTAGTAATTCATGCAAATTTCAAAGCTAAAGACAGGCAGCAAGCCACAGATGCAGGAAGCTCAGGGAATGCAACACACACAGACACACACCCTGATGTGTATTCTGTTCAAATGACATAAAAGCAAAGACAAAGAAAATTCTCAAAATAAGCCAGGGATAAGGAAGCACTAATAAAGCAACAATGATAAGAATTAAAGCAGATTCTCCTGGAAACCATTCAAGGAAGAAGAGAGTAGAGAGAAATATTTTCAGGGTTGAAAGAAAATAAATTCATCAACATCAAATTCTATATCCAGTGAAATAATCTTTCAAAAATGAAAGAGAAAAAGACTTTACCAGTCAAACACAAACTGAGGAAATTCATTGACAGTAGGCCTTTTCTTCATGATATAGCATGTATGTAAATCTCTCTCTCTCTCTCTCTTTTTTTTTATTTGACAGAGAGAGATCATAAGTAGGCAGAGAGGCAGGCAGAGAGAGGGGGAAGCAGGCTCCCTGCTGAGCAGAGAGCCCCATGTGGGGCTCGATCCCAGGCCCTGAGATCATGACCTGAGCTGAAGGCAGAGGCTTTAACCCACTGAGCCACCCAGGCGCCCCTCTCTCTCTCTCTCTCTCTATGTATACACACACACATACATACACTATATACACATACTTCAGGCAGAAGAAAATTTTATAGGTCAGATTCTTGGGTTTGTGTAAGGAAAGGAAGAAGTCTAGAGAAGGAATAAACAAGGTAAAACAAGATTAGTTATTTTCTTATTCTTAATTGACCTAAAAGATAACTGTTTAGTTAAAAAATAAGTGTAAGAATGCACTGGATGAAGATAGTGTATTCAAGGGAAATGAATGCTAGCAGTGCCCTAATACATGAACAGAGGAATTGGGGACATTCTCTTATTAGGGGCCTGCATTACATGTGAAGTGATACAGCGTTATTTCTAGGTGGATGGAGAACTTAAATATATAAATTGTGAACTCTAGAGATGCAGTAAAAAATTAAAGAGAGGTAGAATTGATATGCAAGAAAGGACATATAATGCGATTATTTGAAATGGTTAATTTATGTAAAAAAGCAGGAATAGGTACAAACATATTTGTCCAGTTGGATTAACCAGGGAGCAGATAGTTTATCCCCATGCACAGTCCATACTCACATCGACCATTCCACATTTGAACATTGATTTGTTAGAGAGGTAGGATGGGGAAATATATCAATTAGCATGAGAACAAATACAAACATAACTTAGACACATTACAGCCCAGGCTTGGAATCATTGGCTTGTAGAGTTGAGGGACCTTTAGTTGTTTTTTACTTGCCATCATCATCAAGCATTCTCCTCCCTTTAACGTAATTAGAAAACCTATACTCAAATCCACAGATATTGAGAAGTTTTCATCTTCACTTTCTTTAAAATTAATAGGAGAGCATTTGCTTGATGTACTGAGGCTCTTACCCTAGTGAACAAGAGTATTTTGAGCTAGAATGTTAAAATATTTTTGTTTCTCCTGCCAAAATCTTGAAATCCATAAGGAGTCTTGATACTTGATGAGTTATTCTAAAGAGAGAGAACATTTTAGAACTCAAGATCTGTGTACTGACTGGGTGTGCTCATTACTACTAGAGTGCCATTGCTTTTAAGTCTTTTCAGTATACAGAACTAGAGAATATAAGAATGTATACTAAGCCAAACAAATAAATGCCTATATTCATGAATCTGTGTGCCTATGTACGTATTTTATTGTGAGTGGCATAGGTTTATTACATATTTATATACATCTATGTATGTGTTTATACATGTTTGTATGTTTGTATAGATGTACATGTTGAAAAATGCAGTCACCATACTGAAGTAGCAACTAACAATTTGGGCAACAAAGTAAATGTGATAGTATTTGATTATAATCCGTAAAACCAAAAATAGCAAATCGATAAATACATAAATAAATATTACTCTTAAATATATATTAACCATAAAGGAAAGACAATAACTTGATAGTGGAGGAACCTGGAAGGTCAACATCATGGGTAATAAGACATAGCAATGTTTTGAACCCTGTGTTGTGATGCTTTCAGAAGTCAACATCAGTTCTGTGATATTATTGATAAAAATACATAATTTCAGTCTAGTTGTGAAGAAGCTAAGATTCAGCCAAATTGACTGACATTAGGCAAAATAAATTAACAATATTCTTTGAAAATGTCAAGGTCATGAGAGACAAGGAAAGCCTGAGTAACTGTTTCAGACTAAAAAAGACTAAGGAGAAATAATAACCAAATGCAATGTAAAATCCTAGATTTGATCCTGGAACAAAAATAAGTTTAGTAGAAAAACTGGAGGCACTGGTATAAAGGCTTTAGGTAGTTCATAGTGTTGTTCCAATGTTAATTTTCTGTTTCTGACAATTATGCTATGGTTAGGTAAAGTAGAAATATTAGAGAAAGCTAAAGGTGAGATACATAAAATCTCTATAGACCTGTAGAATTCATCAACTATTCTCTAGGTCTAAAGTTCAAAACAACTTTTTAAAAAATTCTCTATTTGTCACTGGGATTCAAATATCCTATTAACAATTATCAAAATTGTTGAGTAGCTTTAAATAGCTCCCATGCCAAAATTTGAAGTGGGATCCAGCTCTCTTGATTCCAAGTTCAATGATCTTTTCAATACTCTGTTCTTCCAAATCTTTTGGGGATATTTTTATTCAAAGTACAATTGATCTGGTAATACATTGAACTTGAAGTCTACTGTTAGGCATCATAAAATATGAAACTCATTTTTTAAAAAGTCTCATAAACCTATATTCTTGATTCTTCTAAAATAATTCAGAAATTCATCCACTTAATTTTGTTGTTATTCAATTAATTATTCTCTGCAAAAGAGATGAGAAAGCCAAGATTTATTTTTAAGAAGGGACTAGGTTGTCTTTTTTTTTTTTTTAGAGATAAAAAAGTAAAACTATTTAGAGAATTAAACCATTTTAGAGAGTAAAACCATTTAGAATATTTTTTATGTTTCTTTCTTGTCCTAAGTATGTTCTTTAAATTAATTGGTTCAAATTATCCATGTAGATTTATAATGCTCTTTCTGCTTCTTGGGGACATTAGAAAAAAATCCATAATAAGATAATATATCTTTTTTTTAAAACATCATCAATAGAGAACAAATAATAATTATGAATATATGCCATAATGATATTTCCCCCTGACCTCCAGAATCAGCTTTGTCATTCTTTAAACCATAGTTAAAATAATATTTCCTGAGCTAAATTATGAAATAAAACTATTAGAATTTACTGGATATTCTCATTGACTTTGCTCTTTGATTTGGCTGCAATTTCTCGTGCCACATTCTTATTTGACTATTAGGATGTGATTGAAATGCCACCAGTGCCTACAAAAACATGCAGAAAATTTAGCTCACAGAGTTACATGCTGAATTTTATAGAGAGATCTATAGTGATACTGCTATTACTATTGAGCTATTGAAGTTTCATGGCATTTAATGAGACTATTCTGTAACTGTGGCATATAGAAATTAATCATTGATTTAAAAATAATTATTTGGGGATTTATCAGTAAAATACTCATTTTATTAGATTAAAATCCTATGTTTGGAAATATTAGGCTAAAATTTCAAACTTCTGTCATTTTCCTGAATCTTCCATGATAGCTTTTGCAGTGTCATCATTTAAGTAATTGATTTTGCATGAGCTTCGTTCCCATTTTGATTAGCTAATTGTGAAGATTACAATTGTCATTTTAACTTAAAAGTTAAAGTGAAGTTACTTATAAGAAAGATCCTGGACAGAAACACATAGAGACAAATCCATTTAAACAACACATTACTTTGAGGATCCCACAGAGCTGAACTCAATAGAAGCTGTCGGTAATGCAAACCCTGGGGACATCCTTATTAGTCTACCCACCAAGTGGACAGTGTCTGTGTTGTGAGCTCTGTGGGTTAGCAATAGCCAATAATTTAATGCTAGTAGAAGAATCACTCCAGACATTTAAAAGGTAATCACCTACCTTTTGCTGGCATTTAAAATAAAATGAAACCCCAGAAAGTTGGTGAAATGTACTTGAGATTCTCCAAAGGGATCCATGAAGTTGTCTTATGGTTTTGTATTGACAAATTTAAGTTGAATATGAATATTTAGGCTATCAAGGAATTCCTCTTTTTGGGGTGGTGGGTATAAGGGAGATAATATCAAATGTTTATTGAGTGCCTGTAGTTTTTGGTCTTCAGATACAGGAAAGGAAAGAAGGATTTCTTGTGTAAACCAAAATATGCTCCAACAGAACAATTACCAAATGGCTGATATAGGTGGTGGTGATGATAAAAGGATGAGGAAGATGATGACGATAATATATTTTAAAGTTAAATACTGAAAGAAATATAAATATCAGAAAGGATAAATTTTTAGATAGGATGTGGTTATCAGAGGGTGACCTCTAGGACTCATCCTCAAATTTGTCTTTATTCTCTCTAGCTATGACTTAGGCAGTATTACTATTAATGATTTAATGAAGGCATTTCCACTAATTTCTTATGTAGTCTAAAGAAAGATGTGAGCCAAGTTAATTTTCCTTTCAGTATGTTCGTATGTGTACGATAGGTAGCTGAATTTCTAAAATAAAGTCACATAGAATTTAATTCATAGTATTTTAAAGATGCATCCCGAATTCACCCACTATTTTAATTCTCTCAATCATTTCATTGGGAATCTGTAAGTAAACCCAGGTTTTTAAGAGTATGATATTACTTGGAAGCCTATACATAAAAGTTCTGTATCCTCCACCATAGAAAGTTACTATATAATGTATTAAATCTCTTGTGATAAAAATCTCATATGATCGTTTTGTATAATTTACATAATAATAATCTACATAACAATAAAACAATTAAGGAAAGTCTGACAACTATGCGTTAGAAGAGATAAGACAGAAGCTCATCCAAGTCCAGCTTCATTTACACAGGGCCTGCTGGAATCACATAAACTTTTCGTTCCAGAATTCTTATACTTCAATATATTGTGTGGTTGTAGAAACAAGGTTAGTTACTGATAGATTATATGACATTTCCCTTTATCATCCCCCAAAACATGATATGCATATTTATAAGCCTTATTTTCAAGTGAATTTTAATACTTTGGTGTTGATTTTACCTCTAATTCTGTGCTAGTCTTTTCATTCTTAAGCCTTAGTGGCTTCAAAAGTAGAAAAAGAGCATCATCTAAAACTGGTTTTGCTTTAGTTTGGCATTACTAAAAATACAATTCATTTTGTACAGCTTCTTGTGTTCTTGCTAGGACAGTTCATAAATATCTTATTGTTAATGACTGTGCTTTTAAAGACTTAACTACATACCAGGAGCTGTGATAGGGTACTTATATTCTTTCAATGAGTTCTCTCAGTAGCTCTTTGACCACTGTTATGTGTAATGAAGCAAGATTATTTTCAAAATAGTGAAGTGTAAAAGATTTAATTCCATGTCTGACTGATTGGTACCTCTGTGCCTACCAATACCTTATCAAAATGTATAAAATAATGAGAAATTTGGTAATCAATTAGGATTAGTAGTATTCACAATCTTGATTTTGATTCTTAAAGAGTTAAAGAAAATATTGTTGGTGAAGTATATATTTTCTTTCTCGATTCTTAAGAAAACAGCATTTTACTTGCAGTACTACTTGCTGGACTTTTTATTGATATCTTTGTGTTGACCAGCAGGTAGGGGATTAAAGTGCTTTTTCTTTCCAAGAAAACTGTAGTATCTAGACTAGGATTTTTTGTAGTTCTACAGAAAGCCCAACGTAGTGATTGTAACTCATATTGTCTGATAAATTTAAGAAATTCCTCTCTAGCTAAAATTAAAAAACAAACAAACAAACAAACAAACAAAAAACGCTTAACTTCTAATCAAGCTTCAGATAAAACTATTAGGACAATTGGACTTGGAAGACCATGGAATTTAAATTACTGGCTCATATAAAGCTCCTGTTCATTTTATCTCATTTTGGAAAATAAAAGCTTATTTGGGAAAAATTGACTCCATGTCTCTCTTTTTATTATGATTCATCACTGTTACTCTGTTATTCATAAATAAACATGGTGGGATTTGAAAGGTTACATCATGTCCCACTTTGTCAAAGAATCTACTTTCTTCAATGTTTTCTAAAATACTAATTAAGAAATAAATTGTTTGAACCGTCTCTCACATATAGTTCTCCTAAGGTAAAAATGTAACAAGCTACCTGGTAAGGTAACCTATTTATATTAGAAACAATTAAAGCCATAACATGATTATTTTACGATTTTGTGTAATGCACAGTCACAGGAAGTAGGTCCTTAGCAGGTACATTTTCAATTCTCAAGAAATATCTTAGACTTGACTCTAGGACCCAGTCAGGAAAGAGTACTGCCAATTTGGATGGAAATACATATTGAAGGAAGCAATCCTTAAAAACTAAGATTGTGATTTATATAATACATATATTCTTATTTACAGATTAATACAGTGATATTCAGATATTTTAGGATTGGCCAAGTTAGCAATTCATCTTGATATTTCTATAAAAGCATTTAATCATTTTTATGGAGAAGATGCCTTGGAGCAATTCCATATATCAGTTGAATTCAGAATTAAGTTTGGACAGGTGGTTGAACACAGAAAATCTTCCCAAATGATTAGAGATATTCATAGAGAATGATTCACTCTGTGAATGCTAGACATTAGACCATTTAGTTTCTTGGTTCATATGGAAGAGGCATGCTGCAAATCCTTTCTGAATTGACATAAATGCCCTACTTGATTCTCATCGAACCAGTTATCTCTCCTGAATTTCTATCATTTTTTCCTAATTTTCCACTCAGCACTGTCTTTTAGTAATAGCAAGTTAATTTTTGTTGGGAAATTATTCATTCTATCTTAAAAAATAGTTTTGTTTGTTAAATCTGATGTCCATCTGAAAAAGACTGTATATATAGTCCCAGTTTCAAAGACTGGAAAGAATGACAAATAGAATTAGTTTTAAAATTGCTATCAGTTTGGTTTACTACTGGACCAGCAAAAATGCATTATGACTTATCTAAAAGATCAAAGAGATAGGTGAGTTTACCACATCCATTTCTTATTTTTTCTTTTTTTTTTAAGATTTTATTTATTTATTTGACAGATATCACAAGTAGGCAGAGAGGCAGGCAGAGAGAGAGGGGGAAGCAGGGTCCCTGCTGAGCAGAGAGCTGGATGCGGGACTCGATCCCAGGACCCTGAGATCATGACCTGAGCTGAAGGCAGAGGCTTTAAACCACTAAGCCACCCAGGCACCCCTACCACATCCATTTCTTAACACTCCTTCAGGTTTACCAGTTTTGATCAGAACTACCATATCAATCTTCTTCTGAATGTGAGGTGAATATTTGGCCCAAGTTAGACAAATGCAGTTTTCTCCTCCTAGAATTTAAATATGAATTTACAGAAAGTGATTTATTTTGGAGCTAATATTCTGGTTTTCCTTAGAAATTATTGTTTTGCTCCTATTACTTGTATCCTTCTATAGTGGCACTACCTTGGATTCTTCATATTCTTCTATTAAATATATTTTCTTAATTGTATTTTTAAAAAATATTTATTTCATACCTAATTTTGTGTTCTTTTTATTTATTATTTTTAAGTAATCTTTATCCTCAATGTGGGGCTCAAACTCATGACCCCAAGATCAAGAGTTGCATGCTCTATTGTGACTGAGCCAGCCACAATTGTATTTTGTTGATTAAAACCCCAAAACTATAATCTCTTCAATATCATATACCTGACCACCATGAATTTTATGTTTTCATTCCAAAACTGAGACAAGGTGGGGCATCTGAATGCCTCAGTTGGTTAAGCATCAGACTTGGTTTCAGCTCAAGTCATGATCTCATAGATGGTGAGATTGAGTTCTGCATCAGGCTCCATGATCAATCAGGAGTCTGCTTGAAGATTCTCTCCCTCTCCCCCTACCCACACTCATGCTTGTGCACGCACTCCCTCTCTCTCTCTCTCTCAAATAAATAAATCTTAAAAAAAATCTGAAATAGTATGATACATTTAAATCTAAAATATTCCTGAGAGGGGTGCGTAGGTGGTTTAGTTGGTTAAGTGTTCAGTTCTTGGTTTCATCTCAATATATGATCTTAGGGTAATGAGATCAAACTCCATGTTGGGCTCTGCACTCAGCATGGAGACTGCTTGATATTCTCTCTCCCTCTTCCTCTGCCCCTCCCCTCCTCTCTCAAACAAATAAAGTAAATTAAAATATAAAATATTTCTGAAAGGCAAATACATTATTTCACTCATTCGTGGAATCTAAAACAAAACAAAACAAAACAACCCAAACAAGTGATTAAACAAAATCAAATTATAAATACAGAGAACAAACTGATTGTTGCCAAAGGGGGTGGGGCTGGAGGATAGGAAAAATAGATGAAAAGGAGTGGGAAATATAGGTTTCCAGTTATGGAATGAATGAATCATGGGAATAAAAGGCAGAGCATAGAAAATATAGTCAATGATACTGTGATAGTGTTTATTGTATGATTACAGGTGGTAGCTACACTTGCAGTGATCAAAGCATAAGGTATAGAGAAATTGAATGACTGTTGTACACCTGAAACTCATGTAACATTGTATATCAGCTATACTGAAATAAAAAATATTTTTTTAAAAAATTGCTTAAAAAACATGCTGCCTGAGGATTTATAGTTTGTCCATTGTTTATATTACATTATGATTTCTCTGAATCAGTGATAATCTTTTTGAAAATCTTTTCAAATCTTTTTGAAAAAAAATTATTTTTGAAAATAATCTTTTACTATCCACAAAGTAAATTTTGGCAACTTGCATTTTAGTGTTCCTTTTCAACTTAAAAATATATCACATTTCTGAAACTCAGTTGATTTTATATCTTTACAAATTTTGGTCTGGACCCCTTGCTGTAAGGCACAGATCAGAATTTTTGTTCATAACTGTGGTTTATGGTCATTAGTAATATTCCATTTCGATAACCCACATTTAAAAACTTCACCTATAGAGATGCCTGGGTGGCTCAGTTGTTAAGGTGTCTGCCTTTGGCTCAGGTCATAATCCCAGGGTCCTGGGATCAAGTCCTGTACTGGTCTCCCTGCTTAGCAAGGAGCCTACTTCTCCCTCTTCCTGCCACTCCCCCTGCTTGTGTACTCTCTCTCTCTCTCTCTCTCTCTCTCCCCTTCTCTCTCTGACAAATAAATAAACAATAAAATCTTTAGAAAAAAAAACTTCACTTGTAAATTTTAAAGTAACACATTTTATAAAGGCAGTTCTGCTTATATATTATTACTTTTTATGTTTTCAAGTTTTTATTTAAAGTTCAGCCCGTTAATGTACAGTGTAATATTAGTTTCATGTGTAGGATTTAGTGATTCATCACTTACATACAACACCCAGTGCTCATCATAGCAAGTGCCCTCTTTAATACCCATCACCCATTTAACCCACACCCCCCCACATCCCTCCAGCAAAACCAAATCCCTCCTTAGTCTGTTCTCTATAGTTAAGAGTCAGCTTCATGGTTTGCCTCTTTCTCTCTGGCTCCATCCATGTTGTTGCAAATGGCAAGATTTTATTCTTTTCTATGGCTGAGTAATATTCCATTGTATATAAATACCACTTCTTTTTTTAAAAATTTATTTATTTATTTATTTTTTATTTATTAACATATAATGTGTTATTTGCCCACTTCTTTATTCATCAGCTGATTGACATTTGGACTCTTTCCATAATTGGGCTATTGTTGATAATGCTGCTTTAAACATTAGAAGCATGTATACCTTCAAATCAGTATTTTTGTATCCTTTGGGTAAATATCTAGTAGTATAATTGCTGGATTGTAGACTAGTTATGTTTTTAACTTTTTGAAGAACCTCCATACTTAATTTCCATAGTGGCTGCACCAGTTTGTATTCCCACCAACTGTGTAAGAGGGTTCCCCTTTCTCCATATCCTGGTCAAAATCTGTTGTTTCATGTGTTGTTGATTTCAGTATTCTGACAGGTGTGAGGTGGTATCTCATTGTAGTTTTGATTTATATTTCCCTGATGATCTGCAGTGTTGAGTATCTTTCATGTGTCTGTTAGCCATCTGTATGTCTTCTTTGGAAAATGTTTACTCATGTCTTCACTCATTTCTTTTTTTTTTTTTTAAGATTTTTTTATTTATTTGACACAGAGAGAGAGAGATCACAAGTAGGCAGAGAGACAGGCGGGGGGGGGGGAAGCAGGCTTCCCGATGAGCAGAGAGCCCGATGTGGGGCTCGATCCCAGGACCCTGAGATCATGACCTGAGCCGAAGGCAAAGGCTTTAACCCACTGAGCCACCCAGGTGCCCCTCCACTCATTTCTTAACTGGACTATTTATTTTTTGGGTGTTGAGTTTCATTAAGTTCTTTATAGATTTTGGATACTAACACTTTATCAGTTTTGTTATTTACAAATATCTTCTCCCATTCCAAAGGTTGCCTTTTAGTTTCATTGATTGTTTCCTTCAATGTGAAGAAACTTTTTATGTTGATTAAGTCCTAAAAGTTTGTTTTTGCTTTTGTTTCCTTTGCCTCAGAAGACATATCTAGTAAGAAGTTTCTATTATTGCTTGTGTTCTCCTATAGAATTTTAATGGTTTCCTCTCTCATATCTAAGTCTTTCATCATTTGGAATTTATTTTTGTGTGTGAAGTAAAAAAGTAGTCCAGTTTCATTCTTTTGCATGTTGCTGTCCAATTTCTTTCAACATCATTTGTTGAAGAAACTGTGGCAATAGTTAGAGCTTTTTCCATTGGATATTCTTTACTTCTTTGTTGTTTATTATTTCCTTTTACATCAGTAGTCCTTCCATTCTTTTTATACTGTAGTTTTGATGTCTTATTAAGAAACTGATTTTTACTGGATTAGAATGATATGTATGACTTAGTAATATTTCACATCACATTCCAATAAGTATACTCATTTAAATAATTTTTAATTGTAAATGCCTAGCACCACAAAGTAGACTGTATATAAATTTATTTTTGGATGAAAGAATGAATTGGGTGAAAATAATGAAAGAATGAATGGGTGAAATTAATATAATAGTGAATTTGCCTTTGTATTAAGGTGAACAAATGATAATCATAAGTAAAAAATTAGTTGATATGAAACTAAAAGATCTCAATTCAAGTATAGAAATGGTTGAAATAACATAATATTAAATACATGACTTAGACATATTTTTGTTTTCATTGAAAACATACATAAGCTTGAAATCAAATTTATTATAAATATGCTTGTAGCTTCATAAAATATATTTGTCCTTTGAGCACCTGGGTGGTTTAGTCAGTTAAGCATCTGATTCTTCGTTTTGGCTTAGGTTGTGATCTTGTGGATGGTAAGATCAAGCTTGTGTTGGGCTTTGTGGTCAGGTAGGGGTGCTTGCTGCCCTTCCCCCTTATTGCATGAAATTTCTCTGTCTCTCTTAAATAAATAGATATTTTTTTAAAAAAGTATATATCTGTCTTTGGATATAATTTCAATTAAAAAGATCATGATTCACAGACCTGTACCCCTGAAGCAAATAATACATTATATATTAATTTAAAAAATGAAAAAAAATTCAAAATCTCCCATCTCTGTACTTTATAGTCTCTTTATCATGCAGTTTTTATGTTTATATTATTTGCTTGTCACTATCATAGAATCTGGGACCATAAAGATAGATTTTAATTTTTAAATTTTGAATCCCTAGTTTTAGAATGGTGTAATGTAAGAAGTGGGCATTCATTATATGTTTACAGATTAAATTAATTAACAATTACAAATATTGCTTCAAACATTTATATTTCAAATCTGTACTGGTAAAATCTTATTTAAAATACTACTCTTGTCCATTATTAATGTAAACTCTGATAACAATTATGCTTAAAATATACCATATTACTTCTTAAACACATATTTCTGAGCTATTCTTTCAACTTTCTTCCCATTCATTTCAGTGTTTTCTTAATAGTCGTACAATTGGGTTGGCATTTCTTCCTAAAAGCATGTACTAAATATTCTTCGTCCCTGTGATTTGTTTTCAAATCTTTAAAGAGAAATATCATACTTATCCCTGAAGAGACCTCTTTATGGTCATGCTTTCAAACTTCCATAAGTTTTTTACTTGACTCCAACTCAATATCTTATCTATATAATTTTTATGCCAATCCCAGAGATCTGCTTTCTACTCTAGGTAGTTTGTTACTGAAGCACTTTGTTTTAAAATGTAGGATGTTTACTCTTAAATGCAGAGAACAAAATGGTGGTTGCCAGAGGGGAGTTGGAGGAGAGGAATGGGTGAAATAAGGAGAATTAAGAGTACTCTTCTTATGAGCATGGAATAATGTGTGGAATTGTTGAATCTTTATGTTTTACACCTGAAACTAATATACTGTATGTTCATTATACTTCAATAAAAAATAAAAATAAAATTTTTTTATTTATTTCACCACAGCATTGTGTGGTGACAGATTGTAGTTATACTTGTGGTGAGCTTACCATAATGTGTAGAGAAGCTGAATTACTAAGTTGTATAACTGAAATTAATTAACATTTTGTGTCAACTATATTCAATGAAAAATAGTTGTGATAAGCACTGAGTGTTGTATGTAAGTAATGAATCAGTAGATCCTACACCTGAAACTAATTTTACACTGTGTATTAACTAACTGGAATTTGAATAAAAAGTTGAAAAAATATATAATGTAGATTTTTTGGCTATTCACGTATGGCATGTCCACCACATCAGAAGACAACTGCCATTGAAAAGAGAATAGCTATGCTCACATATTCCAAGAGCATGGGCTACCACACACACTGAGGGAAAACATGAAAGTCAGTTAGGAAGTAGTGAGGGTCAAGGAAAAAATTTGGACAACAACTTTGTTACAGTTTCCATAGGAAGGAATGGGTAAGTAGATTGAGGATTGGCTAGTTTGAATAAGTGGGGCAGTTACAGAAGAGGAATTGTGACCCTGAATGTCAGAGTATTATAGAATAGGTGGTTGGGATGTAGGTTCTGGATTGGTTGATTGACATATAAAAGTCATACTCACAGGCAGTCTTCTACCCTAAGAATTAGCTAACCCTGGGAGAAGTAGTTCCTCCAGTATCAGCAAGACCTCAAATGTCAAAGCATCTCAATTGCCAAAAGTAATATGATGTCCTTAATACACCATTTTATAATTTTTTTAAAAATCTATAAATTTTTACACATCATTCTATATCAGTTTAATTACTTGAAGCATGCTTTTCCTTTCAGAAATCTTGTTGACTTCTTCCTATGAGATTATACAAGTTTAAGGATTCGGTGAACCTGCCTTTTATTGATTCCATCTGGCTGCCAAACATAGGATTTCACATCTGTTTTTAGCTCCCTGGGTATTTTCTGGACCCTACATAGAGATGAGTATGGAACAGTGGAAAAATCATCTAATTACAAGTTAGGAATAGCAAATTGTATAGTTTGAATAATGTAAGGTTCTTACTTTTGCTTTGCTTTTCATATAGTGGATGTCAGCTTATTTTAATGGCTTATTCACATTCAGCTGTTTTTGGGGGGTTGGCTATTTGCATGTCTTGAATTATGTTTGAGATTTTGAATCTTTCAAAGAGATATTTCAAATTTTTGTTCTCTCTCATTGTGTTTGTTTCACGTTTTTCCTTGTCTTTTTTTTTTTTTTTTAGTGAAACTATTGGTACTTAAGAAATGGTTACTTCATTTATCATCTGCCTTGCCAACATTTGCCCCTAGTTTGTTAAATATTTTGCTTTGTTAATGGAATTTTTAAAATATATATTTTTATAAAATTAATAGAATCTATTTTTCAGCCTTTTACTTTAGGTCTTCTAGTTTTAATCAGCTTAAAAATCTTTCTATACTTCAACTTTATAAACTTATTTAACCAGACTTTTTTCTTAGAGTTGGTTTCTTTATCATATTTCCAACATAGATCTTTTGGTTACTGGAACTTAAATTAAATGTTGTCTTAATTAGGTAGTAAAATCTAGAATATATTTGGGATTGATCATAAATTATTTTCTCTCTAGGACAAATTTTTTTTTGTCAGTAATAATGATTTACTCTATTTTTCTTTATTCTGATTGTATACTGATTCTTCTTACATCGTTAATTTCCAGACAAACTTTAGTATATTTTTGTCAATTTCCAGGAAAGAGAAAAAGTTATTTTAATTGGGATTAAGTCTAAATATTTGTAATTTTGTAGAATTGATACTCATATATTCATATTTTAACCCAGTATTTAATGGGAAGCTATAAGATGTCCCTCCCATAATCTTCTTCTCATATTTATATTCTTCTCCAATTCCCTCTTCTTTTAGGACCTACCACTTGCTTCTGACCAATAGAATGTTTCATAAGTGATAGAATGTCACTTTCATGATTATGCTTTGTAAGATTGTAATTCCCATTTTGTTGGAACACCCTCCTTCTTATTGACTTTTAAAAAACACATTGGGGGTGCCTGGGTGGCTCAGTGGGTTAAAGCCTAGCCTTTGGCTCAGGTCATGGTCCTGGGATGGAGCCCTGCATTGGGTTCTCTGCTCAGCAGGGAACCTGCTTCCCCCCCTTTCTCTGCCTGCCTCTCTGCCTACTTGTGATCCCTCTCTGTGTCAAATAGATAAATAAAAATCTTTAAAAAATAAATAAATAAATAAATAAAATAAAAAACACATTGTAGGGGCACACTGGGTGGCTCAGTCTTTAAGTATTTGCCTTCGGCTTAGGTCATGGTCCCAGGGTCCTGGGATTGAGCCCTGCGTTGAGGCCCTCATTGAGCCCCGCACCGAGCCACGCATTGAGTCCGGTATTGGGCTCCCTGCTTGGCAGGAAGTCTGCTTCTCCCTACCCGACTTCCTTTGCTTGTGTTCTCTCTTTTTCTATGTCTTTCTCTGTCAAATAAATTTTTAAAAATCTTTACAAAAAAAAAAACAAAACACATTGTTATGTAGAGGCCTGCGTGGAAGGAACTGAATGTGACCTTTGACTAATAGCAAGAAACTGAACACTTAGTACATCAGCCCCAAAAGAACTGAATTCTGTCAATACCAAGTGATTTTCAATAAGATCCTTCCCCAATCACGTTTTGAGATAAGAGTGCAATCTAGAGAGAAACCTCATATATAATCAGACATAGATATATTAGTACACTAAATTTAATGAGCTAATGCTTTCAGTTTTTTGTATTGGCACTTTTCAACTAAATTAATTAATTGACAATTTTTACACTTTGGTCTTTCTCAGATTTGTTATCAATGCTAGATTGGCTAATAACAAGATTAGTAGCAAAGTTTTCTTTTTTTTCTTACCTTAAAAGTTATATTGTTTATTATTTCCTTCATTACAACTTGAAAAATTTATGCAACTTCCTCATAGAAACTCTATCAGAAGCCAATTCTAGCTTTATAAATCTCTTTAGTCAGAGCCTAGCATTGTTTGGCATTCAATAAATGTTAGTTTTATTGATGATAGGACTTCACTTTTAACCAGTTTTTAAAAGTATTCAACTGTTTAGGTTTTCCATCACACAGTGATATTTTTAAAGTTTATACTTTTATATTTTATATGATGGTTCAAATTATTTGCATGCATTTTCCAAAGTAGTATTTGATTCTTTTGATTTACTCTGCATATATTATGACTTTTTTCATTCTTATTTCAGTGTATGTGTGGCTTCTCCTGTCTTCTTTTTAAATGGGATTATTTCTTATATATATTTATTATTCTACTAATTTTCCATTTCCTAATCCACTTTTTTCTTATGTTTTATCTAAATAGATGATTAATTAAATTTTATTTTCTCATGTAGCACTGCAATAGATTAAAACTATTTTTCCCTAAAAACAAATTTAAACAACTGTAAGTTTGTTTTCATTATATTAAGACTTTTTTTTAGATATTTAGCAAGTTTGGTTATATCTTCTATGGATGACACCAATATTATTTTAAAACATGTTCTAGTTTTTTTAATTTTTGTTTTTTCTTTCTCTTTCATTATTATTGCTACACTTACTTGTTTTGGTGAAAGTATGTGATCTGTATGACTTAAAATTTTTTGAAATTTTATTTATATTTTCTTTGTGGAAAAATATACAACCAACATTTTTAAATGTTTATAAGGATTTAATAGAGAGTTTGGTTTTTCAGGGCAAGTTAATTTTTTATTTCTGTTGTTTTTCTGCAGCCTTTGTTTTTGTATTTCCTGTATTTTACATCAGTAGGTTAGTTTTTAAAGATTATGGCATTTCTAATCCTCACTGTGGATTTCATCTTGTGTCATTTTATAGTACCCTCTCTTAGTGTCATTTAATAAATTTATCTTACATACACACTTACCTGATGTTAATATCTTGAACTAGGTTTTTTTTTTCCCCCTAACGCTTGCCCAGCAGTTTTTACCCATCTCCTACTGGCCTTTCCATATTTTCAATCCCGAGTGAAAATATAGAGTGGTAAAGAGTATCTAAATAATTAACTATCCAGACCCTTTACCCATGGAGGCCAACATGTTCTGAATCCATCCTCTCAATGTTCCAGGCACGGCAGTTCTTATGGCAATTACATTAAAGAGACAAACAATTATGAGTCTCCCTGTGGTATAATTCTGTCAGGACAAGTACTTATGGGAATGGGAAGCACTTTGTAGTAGTGAGATCAGCATTATTTTAAGCACTAAAATGCAACTTACTGAGGCTAAATAACCCAAGTAATAGCATTCACAGAACATCCTTGGATTTCAGGTTAGCAAATATTATCAGTGTTTTGGCTATATAGCATTCTATAGACTCACAAACAGAAATGTGTTACCAAAATGAATGTCTCAGAAGATAGAAGTTAAAGAAATAAGTTTTAAACACTGTATAACTTTCCTAATATTTAATCGGAATTCTGGCTTTTTGACTGACAAACAGAAGAAACCCGAATCAAAATAGTTTTTTCTAAAAATATAAAAAATGTAAATAGACTTTCCCTCTTTCCCCTCTGAAAACTTTGTAGTCAAGTAATGTTTCTTGGATCTTGGGGAACTTGATGTAGAAACCACTTTTATGGTCCAAAGCTCATGGTGATCTCATCCATGCTATACTCAGAGGCCAATTAATGTAGTAACCAAGTCTCCAGTAATTCTTTTCTTGTATTTTCACTGCCTTCCTAATACTACGCATGGTACATAATAAGTGTGCTATTGTTGCTCAATATTTTTCAATTTGAATATATGGATGGATGAATGAGGTTGACTACTGTCACCCAGTCTGAATTAGAAGTTTGTCATCCCTGAATAGTGAGATAATGTCCTATGAAATTAGTTTCTAAGTTAAAAGGAAAAAGGAAAAAGAAAATTATAGCTAGTGGCAATTGGTTGCTTATATGTGCCAGGACTTGTCCTAGGTGCTGAAGATCCATAATAAGCAAAGCATCTTCATGAATTGCTTTCCTCTCCTCCCCACCCCTTCTCCCTCCCCTTTCTTCCTCCCCTTCTTCCCCTTCTTCTCCTCCATCTCCTCCTCCTCCTCCTTCTTCTTCTTCAGAAAACTTTGTGCGAAGTTCCACCACTCTATTCAAGAATAAAATGTATAGTACTTCATTCCATTAGAAGACAGAAAGTTAGAAGATTTCAGAGTATACATTTAGAAGTAGGTAAAAAATTAGGGGGTGATATTTGTTAAGAGCTATTTACTAGTAAGTTGCTATGCCTGAGAGCCAATTCAGAATTGTCTCTTAAAAAGGAAAGGGATATTTACCATCTTCTTAAAAGTAATTTTTCTTAAATGTATATTACAAGATATATTAATAGGCAAAGTCTCCAGGCCTCCTTGATGCTATTAAAAATTAAGTAATTCATGATGTCTACTACTTTAGAAATTTCCACTGAGCCATGACCATAAAAATAATGAGCTAAAAGGGCCTCTTTTTATTAGCAGGAGGTTAAAAAAAAACGCAGTGCCAATGAAACTCCAAATCTTGAAGTCCTAATAAATGTTTTACTTAAGTTAACAATTACTTGAATGATGTGGAAAACAATAAAAAAACACACTCATGGATTTAAGTCAGTTATATTGTTAGCAGTGTAGCATCTATTGAGCAACTGTCCCTGCATTTATTGCTAAATTCTACGTAGAAATATTTATAGCTCTGAAATTCTTCTAATTCATTCTAATAGATTTATCTGTTTGTCTATTGCCTCCACTATCCAAAGAACAATTTAAAGCCTAGGTCTTTCATGCCAATAATAATAATAATAAAACAATAATAATAACAATACTTATAAACACTATGTTGCATGCATTTGTTGAAGCATTTTATAAGCATTAACAATATTCATAATTGAATATGAGGAGGTATCCGTTATAAAATTTGACTTCAATTCCAGTATCTGGATATAAAGTCCATGCTCTTAACCACAATATTATGAAATATCTACTAGCACATTGTAGTCAGGTAACAACTGTCTCTTTTAAATGATTTGTGGAAAAAACACTTACATTTATTAAAATCAGTGACTGTATAAATACATATATATGAAACATACAAATACAGTATCTCTTCTCAAGGGTTTCACAATTCAGGGCTAGAAATCTGTGTATATACATACTTGAATATGTTCAAACATTTTTGTGCTGTGTTTTTCACCTTTTCTGAGGTGTTTTTATCTCTGTTTTTATCTGAAGTGTTGATTTCTGTGTGTTTGTGTGTATAATAGCATATTTCTAAGACTAATTATGAGTTTCTTCTGAGTCTTTTGTCCTATAGAGACAAATATATTTTATTCAGAGAGGACCCCTACTGAGCTGTAAGATGCAGTAATACTATTTAAGCATAATATTCTTCTTGAATTAAAAAAGAATACCTTAAAAATTAAAAATAAAAAAGAATAACTTTTGCCTGGATTCTACTAAAATATAGTCTAGAAGTACTACAGTAGTAGTACTTTTTCTTTTAGGTAATAAAAATTAGAGAATTTAAAGCTTGCTCTATAGAAAGAATATAAGTACAATATTTTTTTAAATGACCATTAAATATAGCATGATATTCTTTACCTGGAGGTTTTTATTTTCTTCCAAAGATTGTATAACCCAGTAAAATGCATTTAAATCTAGATATAATGTATATCATATCTTTAAGATTACAGTCTTTCATATATACTTTTGGTTTATACACTTAGGTTTCTGTCTATACAGTAAGGTTTCACTTGTAGAATTCTTGTCTTTCCTTTTCTCCTTCTCAGAAGAGATTTTATTGCACTGTTCCCTATTCACAATGAATTTAGTTATTCCTTTGCTTACTCAAATTTAGATGCTCTGAACATCTAGTTCAAAGTCATACCTGATAGGGTGACTACACAATTTTTGTCCAAGCTGAGCCACTTTTGAGGCTTAAGAGTGCTTTTGGTAATTAAATGAAGAGAGTAAGTGTTAACTAGTGCTGTTCTAAGTAAACTGGGTTATAAGTTCATCCATGTACACGATTTCCAACTCTATGTAAGCTAACCTGCCATAGAGGAAAGGTGGATTCATAGCTCTCTCCCTTTCTTAAAGGTAGAATTTTGTCATATCTAACATTCCATCATTTCTGGATATCCACTGAGGACTTTGGGTTGTTTCGGATATGTGGCTAATCAATTATCTTTAACTTCTTAAGTCTTCTGAGCACATGTTGATAGTCCCACATCAGTATATGAGTCCTAGTTCTTAAGCATTCTAATAGTGGTTATTGTGAATTATTTAATTGTAGTCATTCTTTTGGTTATAAAATGGTATTGAAAGGTATTTGTTAGCAGTCTTGAAGAAAGACAAGATTCATAGTCAAAGGCAGAAAATAAGTTCCAAATCATTGACCTTGTATGTACTCTTATAATACCTTTTATTATAAAGTTTATAATAAATACTTATTCATTGTGGGGGGCTGAACTGGGCATTGTAAGGTGTTTAGCAGCATCCTTGACCTCTACCACTAGATGCCAGTAATACTTGCCTTCTCCTTGCCTCCAAGCTTGACAACCCCAAATCTCCGTTATTGCCATATGTCTCCTGGGAGGCAAAATTACCCAAGGTTAAGAACCACTGATATAAAGGATTCAATCAACTTTATGTTCCACATCAGGAAAAACAAGTCTTTTGAAATTTTATCTAGACACAATATCATGTCTCAGTCACGTTCTAAAAAAGGAATAGTGGTGGGGTGCCTGGGTGGCTCAGTAGGTTAAAGCTTTCAGCTCAGGTCATGATCTCAGGGTTCTGGGGTCTATGCTCAGCCAGGATCCTGCTTCCCCCCATCTGTCTGTCTGCCTGCCTCTCTGCCTACTTGTAATCTCTCTCTCTCTGTGTCAAATAAATAAGTAAAATCTTTAAAAAAAAAAGAGAGAATAGTGCACATATCTTAAGTGTAATCGGGCATATATATATATATATATATATATATATATATCTTATATCTTATATATCTTAAATATAAGTGATTTCACCAACAAGAGCGTGTTTTTAATATACATTTGGTGCCTAACTTTCACCAAAGTGAGACAATTTCTATTGTAAGAAGTGTAATTATATATTTTTGGAAGGTGAAGGATCCTGAATCAACTTGTAATGAGCACTTCTGGAGTATTGCTTTTCCATATTAATGCTAAATAACCATTCTTGGAATATGCATTAATTATTAATATGGATTAGTGATTAATTTTAGGATAAGTGCTCCATAAAGTAACCTAAAATAAGACATATGTAAAATGACACTGTTTATTTAAAAGTAGATTACAGATATAGTAATTGGTTATAATTATACCTCTCAATGTCTATGAGAAGAATTTAGAAGTTGTAAACTATGCAGAGACATTTTACTTAACCAATCAGCTCGGTTGGATATTAAGTTTAGATGCTTTAGAATTATTTAGTAGCATACTGTTAAACATCTTGGCATCTCAATCTTACCTTTAATATAAACTTATAAGAATAGCAATATTAAATTTTGTGGTCTGTTATGATTTTGTATTTTATATAATAGTGTTACATTTCCTTTCCTACTTTTTTTTTTTTTTTTTAAGATTTTACTTATTTGACGGAGACAGGTATAGAGGGAATACAAGCAGGGGGAGTGGGAGAGGGAGAAACAGGTTTCCCGCTGAGTAGGGAGCCCAATGCGGGGCTCTATCCCAGGACCCTGGGATCATGACCTGAGCCAAAGGCAGACACTTAATGACTGAGCCACCCAGGTGCCCTCCTTTCCTACTTTTCACTCGATTTCTGATTTCAGTCTTCTATGCCTAACTAAATTAACCATAGAATTGTTTAAAATTTTAGGGGAAAAAAATTGCTAAAAGGAGAAACTTGCCATATCAATCAATAATAGCTCAAAAATTAGATTTTTAGTAATAATGCCTTCATCAAAATATCTCCCAGGAATATTTGCCTTCTCCCAATTCAAAGAAAATTGTTTTCCACAGATTATCCACTTTAAAGACTTCTTTTCCTATTGGTAGAATCTTGTTTGGTGTGTCTTTTTTAGCTTTTCCTTGGTGTTTTTCTGGTGATTCTACAATAATGTGTGAATTATTTTTTCCTTCACTAATTTTGGAGAAAATGGTGACTTCTAGAATGGCTTTTGCTAAAAATTGGTCTTGTATTGGATAGAACCATGGAATCCATGAGACTTTACATGTAGCAAGTTAATAGCTCCTCTACCTTAGCAGCTGGAGTTACAACATTCTACATTCCCATCTTAACTCTTCCATAGAGATAACTTCTCAGAGGTGCCTTTTCACACAGTAGGGACTTGTTCTGATACCAGGAGAGTTCATAAGCTTATTCATAAATCTTACAAATCATAAAATCTTGATAATCTCGTAAGTTCATAGCAAATATATTTTGAACAGTAGTAGTGCTGAAATGATAGCATTCATTCTGAGATGAACTTTTTGTCAAAATATTGAATGTGCCATTTTATGCTTTTGTATAATTTGTCAAGTTATTTTATTTTTTACTACTCTATTTCCTCTACTATACTTGGCATATACATTTGTGTTCTTCTTCAGTATTCTTGAAATTTCAAATAAGTGATGTCTTCTTCCATCTGTAAGGTTTCATTTAGAAGGCTATAATTACATAAACATGGTAGTCAAAGGATATTCTCTTTAGAAGACAGTAATTTATTTCTCTTTAAGATACCAGGGATGCAAAATGCATGTATAGAAGGATAGCATTTATACAGAAGAGAAAATGTCAAACTTTCCTCCAATTTAGGAAATTGTTGTAATAGCTTCATTTTAAAAATGGAGATATTTTATAACTGAAAGTCGAGAAAAACATGTTTTGAAGAGGACACATGTAAAATCATGTCTCAGATGTTGCATTAGAAAGGGATGATATTGTCATGAATTAAATAAAAGTTCAACTTTCAAAAGACTAGTAGAATTCATTCTTAAGCAGAGTTTGTGCTACAGTTAAACCAAGTACTTAAAATAGTTTTGATTATTTTTTCCTTTCAATTATATTTAACTGAATCGCTGTTTTTGTGCCATAAGAAAAAGAAAATAGAGGATCTTTGACTCTGTGCACACCACTGTCAGGAAAGACATAAATAATAAAAATTATAGAGTTTCAATCCTATTTTAAAATTTTTAGTTTTTGAAATTGGGTCAATGATAGTTTTATACTCCCATGACATCTATAAGTATCAGATAACAATAGCCAAACAATGTTATGTAGCAAAATACCTCATTTAGTCTTCTTGACCAAATACTTACAATTGCCCATTACTTACCCACTTACTTACTGTACCAGATGTTAGTTAGGTTTATCTACTCCCCAGAGAGCCTTGAACTTTGCTTTGTTCCTAAGCTCAAATATGCAAAAAGGTATACAGCATCCTCTCCTTAACAACTCATTCTAAGAACTGGCTGACCACAGAAACATTTTCTTAGACATCAAATCATTCTTTCTGTTCATCCCCACTAGTTGCTCTTTCCAGAACAATGTTTCTCCTAGCCCTACTTACCTCTACCCATTAAAAAGGCTTTTTCTGTTTAATTTTGAGATGCATACAGATCTTAAAGTCAGAGCATTCTCCCTCTTATAACATTCTTTTCAAAAAAGTTTCTTCTTACTAAATTCCAGGTTTAATTTCTTTCTATTTTTATTTTTTGGCATGCAAATATATTTAGTCCAGGTTTACTTTCATTGACAAACCAATGTTGTTATTCTCATTTTTACCAAATAAGAAACTGCATATGAAAGAGGTAAAAGTAATTTAGCAAAGATTATACATATAATAAGATTCATACTAGAGTGCTAACATATAGGTCTGTATTACACAAAATTCTGCTTTATAACATAGCCTTATATTATACTGCCTCAAATGTGATAACATTAGAAAGATGTGTACATGTTTAAAAACTGTTTATTTTTTAAGCTTCTAATCTGTTTTCTATCCATCCTCAGTTGTGAGAATGCCTCTTGCTGAGCCACCTCTAAGTAGAATTATTAGGCACATATACTTTTTTGGCACTTGGCCACATGTTTTATCCTCAAAATATCAAGCTTAAATTTATATTGAAGTTGAAATCTACAGCTGAGTCATGTGTTCAGGTACATGCCAAGCAATAGGAACCACGTATCCCTGTCTTTGGTGGCCTGCCTGATTCCTCTGGGATACCCCATCCTCAGCTCAGCTGGTGGGGTAGTTTGGATCTAGTCCATCATTTGGTGTCTCTTGCATGTCATCCCTCAGAGTCCTGAAGTATGGTCCAATAATCACTCTCCAGGAGTTGATTAAAACTTAATAGGAGACTCTAAAAGACAATTTTTTTTTATTAACATATAATGTATTATTTGCCCCAGGGTACATGTCTGTGAATCGTCAGGCTTACCCATTTCACAGCACTTACCTTAGCACATACCCTCCCCAATGTCCACAACCCAGCCACCCTATCCCTACCCCCC
>CM053606.1:142772388-142817647 GCA_028646535.1 Procyon lotor
CCCCCCCCCCCCCCCCCCCGCCTGCTCTCTGCCTACTCGTGATCTCTCCCTTTCTCTCCCTCTCTGTGTCAAATAAGTAAATAAAATCTTTAAAAAAATGAAAGTTATTGAATTTCTGCATTCCATAGTTAATGTTGGTGTATAACTATATGAATGATTTCATTTTGTTTACCTGTATTTTATCTTATTTGTTAAATAGGTATAACGAGGCATATGTCAGGGAATTCAGAATACTGATAAGAGAGAACAGATCAACAAGGCAATGGGAGCAGACATGGTTTATTTTCCTTCTATCTTATATTCCTAAAAAATGACATACACATATGTGTCATATGTACATTAATATACATATACACAAAACTCTTCTATATATGTCACAATTGCATATATGTAATTATATGTAGTGTTATATATACTATATATAAATATATATGACATACATAGTATGAAATCCATAACAGGCTTGAGAACAAAAAATAGTCACCAAGAGAAAAAAATATTGAAATTAATTCCAGAAAGACCAAATGTTGACTAGGGCCTTATTTGGAAACAGAGTCATTGCAATTAGTTAAGATGAGGTCATACTAGAATAAAGTACGTCCCTAATGCAATATGACTAGCGCCCTTATAAAGAGGAAAATTTGGGAACACACATACACACATAGATATGCACACACAAATGCCATGAGAATATTGGAGTCATAATGTAATAAACCAAAAGACTACCAGAAGCTAGGAGATCTGAACATCTTTCCTTAGGACCTTCAGAGGGAACATGGCCCTGCTAACACCTTAATCTCAGACTTATCCTCCAAAACTGCAACATAATAAATATCTATTCTTTAAGCTATTCAGTTTGTGGTACTTTGGTATGGCAGCCCTATCAAACTAATGCAATTCTACAGACAAATATGATCAGTAGTCACTTATATAAATATTACAAATACCACAAGAAAGAAATATCTGAGGATTGTCCCTCAAAGTTTTAACGTTGTTCAAAGTTAGATTGACTAATATGGATGATTTTCTTACTTCTATATTTCTGTAGCTTAATGCTTCTAAAATGAATATTTTTTATCTTTTTGATTAGGAAATAATGCTTTTTAATTTTAATATATAAGGAAATGTTACCAGACCATCTCAGAATTACCGAGATAATAAGCAAATGACATTTACTTGGAGACAGTAAAGAAAATAGTAAAGCTTAAAATTCAGATAGTCTGAATAAAACATTGGCTTATTATTTATCAACCAGGCTATCTTGCTCAAATTAGTTAACTAGGCCTTATTTTCTTCATTTATAAAATGTGGGTAAGAATGACTACAATGTATGATTGTTATTAATACTGAATTTAAAAATCTGTGTAAAACACAAATCCCAGTATGACTAAGTATGAAACACTCAATAAAAGTAAAATGCAATATGTAGTAGTAGTATTATCATTATTAAACAACATTTATACTGCCCTAATTTGCTTTATTTTTGTCTTTATATGTTAGTTCATATGCTGAACCTATGGAAGCATTTTGTTAGTGGCCATACGATCACATATGAGGAAAATCAACTGTGCAAATCCCTAGCTTATTTGAAACACATTCATAACAACACCCAGAAAACTCATAATCCAATTAAAAATGAGCAGAAGTCATGAATAGACATTTTTCCAAAGAAGACATACAGATGGCCAAGAGACATATAAAAAGATGCTCAACACCAGTGATTATCAAAGAAATGCAAACCAAACCACAATGAGATATCACCTCACAACTGTCAGATGGCTAAAAACAATACAAGAAACAACAGTTGTTGGTAAGAATGTGGAGGAAGAGGAACCCTCTTGCACACTTTGTGGAAATGCAAGCTGATACAGCCACTTTGGAAAAGTTGGAGGGGCATCTGGGTGGCTCAGATGGTTAAGCATCTACCATTGGCTCAGGTCATGATCCCAGGGTTCTGGGATCAAGCCCTGCATCAGGCTCCCTGCTCGGTGGGGAGCCTGCTTCTCCCTTTCTTTCTGCTGCTCCTATTGCTTGTGCTCTCTCACTCTCTCTGTCAAGTAAATAAATAAAATATTAAAAAAAAAAAAAGGAAAACAGTTGGAGTGTGCTCAAAAATAAAAAATAGAACTACCCTATGATCCAGCAATTGCACTACTAGGTATTTACCCAAAGAATACAAAGATGCTAATTCAAAGGGATACATGCACCCTGATGTTTATAACACTATTATTAACAATAACTAAATTGTGGAAAGAACTCAAATGTCCATCAACTGATGAATGGATAAAGAAGAAGTGGTATGTATGCACAAAGGAATATTACTAAGCCACAAAAAGGAATGAAATCTTGCCATTTGCAATGACATTGATGAAGCTAGAGAGTATTATGCTAAGTGAAATAAATCAGAGAAAGACAAATACCATACATTTCACTCATATGTAGAATTTAAGAATTGAAACAGAGGAACACAGAGATAAGAAAAGAGAGAGGAATACTGTAAAACAGACTCTTAACTACAGAGAGCAAATTGATGGTTTCCAGAGGGCAGGGGATGTGAGTAGGGGAGTGTGGATTAAGTAGGTGATGAGGATTAAGGAGTTCATTTGTGATGAGCAGTGGGTATTTTATGCAAGTGTCAAATCACTATATTTTACACCTGAAACTAATATTATATTGTATGTTAAGTAACTGAAATTTACATAAAAACTTAAAAACCTATTCATAGCAAAATTTACAGAAATCTAAACTTTAGAAAGTTTAAATTTTAATGTGTTTAATGTAAATTTTAAATTATTCACAATATTACTAAGAAGTGTATTCATTGTTTTAATAATTACTGATTTTTTTGGCTGTTATCTTAGCCCAAAGTGACAATATATGCCTTCATTGAATCTGGATCAATTTATAACCTTAAGAGATCTCTTGCTATTTACCAGCTATTTTTCCATATTTTCAGAGTCAATCTAATTTGTCAGTCTGTGATGGCTGTTTCATAAATTTTTACTCCTTCAATTACAAGCAGTTCCTACTCTGTTCATCTTCACTAATAACCATCCTTATTATTTCACTAGAGAAAAAGAGAGAGAGAACTGCCTTAACTTCCAACTTCCAAAAGGACAGACTGGCTCTGTCTATAGCCTTCTATTCCCTTCTCTCTCCGAATTACTATGCATGAACCACCTCTGCTCTTAACTAAGTCTAAACCTCCCACCTGTATCATGAATTCCATTTCTTCTCACCTATTCAAGGTATTTCCTCCTGATTTTTCCTTGCATCTTTAAAATTTGACCCTGGCTAAACCTTTCTTATTGTATATGTAATGTCTCCATATTTCAATAATTTCTATATACTCCATTAAAATACTTGTTGAGTGAATGACTTAATTAATGGTTCCCAGGAGAATACCTCTATTTTGTTCATAATTGTGAATATAATTTTATCACTTATCCCCCATTCCTTCCACTCTCTTTTCAGAGAGCAACTAATCTTTGGAAAAGGAAACATAATTTTCCAGACTTTCAGGCACTTACTTCTAGAGAGGCTCCCAGTATGGTATTTAGCCTGAAGTAAAAGGGGGATATTAGTCTTCTTGAACAATTCTCTCTTAGTTGAATGTAACGATTTTGCGTTTCTGACTACATTTTTTACTGTGGACACAAATTCTACCAGCAAATAAATCATCTGAGGATGGTATAGATCATCCTTACTTTACACAGTAGTGAAGAACAATAAAAATGCAAAGCTAAAGCTATGCCAACTGATCATAATAATCAATGGGAAAAAAACACAGTTGTCTGTGAATTAAAAAAAAAAAATCATTACAGGGACACCTGGGTGGCTGAGACAGTTAAGCGTTTGCCTTTGACTAGGGTCATGATCCTGGAGTCCTGGGATCCAGCCCCACATCTGGCTCCCTGCTCAGCAAGTGTCTGCTTCTCTCTCTCTCCCTCTTCCCCTCCCCCTGCTTGTGCTCTGTCTCTCTCTCTCTCTCTCTCAAGTAAATAAAATCTTTTTTTTTAAATATTTTATTTATTTATTTGACAGAGAGAGATCACAAGCAGGCAGAGAGGCAGGCATAGAGAGAGGAGGAAGCAGGCTCCCTGCTGAGCAGAGAGCCTGATGTGGGGCTTGATCCCAGGACCCTGAGATCATGACCTGAGCAGAAGGCAGAGGCTTTAACCCACTGAGCCACCCAAGTCCCCTCAAGTAAATAAAATCTTAAAAAAATTTATTACAACATTAAAAACACTCTTATTGGTACACATTGGTACACATATACACCAATAAGATGAAATGAAAAAGTAAAATTTGTAGTTTACTGTAACTTAAAACATTAGACACATTTAAAATTAAAATGTTTTTTTATTTGTAAAAATTTACCAATAATAGTTCGAGCAATGCTTCTCATTTTGTACCTTTCAGCACAGTATATTCTTTATATGCATTGAAGAATTATTATGATAATCTCTAAGTTCGGATCAGCTTTCAGAATTTTGTTCTTGGAGCTTTAAATGTCATGAAATACCTCCAAGAATTACATTAGTGTTTTTTATTTATTTTTTTGCTAGTTTCACAACCTTTGAGACAGCATCATCATTTTTGTCACAGCAACTTTTCTCGTTTAGGTTGGTAAGTTCACCTCACTAAATTCCTTTGGTGAAGACTGAAGTCTCTCAAACTATAACAATGCCAACATTCCCATCATCTGCTATGTCTTCTATAACTCCACTTAAATTCCTTACGAATTTCATATCCAGATTTATTACGTTTTCTTCTTGGTCACATTTTCTTTTGATTATTTATTTTGGTAAAATGATATGTGGGTTTATAACTAGAGATAAGGAGGTAGTACAACTACAACTTTTGCTGTCTGTGCATGACCTGAGTAACAGGACAGTAATCGATCATGGACAGACTTCAAAAGAAGTGATATAGCTGGTCACTGATCATCATGGACATCTGTGATATGCATAGTGATTTGTGGACAGAAGCAAAGTTTATCTTTCCAAAATTATTCACAATTAACATAGTCCAGTAACTGAAATTTAAATAGTATTGTTGAAGTCCTAGCATTATTTAAACGGTGATAACACCCAAAGCCGAGATGGCCTCCATTCGGTTGTATACTTTTATACTTTTGAAAGTGTTTTTGCTGCAAGGATAATACTGAAAACATTGCAGCTACTTCATAATAAACCTAAGGCACACTGTACTCTCCCAAAATTGCAACTAGTCACAACAGGCAATGTTGTTTTTTGGGTTAGAAAAGTATATATTCCTGTGATGATATGTGTCTCTCTACCATCCTGCATAAAATTCATAGAATTGTAAAGTGCAATATGTTATGCAATGTCCATGTTTCTGTGCAACCTTATTACTCATTGCTGTGTGTAAAGAAAACAAATGGCCACTAAAGGTAGCTGAAATTCAGGACTAGGGATGATCCTAAAATGAGAGTTTAAGTCTTAGATCCTCACTGATATGTAAAAACTCTATAGTTCACTTTATAAATGTTGGATTATTCAAGTACCATAGTTTTGTCATAGCATGCCTACTTTTGCCATTATTATTTTCAATTGAAATGTCTAGTAATCATAAGTCTAAATATGTGCAGAAGGTAATCTGGATATATAGCTTAGTCATAAAAGATCAGTATTTGGAATATTTATTGTCATTACCCCAAACATTTGTCACCTTATTTGTTTTTGTTGCTATCAGATTATTAGATGGTTCTGAGCAATTTACTGTTTTTCCTCTTAGAATATAGGTCCCATAGTTTGAAGGTAAGTAATCAATTTGTCTGAATTCCCAGGATACTCTTGTTAGACTCTTTTATCTCTTTTTAACATAATCTTCCTCAGGCAGTCGGAAGAATAAATAAGAATTTTATTTTTTGCCATGATGTCACTGACTTCCCCCACCACAGACATATTTAAAATATAAATTAAAAGGTAAATGCTTACCATTTGCTGCTGATTTAAAAGGTTGTTCTTGGGATCCTATGGAGGAAAAGGAAATATAAAAAGGGACATGATAGAACAAGGAAGAAAAGCAGAGAAGAGAAAAGAAAAAGAAGAAAAGAAAAAGAGAAAGAGAAAGTACAATCTCAAGTTTTTAGGATATTTTCAAAACAAAAAAAATATATATAACCTGCTAATTTGGGAATACCAAAGCTCCTTCCCTCTTTGTCCACTATATTCTGGAAGTTTTGGCTATGGTAGTGTAAACTGTGGGGTGTTCGTAAAGGGATAAACAAATAGACAAGGAAATATAATGGATACCCTGAAAACAGAGCCATTCTTGATTTTGACTAAAGTTCCACGTGTAATAAGAGAAAACAAGTTAGTCTTTCCCAAATATGGTTCTGAGTAAACTGGCTATGCTATGAGAAAATTGAAATGAAACTTGACCTTTTCTCAAACCATCCCACATCTAGTTCATATTAAATTGTAGATGTGAAGTATTTAACATTATAGCTTATAGAAAAAATATAGAAAAGCAACCCTTGACATATGGCAATAATTCTTAAACAGGATATACCAAGTTCTAAGTTAAAAAAATAAAAGATTTATCTAAAGAAACCTTTGGTTAGGAACTGTCAAGCCACAGACTAGGGTAAGATATTTTCAACACATAAGCTGACTTTCATCCAGGATATGAAAATAACTCATTCATATCAATAAGAAAAAAGATAATTAAATTTAAAAAAATGAGGAAGAAGCTTGAACAGACAGTGCTTTACAGAAAGCCAATAAATGCATGAAATATTGGTCAATCTCATTGGTTATCAAGGAAATTAAATTCACAATGAGATACCACTACATACCCACTCGAATAGTTAAACATTGATAATTCCAATTGCTGAGGCTGATGTGGAACAACTGTTTCTATCATTAAAAACACATGGTGGGTAAATTGGAAAATAGGCACAGGAAAAGATCCTCAATACCATTAGTCATCAGGGAAATTCCAATAAAAAACACAATTATAATTAAACAGTGTGGTAAAGGCATAAAACAGGCATATGAACCAATGGAACAGAATAGATAGCCCAGAAATAAATCCACATATATGGTGTCAACTAATATTTATGAAGGGTTCTAAGAGCACAATGTGTGAAAGATAGTTTCTTCAATAACGTTGGGAAAGGGGGTATCCATATGCAAAAGAATGAAACTGAGCCCCAATCTTGTACTACTCATGAAAACTAACAAACTAACTCAAAATGGATTAAAAAATTTAAATGTAAGAACTAAAACCATAAAACTCCATAGCGTCTTTGCAATGATTTCTTGGGTAATACTTTAAAAGCACAGACAACAAGAACTAAAATAATAAATGAGACTCACCAAATTAAAAAGATTCTGTGCAGCAAAGCAAACAAATGGAAAAGTCAACTTATGGAATGGGTGAAAATATTTGCAATATATATATATATGATATGAGTTAATATACAAAATATATAAGGGACTCTTACAACTCAACAGCAAAACAAACAAACAAAAACAATCCAAATAAAAAATAAACAAAAAACCTGAATAGAGATTTTTCCAAAGAAAATAGCCAGATGGCCAACAGGTACATGAAAAAGTGCTAAACATCACTAAATGTCAGGGAAATGCAAATCAAGAGCACAATAAAATATCACTTCACACCTGATAGAATATGTGTTATCAAAAAGACAAGAGATAACAAATATTGGTGAGGATATGGAGAAATTAGAATCCTTGTAAACTGTTGGTAGGAATGCAAATGGTACACCCATTATGAAAAACTGTATGAAGTTTCTTCAAAAAATAAAAAAATAGAACTACCATATAATTCAGCAATCCCACTCTTGGGTATATATCCTAAGGAAATAAAGTAAATTATATCAAAGAGATATCTGGACTCTAGTGTTCATTGCAGCATTATTCATAATAACCAGGATATGGACACAACCTAAATGTCCTTCAGTGGGTGATGGATAAAGAAAATGTGGTATGCATATACAATGGACTATTATTCAGCCATAAAAAAGCAGGCATCCTGCTAACTGTGACAATGTAGATGAATCCGGAACACAGACGGAGTTGCCATCCAGGGGGAATAAATGACAGTTAACAAATTATCATAAAATCATAAAGAATATGTCTCCTTGAAAAGATATCCTAGATTGAATGACAATGAACAAGATCTTATATAGGGTTAACTCTAAATTCATAATTTATAATTATTTGTTATTAATTTTAAATACCCAGAGTTTATTTTTTAAAATACTATTATTCAAAATCCCCAAACAATTTGGCTGCATTTAGGGTCTCTAAATATTTTAAAAATATTTAATGATGTCTCTTTATTTTCTAAGCTATAATCTTTAAAATCCTGACAACTCTCAAAATAGAATAATAAATTGTACCTACTCCTGGATCTTTGATGTCACTATTGTCCATATTCTGAAATCCAACCATTGAAACAGTCTTTTTCTGCCAGGAACTCATTACTAAGCAACTAATTATTCATCCTCAATGATTTATATGTTAAATTATTGTACTTAAAATGCGGAAGTATTCGCAAATTTATTATGCCTTTGTAGACAAGGTCTATATAACAATGGATATGCAAAGTGTTTTAAAATATGTGATCAACTTTTCTATGTGGAGGAACAGTAGTAAAAGAACACCACTGGGAACTGCAAGTTTACCTTTCACATGACTTTAAGATAACTCCAGAGAGATTAAATTAAATAAATTTGTATAGGTCATTCTCTTAGTATATAATTGCAGGGATGTTGTTAAATACTTACAAGTAAATAAACCTCCTTGACTTAACACAAGTTTAAAGACAACGATATTTTCAGGTTTTTCTCCTTATATGCATAAAGAAATGTTAAAAAATAGATCATGATTTAATACGGCACCGTTGCTTAATATATATTGCTATTGCTTCATAAAAATAGATCTCAAAAAGTTAAGAAGTAATTCAGCCTGAAATCAGTGCTGATTAGTGGCATACTCAATCTTATAGCTTAAATAGATACTCCATGAAGATGAACAAAAAGAAAATAGATAATATACTAGGAATAGAAGAACATCTTGTGAAATATACCACCAATCTGATACCTTGGTAACTGTTCAAATTTATTTTTCTTCTCACTACAATCTGAGAATATGTAGAAGAGAAGATAATAATTCCAGGAGATCTTTTCTGTTTCTTTCTCCAGTTTTTCAAGGATGTTATGATGTCAGAACTTTAAGTTCCAAAGATTTTTAAAATGTCCAGGAAGCTTGTGAATGGCAGGCTTATAAGGATTAAGACTCAAAGTTGAACAGCTGAAGTGAAAGTAATGACTTTGATAGTTCTCTCTACCTCTTCTATAAAGCAAGGGGAGGGCTCCTCAGCGAGGAAGAATGAAGATCATAGACAGGAGGTATTTGGCAGCCTTAATTTAACCAATATGCAAATGCTTAAAAACATTCTTTTTATAGTACTTGGATCAATTACTAAATCAGACAGGAAAGGTCTAACTTTCAAGGAAACTAAACTTAGGATTCAGTATGCAGCATTATGGAACAAAAAGAGTAGCCAGCACTCAGCTTGGAGTGTGGTGTTGCATAAGTAAGAAAATAGAATTACTTGCCAATACTGTGGATTTATGATCTGTGAGGAAATGACTTACAATGTGAAAATTTTCAACATTAAATGTTGCCCACTTCAAAGCAAAATTGAGAGGGAAAAAAGCTCCCAAACAACTCTGGAATATTAATTTCAAAGATAGAAAAGTATTAAGATATTTTGTGATTTTAGATAATTTTTGTTTTCACACAGAACAATTTTGAAAGCAGTCTCGTATGAATTTAGAAATTATTTGCAGGAAGCAAATTATTGAATCTTTTTTATTTTATGATATATACTCTTCAATTAGTGTCTAAATCCTTATTAACCGAGAAACCAGGTGCTTGAGGAGTCATTAAAATATAAAACAAACAGGGCTGTTGTGGTCATACGAATATCCTAGGGATAAAATACAGCTTTGCCTTTAGGGGAGAATTTTTGGACAAGTGGCAGCCTCTCTAAATCTTAGGCTCCTTATTTTTATAATGGCATAAGGATACCTCCTTCACTGGATTTATTGAGATAATATGTCAGTGTCCTGGTACTTTGCAGATATTAAGAAACATTTATTTCCTTTCCTTTAAAAGAAGTAGCTCAGGGTTGCCTGTGTGGCTCAGTCCTTAAGCATCTACCTTCAGCTCAGGTCGTGATTCCAGGGTCCTGGGATCAAGCCCTGCATCGGGCTCCCTGCTCTGCTTCTCCCTCTCCTATTCCCCCTGCTTGTGTTCCCTCTCTCACTGTGTCTCTCTCTGTCAAATAAATAAATAAAATCATTTTAAAAAAATAGCTCAGCATATTGAATTGTATGCTAAATGTGATACCTGAAAACTTTGCCGGATACTGCCATTTTCTAAACTGTGTTTTCTCTAGCTAAAAACTTGGTAAGAGGGGCGCCTGGGTGGCTCAGTGGGTTGGGACCTCTGCCTTTGGCTCAGGTCATGATCTCAAGGTCCTGGGATCAAGCCCCACGTCAGCTCTCTGCTCAGCAGGGAGCCTGCTTCCCCTTCTCTCTCTGCCTACTTGTGATCTCTCTCTGTCAGATAATAAATAAAATCTTTAAAAGAAAAAAAAAAATTTGGTAAGAATAATCCTTGGCTAACCAAAAGCATAAAAATTTTGATGGTTAAATAAGGTAACAAATTTTAAAGTTTTTCAAAACCTATAAAGGATAAAAGCAATGTAAGTTCTTTTAAAATAATTGAGTGTTACAGATATAAAAATATGTAAATACCATTTTATAAAATCTAAATTATCTATATTTCAATAATTCATCTTTAGAAATAAAAATTTACTCAATATAATGAAAACCATATGTATCTTTCCTGTCACCATCCTTATCACTCACCAACCTCCACACACATATACAAACAACTACTGGTCTAATTTGATATTCAGAGTTATTATGATTTTCCCTGTACTTGTAGTACATATGCATTTTCCTATAAATATTATCATGTGTATTTTAATTTTGTTAAATGGAATGTATTATACTACCTGTATTCCTCTATAACTTGCTTTTTATTAGATGTTATATAGTGAGATATATCTTGCTGATATATAGAATTCAAATTCATTCACTTTAATTTTCCTTTCAATAAGGAAACTAGGCTGTAAAACATTATATCATATTCTAAACACGGAAATAATGAGATAATTTGTAGTCACAAATTCCAGGGAATAGGACATCAAGGGCTATTCAAAGAGGCTTCGAGGGCCATATTAGAATTCTACCTATCATATTGTTCTAATTCAAGAGTCCCTTGATTGTTTATAATCCATGTTTTTCATAGAAATTTAAAAATTGTCTTATAAAATTTAACAAAAACCTTCTGATGGTATTTATTACATTTATATTAGTATGTACATAAAGGATAAATTGACTCTTTTATGATATCATATTTTATCCTACCCTCTAAATGTGACATATCTTTCATTTAAGTATTCATTCTTATATACAATTAATTACATTATTTTTCTTTCTTGGTCTTGAATAATTTTGTGTAGTAATTGTTCTTGGGTAACATATTTGTCTTTTTAAATTGAAGTTATGAATGATATCTTATAAAATCACATTTAACTGTTTTAGTTGTGTTACATTTTTATTAATTTTATCGAAATACAAAATGCTTATATAAAAGTACAAGCTGAAAGAGATACAGCCCAACAATTTTCAAGTAGTGAAACCACATTAAAACCAGTGCCCAAATCAAGAAATGAAACACTAACAGAATCCACAAAACACTACTAGTTACTCTTTCTACTATCTGGCTTCTCTTTCCCTATGTAGACACTAGCCTGATTTTTTTTTTCTTCTTATAATTGAGATGAAACTCACATAGCATACAATCGCCAATTAACCATTTTAAAGGGCATAAGTCTAAATTTTTCATTATCTCAGAAAAACACCTTGTGTCTTTTAAGTAGTTTCTTTCATTAATGCTTTGTCATTTTCAGTGCACAAGTTTTTCATCTCCATGGTAAAATTTATTCCAAGATATTTTTGGATGCTATCACAATTAGAGTAATTCTATTAGTTTCCCTTAATTAATGCTATCACAATTAGAGTAATTCTATTAATTCCCTTAATTCTTAATTCCCTTAATCCTATTAATTTTCCCATATAAAAATGTTGAACTTACACTGAATCATGTTATCTGCAAATAGGAATAATCTCCTTTTCCCTTTCCAATTTAAATGTCTTTTATATTTTTTTCTTGCCTAATTGCTCTGGCTAGGACAGAATGAATTGAATGGTAATGGTGAAAAACAGGCAACCTTGCATCATTCCTAATCTTGGACAAGAATCTTTCAGTCTCTCACTACTGAGTATAATGTTAGCTTTAATTAATGCGGTTAAGGAAGTTATATGCCTAATTTATTCATTCTTATTATTATATAGTATGTTTTTTTATGAAAAGAAGTTCTTAATTTTAGTGTGGTCCAATTTTCATTTTTTTCTTTCCCTTCACTGTCATTAATTTCTGTATCGTGAACTACAAACCTTTGCATCAATGGGGTCATAAAGATACTAATCTGTTATTTCCTAAGGGGGGAAAAGTAAGGCATGACTCTTGTTTTACTTTTTACATTTCAATCAATAATAACATAGAATATAGGTTCTTCTCCATATTTTACCTAGTTGACCTAATATTTTTATTGAAAAGTCCATCATTTCCTTACTACCCTGCAGTTTCATCCTGTCATAAATCAGGTGACTTTATATGTGTGTATTTGTCTGTGAAATTTTTTATTCGTTCAACTGAACTTTTCTTGTTTTTTTGTACCAATATGACACCATCTTCATTATTAGAAAATTAAAATAAGTGATACTACTTGAAATCTAAGTTTTCTTATTTTTTTTCTTTTTCAATATTTCCTTGGCTCTTATTTACCTTTTTCATTTTCACATGAATTTTGACAGCAGCTTGTCAGTTTCATACATACAGAATTAAGTCTGGGATTTTGATTTGAATTACACTGAATCATCATTTCACTCCTCATCATTGTTTGCCTTATTACTGTTGTATTTTTCAGTAATTTTAACACAATTCAATTCTTAATACATTTCTTAAAACAAATTCAATTCACTATAGAATATCTCCAGCTTTTCAGCTGCTTTTGAATTTTTTTCTTTCTGTAGTTTTTTCTTTCTGTATTTTATAATGTATTTATCATAGCCCCTTAAATTCCTTCATATCTAATTCCAATATATGAACCACATGTGTATTTGTTTCCATTGACATTTTCCCTTGATGTTCAGTAATGTAATGCCATGATTTAGCCTACCTACTAATTTTTATTTAATGGCAGGCATTGTATATGAAATATATGGAAGACTCAGATGAAATGATCTTCCTTTAAAGAGAGTTTATACTTTCTCTTATTAGGCATGATTGGACTAGACTGCTCACAAGTTTTTCCAATCAAAAAGATTGATCAGTTTATTCTAAGAACTGTTTTATTTGAGGCTAGGTAGCACCTCTAGTAAGGTTCAGTTAACCTCTATTTCATTGGTGTCTCTTCAGTATTTTTATACACTAAGCCTCTTATATTCTGCTGATGTGGCTCCCTTTAGGACCATACTGACACCTGGCTCCAGATTCTCAGCCCCTGCTGGCATTTCTCACCCTCCTGGATTTTCAACAAGTATCTGTCTTAATATTTCTTCTAATGTAGGGTTTGGCAATCTCCTGCCTACAGGCTGAATCGACCATCCTTCATCACTTCCCCTCAGTTTTTGGTAGTTTAAAGGTTATGAACTGCTCATATATATTAAAATGTGGGAAAATAAAGTAAGAATAATACTTTAGGAAACATGAAAATTATATTAAATTAAAAAGTCAGTATCGATAAATATAGTTTTATTGGAACCCAGACACACATGTTCATTTTAGTTTTGTATAAGGCTTCTTCTCCATTATAGCAGCAGAACTGTGTAGTTGAGACAGAGGCTATATATGGTGTTTTCTCTACACTGCTGCCCATGGCACTAAAAACTGTGTAGTGAGAATGTTATGACATGACAGCACGTGAGTGCTGCATGTATCACTGGTCTGTGTGAAAAAAATATTTTTTTCCCAAATATATCAAATCTCTCTGTAGATCAGCATCAATAGATGAGCCTGTGAAATCAATTTTTAAGATAGGGAACACAGGATTTGAACCCCAATTAGAGAAAATGTTTCCCTTTTAAAAAGAATTCCATCCTGATATTTAACATATTTATGTTTTTGAAAACTATTATTATATTTTAAACTGAATCAATAAAATTTCTGGATATTTGCTCTTTCTCATGTCAAATAAGTCTCTATATAATATCCTCGCTTTTGATTCTTAGCCCACAAAGACTAAAACATTTATTACCTGACCCTTTACAGAAAAAAATTTTAAACTCTGCTCTAATATGTCCTATATACTAATTGTTGTTTTTCAAGGATACTAACAGTTTCTGCACTGTGACTTGTTTGCAATGACCTTATAACAAATATATTCAAATATCTGGTAATGCAAGTCTGTACTTGTTGTATGTATCTTTAATATTTTAAAAGCTATTGTAAAATCATTATAAAATCCAAATAGCATTGCAATGGCATTGAAAACTGAACTCACTGGAACTGTAGCCCATAAAGGCCACTGTAACTTAGCTCCTGAATATAGCCAGGCTGAGTATCTGCTAAATATAAAAACTTCAACATTCTTCACTTGATCTTAGCCAAAAGGCCAAGAAGCGATAAAACTTCAACATTCTTAATCCTCATAGTACAATATTGAAAACTTCTAAGACCCAATTCGAAATATTCATTATATGGGGGAGTCTGGGTGGCACAGTCATTTAAGCCATTGGACTCTTATTAGTTTTGGCTCAGGTCATGATCTCAGGGTTTGAAGATTGAGCCCCGTGACAGGCTCTGTGCTCAGCGAAGAGTCTGCTGGAGTTTCATTCTCTCTCAAATAAATAAAAAAAATCTTAAAAAATTCAGCATATGAAGATCCAGGAAAATCTCAATTCACATAGAAAACACAATCAACAGATGCCCAACATTGAGATGGTAGATGTTGAAATTATCTGACAAAGACTTTCAATACTCCAACAAGCAATTATGAATACACTTGAAATAAACAGGAATATAGTGTCTATGAGGAGACAGAAGATGTAAAGAGAAATGAGATGGAAATTCATAATTAAAATTTACAATAACGACAATAAAACCTGTTGAAATAGGTACCTGTGGTGATGGCTCTAAATTCATCCTCTATTTGAATGAGACTAAGAAATTGAAGTTACGCTGAGAATTTGTTTTTCTCCCCATAAAAATTGTTGTTGTTTTTTTTTTTAAGATTTTACTTATTTATTTGACAGAGACACAGTGAGAGAGGGAATGCAAGCAGAGGGAGTAGGAGAGGGAGAAGTAAGCCTCTTGCCAAGTAGGGAACCCGATGCGGGGCTCAATCCTAGAACCCTGGGATCATGACCTGAGCTGAAGGCTGATGCCTAATGACTGAGCTACCAGGCACTCCACCATAAATTATTAATACTCCAGAATTAGTATATAAGAACTTCTCCAATTTCTTCTTTTAAGTGTAAGTTCCGATCCATATATAATATATTCTGATTTTAAGGTAAGAGCCGGCCATAAAAATATATTTAACAACCACCTAGGATATTTCTGATACAGGTTTTATAAAGACCACACTGCCTTAAATGATTCCTGATATAAAGATCATTCATGTGAAATTCTTTTTTTTAATATTTTTTAAAAGATTTATTTATTTATTTGATAGACAGATCACAAGTAGGCAGAGAGACAGGCAGAGAGAGAGGGGGAAGCAGGCTCCCTGCCGAGCAGAGAGCCCAGTGTGGGGTTGATCCCAGGACCCTGAAATCATGACCTGAGCCGAAGGCAGAGGCTTTAACCCACTCACCCAGGCGCCCCATTCTTGTGAAATTCTATTGATTTATATTTCTTTAGTAATTATACATGTACTTCTCTTTAGAGACTCATTTTATATCATCCCCTTTGTGCTTCCATGCCTGTATTTGTTATGGTTAAAAATTAGGATATGTGACTTGGCATTACTTTAAAAAGTAAAAAAAAAAAAGAAAGAAAGAAATTAAAAATTGGTGTCAAATTTGGAAAACTGCACTGAGGATTTAAGAAGGGTAAAACTGAAGCAAAACATATTTGGGACTTATAACTCACCTTAGCAAAATAAATATCCACTGTATTATAAGTACTGTGCCTTATCTAATTTATTTTATGTACTGATTTTCAAGTATAGTTAATGGTCTCTAAGCAGGTATCTGTAGAATGTTATGTGAAATAATGTATAAAGTAGATTGAAGTAGGGTTTGAGATTTGTCTTTCAAAGATAGATATATTTATTCAGAGGTACCTGGGTGGCTCAGTCAGTTGAGCATCTGCCTTTGACTTAGGTCAGGACCCCAGGGTCCCGGGATCAAGCCCCAAGTCCAGCTCTCTGTTCGGTGGGGAGCCTGCTTCTTCCTCTCCCTCTGCCGGCTACTTCCCCTGCTTGTGCTTTCTCTCTCTCTCTGTCAAATAAATAAATAAAGTTTTTTTTAAATAATTTTTTTAAAAGATTTTATATTTATTTGACAGAGAGATCACAAGTGGCCAGAGAGGCAGGCAGAGGGAGAGGAGGAAGCAGGCTCCCTGCTGAGCATAGAGCCAGATGTGGGACTTGATCCTGGACCCTGAGATCATTACCTGAGCCGAAGGCAGCGGCTTTAACCCACTGAGCCACCCAAGTGCCCCAATAAATAAAATCTTTTAAAAAATAGATATATTCAGGTCAGACTACTCCATTTGTTCAAATATGCTTACCATGAGATTATTATGGATATGAACCCTGTAACTTTTTTATGTGTTGAAGAAATGAGGCTGTGACTTATTTATATATTATATATGGCAGAATATCAGTTACTCTGTTTCACTGCCCTAGCTACTGAATCAGCAGTATAGGAACTAACAGTATACACATAAAGTGCATATGGCCAAGTAATAATAACATCTACTTTTACTTTGTTTTTATTCTGTCATGATTTTGATTCACCTTTTTTTTTTTTTTAATTCTCTAAAAATCCTGTAAGGGTGTTAATTCCTATTTTAAATGGTAGGCAACATGGGTTCAGGAAAATTCTGTAATGTTTTAAAGATCATGTGACTTTTATTTGAGTTATTTAATTACTGATGAGTTTGACTACAAAATTTGTCTTCTTAATGTCATCCTGCTTCATGTATGAGAACAGAATGACTACCCATCTTTCAAAAGAAAGATCCAATTTTTTTCCAAGTTATCATGTCATGTTCTTAGTAACTGTATGTTTGTAGGGATAGTATATTAGCCTAATCTACTGAGATACTTAAACTTGGAAGGAATAATAAACTCCTGTACTACAAATACTAAACCTAAGAGCTCAAGACAAGTTATCACACAACTTAGAATTCTATAAATGTGTTTGATAAAAAAGCATTCACTAACTCCTAATGTAGCAAATTGAAGTTTAAAATTTTTCTTTGTAATTTTAAAATGTATTACCATGTAATATTCATCTCTTAAAACTCCCATCTTCCAGCGTGATAGACAACATTATCTCCTCTTTTTTTGTGTCAGATTTTCAAGAATTGAAAGTATTTCCCATTACATTTTTTTTTCTCCTCCATATCTATCTTCCCTTTTACATTAGATCTGACTTTTGGTCACCTCACTATCCTTGTCTGGTATGCCTTGGCACACAACTGTAATCCAGATCCCTCTCATATCAAGCTATCCAGACATAAATTCAATACTCCAAAAGTGTTCTGAGTATGGTTGCAATTATTTTGGCGTCAAGATTTTTTGTTGAAAAAAATGAAGCACAAAACAATAACTGCCTATGATAGTACATGCATAAGTGCATGTCTTTTAGTTTGGGAGTGTCTTTTTTCTTCGCTTTTGAGACTCAAGGAGAAAGACTGGAGCCAAGGGTTAAGGAGGAATAGAATTGATTTTATTCTGCCCTCTAGACTTTTTCTAAACTTTAGGCTTTTATTTCAGGAAAAAATGATTTTTTGGGTACTGACAACTTGACCTGCTGGTGAACCAGAAGTCCAATGAGACCAACACCCTATGTCTTTTGGTAAAAATGGTATTATTATTGGAAATTTTATATTTGCTTTATTTATCAAAAAATAACCATGGTGGTCTGGGTACATATAGTTCCTAAATTCTAACTGCATCTTTAAAATAGAATCTTAGGATATAATTAGAATCTGGTTTGCATCTTATAGTTAACCTCTGTTAAGGTCCTCAAGTGTGAACTCTTGCTACCTATGTCTAGGATGCATGAGTGAAACTAGGAAATCTCGTATAGTCCTTTTCTTCATTTCCTGTGTCTTACAAACACACACACAACCTACAGATGGGATGATTTTCTTCTTTTTTTTTTTTAAGATTTTATTTATTTATTTGACAGAGAAAGAGAGATCACAAGCAGGCAAAGAGGCAGGCAGAGAGAGAGGATGAAGCAGGCTCCTGGTTGAGCAGAGAGCCTGACGGAGGGCTCGATCCCAGGACCCTGAGATCATGACCTGAGCCAAAGGCACAGGCTTTAACTCACTGAGCCACCCAGGCGCCCCAAGAGATGGGATGCTTTTCAATATTGTTGCATCATTTTTTTAGAAGACATGAGATGGAAAGGATTAATCTTAAATCAGTCCCATCTCCTTGACTTTTTCTGTTACTGGTCTTAAACTACTTATTTGACAAAGGCCTTAATGAGTAGATTTTTTTCAGCTGGTGATTCCTCAAACAGTAAGATTCCACCCACTGTCTCTCACTGATCAGATATTACTAATAGAGTAGAAAGGCTTGTGATAAGATTGCTATTTATGTTACACATGCATGATACATTCCTATCGTTCCCATTTTCTCAATAAAATCAGCCTCTTTCACAATTGTCTGTGGGCACCTCTGGATTCTTTTTAAAATATTTCAATGTATCCTTGCCTAAATAAGATTTTCTTATCCTTGCTTTACTTGGGAGAGAGTAGAATGGAGGATTAAGTGTCCAGATTTTAGAGTTGAGTTGTATGAGTTTGAATGTGAGATCTACTGGTGACAAGCTATTTAACTTTGGCTACATTCTATAATCCCCTCAAATCTGAGCTTATTCATCTATAAAAGGGAAAACCTACATCAACTAGATCAGATGATTAATTAATAAATATATTATTTTTATATGTTCAGTATTATGATAGTCCCTGTCACATGGAAAGTCCTCAATAATTTTTAGACAGCTGAATATTTTTTAATTTGTCTACTTGTTATTTATTTGTCTTAGAGAGAAGAAAATTGAATCCTTTTTAAACATGAAGAATTTTAAATTATGAGGGTACGGTGGTTGCTACCTATTTGACTAATAAGGCTAATAAATCTTTACATTAAAAATATATATGTAATTTTAGTAATTGCATAAATCATTAGAGAACAAAACCATGTTAATGGTAAGTCACTAGGTGATGCATGCTTCCTAATATTATATTCATCTTTTAAATTGTGTGATTTATTAAATATTTTGCAAAAGTACTAAAAGTAGTTCATAGTACTCTGGGGCCACAAAAACAATGCATCCAGCAGTACTTAGATGAATTGCCACCACATTTAAGCATATTTTCTGTGTCAGTCTTTCTGTAAGGAGCATAAATTGTTCATATTTCTCAATAGATGAGCTGAACTCTTAAATTTGAATTTAAGAATTAAATTAAATGTAAGCCTGAACTTTTGAATTCAGTTCTTTAAGAATGACAGGTTTTCTTCAGATCCCTTCTTCCTGTGTGAGAAGTTCAGCTACAAACATTCTGGTAATTGTAAAGGATCAAATAACTTTTTGCTTTTTCATTGTTTTTCTAACTTGAAAATATTTGAGTACAAAATGTTTAAAACTTGACTGTACTTTAATGAGTTACTAATTAACTTGAGTTAACAAAGTCTTTCTTCCATTTTTCTTGGTATATATCAGCAAACTTTTTTCTGTGAAGGGCTAGGTAGTAAAACATTTTAATTTTTTGGGCCCATAAGGTCTCTAAAAGCTATTTAATTCTACCTTTGTAGTGTGAAAGCAGCCAAAAACAATATGCAAATGAATTAGTGTGGCTTTATTCCAATAAAACTATTTACAGAAAGAGGCAACCTATTGGATTTGACCCACAGGCCTTAGTTTACCAAACTAGCTTAAATCAAGCCCAAATTGAAGGTCACAGAAGTGTCAGATTTCTTGTGAAAAACAATTTCTACTAATGTAGGGAGAATTATTAGGGTTGAGCCTACCTATCTTTTACTCAAATTTATGTGATATTCTCTAAAACAGAAAGTGAAAGGACAAAAAGTCAATACCTTGTACTAGTCCTTTTAACACTCTTACTTTCTCAGTCAGGACATAGATTTGTTCAGTTTCAGAGCCATAGTTAGAATAATTGTTTACAGTTTCCCAGTTTCTCTGTGGTATTGATACTAGGTAGGGGATTGTAAAATTCCTCCATTCTTGTCTTCTCCAAGGAAAAATTCAGTAGAGAGACTGGATAGAGAGTTAAAGCAGCAAAGATTTTATTTAGCAAAGTGAAAGTACACTCCAAAGATATAAGAGAAGGCTGACCAGAGATGGATAGCAGCCCACTGGGTTCTTCACTGTGTACTTATTGTTAAAGACCTCTTTATTTATTTTAGAGAGAGAGTATGAGTGGGAGGGATGGAGGGTGAGAGGGAGAATCTTAAGCAGACCCCATACTTAGGGCCAAACCAGAGGTGGGGCTGGATCTCGTAACCCATGAGATCACCATCCATGAGATCATGACCTGAGCCAAAACCAAGAGTCATCCGACTCTTAATGACTGCACTACCCAGGCACCTCTGTGTTGTGTTTTTTTATGGGGGTCTTTTTTGTCTCCTCATCTTGTCAACACCACCCTCTGCATCTGCTCTGGTTTCCTCTGCTTCTGACATGTTGTGCATGCTTGTGTCCACCACCTTCTCATAAGTGCATAAGGGAAACCCACAGAGGGCCAAAATAGAAATGCAAATGATATTATAATGATATTATAACAGCCTTAGGGTTATTAGTAGACAGGGTTTTCCTTAAGTGCTCATGCTCCAAAGTTGGGACCATCCCCAGCAGCACATGCCTTGTGCTTATCAGGCTGTGCTAAACAGCAAAAGGGGTGGGTGTAAGGGAGAAGGGATGGTCCCTGGCAATTTCCTATCTGCCTTCCTTCTTTCTTCCTTCCTGCACATGTCTGTCAACTCTAGCATTTATCAAACCCAATACAATCTTATATTTGAATCCTCCAGAGGTTACATACTTTTCTTTACTGTTGCTTTAGATCAAAATAGCTAATACTTTCTTGTTTTATCCTGGGAAAATCAACAATATGCCTTGGTCATTATTATCCCAGGGTTGACTAAGGCAGTGTACTATTAATGTCGTTAACAAGTCCTCAAGAGGGGCACCTGTGTGGCTCAGTCGTTAAGTGTCTGCTTTCAGCTCAGGTTATGATCCCAGGGTCCTGGGATTGAGCCCTGCATCAGGCTCCCTGCTCGGTGGGAAGCCTACTTCTTCCTCTCCCACTCCCCCTGCTTCTCCCTCTCTCATTCTCCCTGCTTCTGTTCCCTCCCTCAATATGTCTCTCTCTGTCAAATAAATAAATAATAAATCTTTAACAAGTCCTCAAGAACCTTAAGTTTTCCCATGATTCTACTTTTATTTCTGTGGATGTGGATGACTGTTTTGTTTTCTGAAGAGAAGAGTTAACTAAGATTGATTCCATTTATCAATGGATAAATTGATCATTTATCAATTACTTTTTGATTGATACTGGTACTTTTAGTCAAAAAGGATGCAAGTCTGCCAAAGAAAAGGAACAATTTTGTCAATATAAATTATATTACCTACCACATGATTTATACAGAAGAGTTAAATCCCTTACTCCAGACATGCTAAAATCTGTTCAAAATTTAGCAAGGAGAGTAATTAAGGATAATTCATAGTACTTCCAGGTCTCTGTGGCTACTGAGGGCAATAGGTTCTCAACATTTAGAAATCCTTAAGCCACTCACTATGTGACTTAAGCTAACTACTCTATAACCTAATCTCTTTCTTAGATGCCATGATATTAACTCAGTCCTTTGTGATTTAAAACTAGCTCCTCAGCAGTCTCACAGTGTAGCCTAATTGATTATCATAATCCTTTCTACCATTTTATTCATCATGGATCTGGACATGCCCTTAAATTCTGACTCAGTAAATGGGAATTACCTATACTAATAATGGTATTCAATTGCAAAAGAGTGTGTAGCTAAACTAGTAGAGGCCTCTGCCATCTTGGTTTAGTGTCTTCTTCAAATATGATAGTCTTCTCTCTGTAAAATCTGTTTTGCTCACTGAAAATATATGTTTCTTTGTAAATAACTTTCTTTTATAAGCCTTGCCACCTATAAAATATTTTCTCCCTCTTGCCTATCTGTTTATTATTGTAATATTGGTACTCCTTTTCCATTACTTGAAGATGGGAGAACTCATGACACTCTACTTCTATTCACAAGCTTCCTATACCTCAGAAAGATTTATTAGAATCTTTTCTAGAAAATTATTATTAGAAGAATAAGAATTATTCTTTGGTCAATGGCTCAGATGTTAAAATTGAAACAGGAAAATATAAGAAAGGATCAATGATAGAATACGATCCTTTGTTGTAGCAAACTAGGCTCAAATAATGGAAATCATTACATTGACCAAAACTTGTCAATTAGATAGACACAAGAGAGTTAATATATATACAGAGATGGCAGATATGTTTTGGGATAGTCTATGCTTTTAGAATGCTTTGGAGACAATGAGGAGTTCTTTACCTCAATAAGAACTCCAATTAAGGATGGTTAGCAAAGTTAAGAATGTTCAAATTCTCTAATTCTTAAGGACATGAAAATTGTAAAGGTAGGAATGCATATAAAGTGGGATAAAATGGAATCTAAAAAAAATTTCCAGACAAAAATTATAATTTACAGACAGATTTCCTTTAAGGTAGGTCCTAGTTGGGGCCCCTGGGTGGCTCAGTCAATTGAGTGTCTGAGCCTCTTAGTTTCTGTTCAAGTCATGATCTCATGGGTCAGGAGATGAAGCCCACCATAGGCACTGGGCTCCCTGCTCAGTGGGAAGTTGACTAGAGATTCTCTCCCTTTGACCCTCCCTCTGCATCCTCATACTCTCTCTCTCTCTCTTCCTTTCTCTCTCTCACTTTCAAATAAATAAATTTTAAGAAATAAAAAATGATTATTTAAGTAAATAAATGATTTAAGTAAATAAATGATTATTTAATTATGAAACTCAAAACACCAAATCTTTGGAGAATTTCAGTGAGCTTGTTGGATAATGCCAGCAACTGAGTAGGTTAAAAGAGTTCTGGGAGAAATCTGGGTACAAAATTTCATAAGACTATTTCTTTATGTCCTTAGAAGGGCTACTTAATATTACCAGAGAAACTAATATGTTGCAATAATTTACAGGAAACTACTCACTTGAGCAAGGACAAATAGAGCAGTAAACCTTGGTGAAGAAGATTTATTAAAATTGTTGATGTTTAATCGTAACAAATTCTCCCAGTTTTGTCTGTCTAATTTTTTCCCTTAATTTGTAAATTACTTTTTTTGGCACTTACTCCATTTCAGAACTTGAAAGATGTCATCGCACTGTGTCTTGTTGTTGATCTTTTAAAGTAATATGTCTGTTTTCTTCAGACTGCTTTTAGTATCATATCCAATTTTGGGGTGCCTAGTTGCCTCAGTGGGTTAAAGCCTCTGCCTTCGGCTCAGGTCATGATCTCAGGGTCCTGGGATGGAGCCCCACATCGGGCTCTCTGCTCCGCAGGAAGCCAGCTTCCCCCTCTCTCTCTGCCTGCCTCTCTGCCTGCTTGTGATCTCTCTCTCTCTCTCTCTGTCAAATAAATAAATAAAATCTTTTAAAAAAAAGGTTATATCCAATTTTGATTTTCAGCAATCATAATGTGCATAGGTGGTTTTTACTATTTTTCTTTTAGCTTTCATAGACACTTCTTTAATATGTAACTTGGCTATGTATCAGTTTTGGCAGTTCTCAAATATTGTTTCCTCTCCAGTCCTCTGACCAGCATTCTCTCTTTTCTCCATTTTTGGGACTTTAATTTCACATATATTATAACTTTACATCTAGCTTCATATTTTTCTTATGGCCTCTTGAATTTTCTATTTTTTTCTTTCCACTATTTAGCACTACTATTTTCTAATAACTAGTTCCCCATTTACAAAAATTATTCTTTACAGTGTCCATTCTGCTGTTAATCTTTCAAAGAGTTATGAATTTTAATTACTATGTTTTGTGGTTTAAAAAATTTCGCTGGAGGTTTTTTTTTTTTTTTTCAGAGAGTTATATGAGAAAATTCGGCACTTTTGGTCTGTTTTCCTGAACATATTATTCACATTCTTTGTAAATTTTAATAAAAGGTCATCTGTGGTTCTATTTCTGTTGTCTGTTTCATTCTTCTCCCTATTTCTTGGTTAGCCTCATTTTTTAACTGATTTTTTTAGAGCATAAGTGAAAAATTTTAAAGTATCAGATGTTATTATTAATCTTCATCTAGTAGGCTTTCAGCCTATCATCTCACAGGTAGGAAGAGTAGGAGAAGATTATTTTAGTTCAATAAAGATTTAACCTCAGTCAAGGCTGATTTGTATTTTGTTAGGGCTGTTTCTGCTTCTCTTTCACATACTCTGCTAGGATATAGCTCTCTGTCCAGGCATCACAAATGAGAGTGCTTTAATTAATAAGATAACATTCTTAGTACCATGTAAGTCTACCTCAGATTCCACTGTGCTTTTAAGAAGATTTGTTTAGATTTTTAGCTTCTTGCTCTGTGCAATTTAAGAATTTTTAAAATGCCAGGAGGAGAAACCATAAAGCAGAAGAATCACTTTTTTGTAGCTCTCTTCTCTCCTGATAGCCTTAGGAGCTCAAATCCAATATTTTTTCTTGCCAGTCCCATGAGTCTACCAAAAGCAATGCAAGATTTTTCTGTGTTTGGTCCTGGTCATTTTTCTTGATTCTTGGCTTCTTGCCCTGTGTCAAGAATCAGAAAACACCCTAAAGGGAAAGGTTGTTTAAATGAAGTCTTATTTTCTCTCTCTGACCTTAGCCCCTAAAATCGTGGCTTCCTTAGTCTCCATGATATTTTCAAGCCAGATTTCTAAAATTGGTTTCAGTTACTCTATCTTAGCTGGAAGAATAAGCTGAGACTTGTACTAGGCCTGTCCCTACCTTACAAAAACGAATATGTCTTTCTTAAATGTTTTTAAGACATCATTTTCTTTCAGCTCAGATATCTGACAATTAACTGCAAGATGTAACAGCCACTGGTTCTTTCTACAGCAATATGTCATTAACAACAACATCCTTTTGAAATAGGAACACTAGTAACCTTTGGTAAAAAGTGCAGTTTCTCTAATAATGCAACCAAACCATAAGAGAACAAGAAACAATTTTTTTCAGCATGAAACAGAAGTTTTCTTAGTTAATATGAGCAGGTCATTCAAAGAAGACTTGGGTTAAAAAGATAAATAAAAAAAAAAGGCAAATTAATTGAAAATTTATTTTAACTTTAAACATGGAATCATATTTATTCATGAATCTGTTGCTTAATACTCAACTAACCTGCTTTTAATGTGTAGCTGCGCCATCTTTCCCAAATAAATCACACCTATAATTGACTGACTTTTATTTAAAGTGGAGGAAGCATGTAAAGATATTTCCAGTCTATGCAGAATAATCTATACAGAATCTTTGTAAAGGTAAACATTTTTCTCAGTTTGAGATCAACTTTTTACCCAATTCATTGGACTGTTTTAAGTGATATGAATATATCATGATTTTTAAAAAGCATTCAATTTAGTTTTTCTTTAAAAATGACAAAAGTTTTTTTTCACACTAATTTCTATTTGGTTCATAATACTTTATTAAAATGTGTCTTAGTCCCTTTAGGCTACTGCAACAACATACCTTAGACTAGGTGACTTGTAAACAACAGAAATTTATTTCTCACAGTTCTGGAGGCTGAAAAGTCCATGATGAAGGTCTGGGCAGATTCAGTGCCTGGTGAGCACCTGTTTTCCTAGTTCATACTCAGCCATCTTTTCTCTGTGTGTTATGCTGGCATATGGTGGAAGAGCTGAGGGATCTCTTTGGGGATCCCTTTTATTAGAGCACCTATCTCATTTATGAGGGTACTAATCACCTTTTCAGAAGCCCCACCTTTGTATACTCTCACATTGGGGACTAGGTTTCAACATATACATTTTTGGGGATATTACATTCAGTCTAGAGGAACATGCATAGTTCTAAAATAAAACAATTTATACTTTGGAAATGAAAACAAATGACCTTGGGAAGTATTCACTCAATTTATGTGAATACTTGTCTACTTTTACTCCATAAAGTAGAGCTCTGTTACTTCCTTTGTTCCTGTGCACTATAAATTAGTGTTTTCCTGTCATTCAGCCAAATCCTGAGGTGTTTCTTGATATAACAAGATAAAGAATGAGCAGTTTGTGAGAATGCCTTGAGAATGGCAGTTTTTTGAGGAAGAGGTACAGTTATTGGACTGGGTGGTTTACAGAAGATGCTACACAGGGCTAACAAGAACAAGGATCAGAAACATGTCAGGAAAGTAGGGATCATAAACATATGTGTCATCTTTGCAAAAGCTTGTATATTCATAAGTTTTGGCTTGTTCAGTACTATGGAACACTTAATATAACTAGAATTTCTACCTTTATTTGTCCATGTTATATAAATGGGTTACAGTTGGCTCTCGTATATGGGTATTATGTCCTTTACTTCAGAGTAGACTTCTGCTCATTAGTTCAGCCAAACACAAATTTTTACACATGTAGTTAATTTAATTATAATTCCAATAAGCTGGTTTTTAGCAATTTAGAGGTTAATGGTTTTGCATACCTCACAAAAATGCACTTAACATTTGTGAGCCATAAATGCAATAAATCTTTGGCCTATAAATTACCCCAAGCTTCTGCTGTCCTTTGGAGTTCTCTTACTCAGACTCCTCATAATCTGCTGGGTGACATCATCTGGATACTAAAACCCTTTCTCTGAATCCCGTTCTCTCCTTTGCCCTCTTTCTGGATAAAGGCCACATCCTAGCTGGTCATTTCCTTTGAAGGGTCTCAAGCTATAAGGGCTTTCCCACATGCAGATCTGTCAAAGAACCCTCCCCACTCCCCCTCCATCCTCTCCCCCCCAAACCCCGCAGCTAAAGCTTTTTGTGTTCTGTTGCCATCTCGTGGTCAGACTTTTTTCTTGATCAGTCGCTAATTCTCTTCAAACTCATGACTTTCCATTTCAGAAATATCATTTTAATGTTTGAGTACCATTCTTTACTCACTAATGAGGAGTATTTGATAAAGAATGAAGACTGTAGCATGGTTCTAAGAGAGAAAACTTCCTCTATTTTCTATGCTTTGATACTCACCCTGGGTCTTCTAAGCAAATTGTAGCATTGAATTACCACTAATTATTAGTGCAATCAAGAATGCCAGAACACTAGAAACATAAAGCAAAAAAAAAAAAAAAAAATAGAACCATTTTAACTATCTCATGTAAAGGAATAATCCTCTTTGAGATTTGTAGCCACTGGACCCATTGGCTTCATCAGTGTACCTAGAAACTGAGCTCTGGCTCCAGTAATGACAAAATATCTTATATCAAATGAACTTTGTAAAGTTCATTTAATAATTGAATAATAATTAATAATAAAAATTATTTCACACAGGAAATAATTATAACCTTGGAATCAAGTAAAATAAAACTGCCAATGAACAACAAAACAACTATGTTATCAACAAGGACATGCAGGTGATTTGGCCTTTGAAAGAGGATTATCACTGGGTAAAGCCCACATTTATAAGACTTATTTCCTGATGTCATGCCCCAACCCATAGTGAAAGAGATTAGAACACAAACAGAAAGATACAGTCATCCTATGAGGAAGTCATACAAAAGAAAAGGATTAGGAATGCCAGAACATCTAAAAATTAAAGGAAGAACAAATTTTGGAGAAGAAAGCCAGAGAGAGGAGAAAGCAAAATATGAATGTAATTCTTTCAAAATTCAAATACTAGAACCAAAAAACTAATAAAGTCTTAAAAGCAACTAGGGTAAAGTCTTAAATGCAACCAGGGAGGGGGAAAATCACTTTTAATACATACATGGAAAAAACAACAGAAATGACACCTGGCTAAGCAGAAACAACAAAGGCAAGAATATAATGAACTAAAATCATTAAAGAGGCAATTTTTCAAAATGAAAAAATATTGTCAACTTAGAATTCTATATCCAGTGAAAATGTCATTCATAAGTGAAAGTGTTCATGAATTTGTCTTCAGGAGACCTGAATCAAAAGAAATACTGATGATAAATCTTCAGAATGGAAAGGAATGAAACAATTAACAAAACTAAAAGGCCACATACAGAATGTGAGAATATACTTACAAATGATATATCTGATAAAAGGCTAGTATCCAAAAGTATATAAAGAACTCATAAAACTCAACACTAGAAAAACAAATAATGCAATTAAAAAGTGGGAGAAGACATAACAGACATTATTCCAAAGAAGTCATATAGTTATCCAACAGACACATGAAAAGCTGTTTATCATCACTTACCATCAGGGAAATGAAAATCAAAACTACGAGATATCACCTCACACCTGTCAGAATGGCTAAAAACAACAGAAGACACTATAGGTGTTTCTGAGGATACGGAGATAAAGGAACATTTTAGCACTGTTGGTGGGAATGCAAACTGATCTAGCCACTATAGAAGACAGTATGGAGGGTCCTCAAAAGGTTAAAAATAGAGTTACCCTATGATCCAGCAACTGCACTCCTGGGTATTTGCCCAAGGACTATGAAAACAGTAATTCAAAGGGATACATGTACTCCCATGTTTATAGCAGCATTATTTACAATAGCCAAGATATGGAAGTAGCCCATGTCTGTTGATAGATGAATGGATAAAGAAGATGTAATAATCCCCTCTACACACACACACACACACACACACACACACACACACACACACACACACAGGAATATTCTTCAGCCATAAAAGAGAATGAAATTTTGTCATTTGCACCGACATGGGTGGAGCTAGAGAGTATAATGCTAAGCTAAATAAATCAGTCAAAGATAAATATCATATAATTTCACTTGTATGTAGAATTTAGGAAACAAAACAAATAGCAAAGGGAAAAAAAGAGAGAGACAAACAAAGAAACAGACTCAAAGTATAGAGAACAAATTGAAGATCACCAGAGTGGAGGAGGTTAGTGGTATGGATTAAATAGGTGATGGGGATTTAAAAGTGTACTTATGATGAGCACTAAATGTTGTATGGAATTGTTGAATCACTATATTGTACATCTGAAAGTAATGTAACACTGTATGTTACCTAACTGGAATTAAGATAAAAACTTTAAAAAAACGAATGGAAAGGATTTGAGTAGAGATGAAATTTCAAATCTCTAGATCAGAAGAATAACATAAGAAATGAATGAAAAAACATAAAATATTCTTTTTCTTCCTTTCTTCCTCCTCCTCCTCCTCCTTCTTCTCCTTCTTCTTAATTTAATAGAAAAACAAGACGCCTGGGTGGCTCAGTCAGTTAAGCATCTACCTTTGGCTCAGGTCATGATCCAGGGGTCCCGGGATCGAGCCCCAGGTTGGGGCTCCCCTTGCTTGCTAAAGGTGAAAATAATAATATAGTTTGCAGTATACAGGATATGTGGAAAACATATTTCACAAAAAATGGTAAGGATGTTTTTGTAATTATGTTGTTTTATAGGTGGCTCAGTCAGTAAAGCATCAAAGTCTTAGTTCCAGCTCAGGTCATGACCTCAGGGTGGTGAGATCTAGCCCTGTGTAGGGGTCTGTGCTGGGTGTGGAGCCTGCTTGGGGTTCTCTCCCTCTCACACCCCCACCCTCCTCAGACCTTGCATGTGCTCTCGCCCATTCTCTCAAAAAAAAAAAAAAATCAATTCAAGGTATACAGTGATTAATTGAGGAGACATATTTTCATCTCTAGAGCAAACACTAAAAGTATACAGAGATAGAGCTGAAAATCTGTAAAAGAGATATCAAGATATAATTAAAATATATGCATTTTAACCAAAAGGATAGTAGAAAAAAGGTAGCAGAAAACAGAAATGACAAATAAAAAATGAATAGCAGGGTAGAGACAGAAAAACATTTTATTCCTAATTAAATGAAGATGGATTAAATTTCAAAAATTTCTTATAACAATAAGAAAGTCAAGACTGAACCATATGCTCTCTATAAAGGATGCTAAAAGAATGTTGAAAGATATATTGTGCAACTAGTCGTCATAGGAAAGCTGCAGGCTGCAAACCAAGAAATAATACCAGAGACAAAGAGGGACTTTTATTACCTCTGAGCTAATTAGCATATTAACAGTTTTAAAAATATATAAAACAAAAACTGACAGAAGTAAAAGGAGAATTAGATAAGCCTACAATTTCATGTAAAACTTTCAATTCTCTTTTCCTGGTATTTTAAAAATCTACATCAGAATATTTACTCAATGTCTCAAATCACTCCAACTTTAACATCTCACTTAGAATAAAAGCTAAAATCTTTTCTGTGTCTACAAAACCCTTGAACATCCCCTCTCATTACACCCCCTAACTTTTCCTTTCCTTGAAAACACTTCAGGTACCCTGTCCATTGTGCTGTATCACAAAACCCCCATCATGCTTCTGTTTCAGGGTTTTAGTATTTTTCATTTTCTCTTCCTCTCGGTAGTGCCTGCTTTGTAATCTCATCTTTTTCAGGTTTTTATTCAAATGGCATATTCTTACAGAGGCATCCTCTGCCCATCAAATTTAAAACATCCACCACTTCCCCCAGCAGTGGATATTCTCCTTTCATCCTGAATTTTACTCAGTTTTATTTATCATCCTACACCCTCCCTAGGTATTTTACTTGTCTAGTTGTTTATTATTTGTTTCCATGCACTAAGATATAAGGGGGAGGGACTCATAAGTTTTGTTTACAGTTGTATCCTTAGTACTTAGAACAGTGCTTGTCCATGTTATCGAATGAAAAATAAATACATAATTAAACAATATTTCTCTAATCCAGTGGTGGTTCTAAAATGAACATAACCTTATGACCAAACAAAATGCAGATTAAAGCCACTAATGGAATAAAATGCAAAGAATTTAAAGGTTTGGAAAGGAACATTTTGGTCTAGCCCAATCTTCATTTTACCATCAAGGAACCTGAGATCCAGAGATGTTTGCCTAGTGCACGACAAGAGTGAGTTGCAGAATATACCACTTTGTACATTTTTTCTTTCATTACAGTGGCCGTTCCAGAATTGGGGCTCATCGGAGTTTTCTGTTTGTCTCACATAGAGTTAAAATAATTTAGTTGCCAATGTTTAAACATTAACACATTTCTCATGAGTCAAATACCAACTTCTCTTGAAAATCGGAACATTTGCAATACAACATCCATATTCCTATTTTGTAATAATTTCCACTGCAGAGATGAGGCATGTGTTTGTAAAACTGCTTCCCTTTCTATTTACCTCATCTTCCTGGTCCTTGTAGATATCTGATTTTGCAACTTTGGATTCATCCCTTCTTTTGATATTTTGTTTTATGTGTGTGCCTATGAAATCATTGATTCTAGTAATTTTAACAGTGGACTGAGTAGAAAATAAACTAACATTACTGCAAGGAAATTTAATGCTGCTCTGATTCAAAATCTCTGCCCCATATACTTTTACAAATATTCATACACATCTATTTAAACGTGCTTTTCAGGATTTCTCTCTCCATCCGGTAACCTCAGAAAGTTACCTAGGGAAGTAATCCATCCACTGTCATCCACTGTTTATTATAAATTACATAATAAAATCATGCTTTTTACTTTCCGAAATAGGCTTGATTAATTAATTAATTATTAATTAATTATAAGTCTTAATTAAGAAATGGAAAGTTAATATATGTATATTTAAGTTTGAGATGCTGTGAAGAAAGCTAAAGCCAGGCTAACTGTGTGGGAATAGTTTTTGATAATCAAAGAGAAGTACATGCTTATACAGACAGTTTCAGTACAGTTAAAAGAGGGATATTAAGAAGTAGGGGCGATATTTATGTTAAATTTCACCTAACTGTGTAGTTTTGCTGCTTGTCCTTGGTATATACTGCTGATGCCAAACTCCTGAATTAATCTTGCCTGACACAAGGTTGTGTTCCTATTTCGAGTGCTGTAGGCACTTTTCTAAGGAAAACAAGGCTCATATTTTTGTAAATATCCAGCTTTCTTATATCAATCTTGTCTACTACTTAATTGTTGATAATATCAACAGCGTGTACAGCCTGTTTGACTCCAGCTCTAAAGTAGAATATTGCAAATATTTTAGTGAAAATGTGAATTGAAGGGAATCCAAACCATTAGTTTATTTCCCTCTGTTTTAATGACATTGTAAATAATTTTCTCTGGTTGTTTTATTTTTCTTTATTGCCCACACAGCCTCCTACATAGCCAAATTCATTTCTTGATTGCATATTGGTGACTGAACACGTAGGTGCTTACTAAAATAAATGTGCTGATGAGACATATGGGCACAGATTTTTTTCCAGCTAATTTAATATTTTTTCTTTAGTGTCTGCATAATATTTTGCTTTTCTTAACTGTATAACTGGCACTGATAACCAATTTTGCAAGATTATGTTCTCTGTTCTAAATACCCCTGTTATTATCTTATAGGATGATTTTGTTTCCCTTTGTGTTAGGAAAATTCAATATGGTATTCAGGCCACTGCTTCTTAAAGTCTGAAATATTCTCTTTTTCATATTCTTTTCTCTGTGTCTTTCTTTTTTCAAGAGGAAATCACCTACCTCAGGGCATAACAAACTTTTCTTCTAAAAAAAACATTTCTTTCAGCTGTAGGTGGTAAGCATAAGATATCATAATGGCATAATACACTTCACCTGAAGAGAGATGATACTTTCAGCTTTTTCTGAAATTTTGTTTGCATCAACATAACATTGTCAATGCAATACTAGATGATATTGTTGCTTTTGCTATTTATGCAATTACGGTGACTAGATTTTGGAAAAAGGTCAGTAAGTGTCAATTATGAAGATTCTGTTATTTGTCCCATACCACATCTTTAGTGTAAAAATACGATTACTCATTCTGGGCTCTGCTCTAGTACTGGAGAAAATGTGCTCTGCTTTATTTGGAGAAATAATTTAGTATGGTAGCTGAAATGATAATTCCTCCAGACATCTGTGCATTTATTGAGGCTCTATTTTGTCCATTTTTTAAAAATTTGGTGTTAGAAATTTACATCAAAACATAATAATTTGGGGGGGTGCCTGGGTGGCTCAGTGGGTTAAGCCTCTGCCTTCAGCTCAGGTCATGATCTCGGGGTCCTGAGATCGAGCCCCATATTGGGCTCTCTGCTCAGTGGGAGCCTATTTCCCCTCCTCTCTCTGCCCTGCCTCTATGCCTACTTATGATCTCTGTCTCTGTCAAATAAATAAATAAAATCTTTGAAAAAAATAATAATTTGGGCTGGAAATATTCGGGCTGGATCATATTCTTACACTGTTTAGACTCATTGAGGAGCTCCACTTACATTGATTGTTTGATATGCAGAGTGTGCTGGCAAGAGATAGGCATGGCTTCTGCTTCACAAGACCCTTATTGCCATTTTACTATCACAGAATTCACTTTTTTGTTCTTAGGTAAAAATTGGAGAAAGTACTCTGTTTTCGGGTAGGGATTTAGCATTTAATTATAAAACTACCTTTATTAGAGATGTGAGGAATCACATAGCAAATAGTAGATAGGACTCATTGAATAGCCCTGGATGAGATAGTTAAACAAACAAAAAAAACAAAACCAAAAACCTAATGCATTTGTGTAAAACTTTTGTTCTTATTCACTTATTTCTTCATTACACAAATACACATTGTGTGTTAAGAAAGTGGCTTTAGAGGGGCATGGGGTGGCTCAGTTAGTTAAGCATCCATCTTCATCTGAGGTCATGATCTTGAGATTCTGGGATCCAGTGCCACATTGGGTTCCCTGCTCCACTCCTCAAGAAGGAGTCTGCTTCTTCTTCTCTGTTTCTCCCTCTGCCCCTCCCCCTGCTCATGCTGTCTCACTCCCCTGCCCGCTCACTCCCAAAATAAAAATAAATAAATAAATAAATAAATAAATAAATAACGTCTTTAAAAATAGAATTGGAATGCTAGGGTTCAAATTCTACATTTGCCACTTACTAGGTGTTTATAAACCTGTGCAAGTTAAATTCTTTGTAGAGGGTGAGTCTTCTAAATCATAGATCTTTTAATTCTCAAATATGTTGTAAGAATATATTTTTAATACATGCAAAGAATTATTACTCAGTAAGTACTAGTCACCATTAGTAGTTTATCTGCATGCCAAAAAAGGAAATGACAAATATTTGGTGTTCAAGGAGAATTCAAAGAAATGCAAATCATGGAGTTAGAGGGGATAAGTGGAATCAATCTTAATATATTGTAATGTATATGAATACATAGAGATGATATAGATATCAATGGTATACATAACAATGATATATAGATGTTTATGATTTTATATATGTAATATATGTGTATATATACCTATTTATTTGTATTTATAAATGGAAGGGAAGTTGGGAAATAAAAAATAGACTTCCTTTATTGTAAGGCCTGGGAAGATTTCAGATGAAGCTTGAACACTTGAAAGTCACTGGGTGAACAAGAAGGGAAGGGTATTCCAGGCAGGAAGAACAGAATATGTAAGGTTTTATGAAGTGACTGAGTATAATCAAGAGCAGATAAAGGATAGGTTTTACTGGAAAGCAAGTGGACTGAGATGGGGCAGGAGAAAAATGAAAATAAGTACAGGAAGACTTAAAGATTCTGCAGTTCTGCAAGGGATGGTTAGCTGAATCTTTAAAGAGTTTAAGGAGGACAATTTATTTAAATATATTGATTTTATTTAGGGATTTAATTTGCCTTTTAGGAAATGGCAGAGGTACCTAGAGTGGATGAGGATGTGTAAAGGCAAGCAGTAAGTAGACTACTTGTAAATTTTGCAATGACCCCAGTGCAATATGGTTACTGACCTGTGCTAAACAATACGGTGAAAGGAGAGAATATGTATATTTATGAAACAGAATCTAATCCAAATACCCTGTAATGAGAAGTGAGTGAATTGAGTTGAGAACGGCACCTGGCAGCTTGGCCTGACCCTCCCAGGAAAGCATTTTTATGAGTTTTAAAATGATAAATCTGGTTTCTCTTAGACTGAATCTCAGTTGCTGGGATTGTTAGACATCTACACACACACGCACGCACACACACACACACACACACACACACACACACAAGGTGAGATGTTTGGTGATCCATGGAGGCTGAATCAGAGAACCATTCTTGAAGTAATCATCTCAAAATGGTAACTGGAACCATGAAAGCGAATGGGATCATCTAGATATGCAGGGAGGGTACAGAATAGCCAGGAAGGTATACACAGCCCAGAAGAGAAAGCTGGTGCATTAGCAAAGAGGAGAATGTGTGATCAAAACTAGCCCCTGAGACGAATTCTCCGAAGTGCCCCCTCAGCTGGGAAATTTAACAAGCAGTGATGACATTGTAGAATTAGTTCACTGGCATGTTGCTAATAGAACCCTTATTACAGTGTATATGGTAGAAGATTTCTGCTGTTTCTGCTGTTGTCAAATAATACTTAATGTTGTATGATGTGTTAACTGTTTCAAACAGTGCGTGTGGTATGGTTCCATTTCTATGAAAATATTTATGCACATAGACAGTGATATATGACTTTTATATGTAAATGTGAAGAATGACCATTCTTAGTAGAGCTATGAATTTCATAGTTTTCTTCTTTAAGCTTTTCTGAGTTTTTTAAATAATACGTATTAACATGCTTTTTTATAGAAATTAAGAAATATTATTTAAAGATTAACTGTCAAGTGAGGAGAGAAAAAAAGTAGAATTGAAATGAAATCCAGAGGCTAAGGAGTTTTATAAGATGGTAGACATAATTATGTTCATATTCTGAAAACAAAGAGTCAATGGAAAGAGAAAGCTAAATATATGAGAGAAAGTGCAATCATGAAGAGAGAAAGCCCTAAAGAAGGGAGAAAGATCCAAGGGCAGTTTGATAACGTGAAAAGAAAGTCAGCCGGGGAAGCAGATGACACTTTTCCTTATAACTAATAAGAAGGGATTTAAGGTAGACATGGTCTAAAGAAGAAGATGCTTATGAGGATGTAGCTTACCTACTAATGGGAAAATTGATTTAAAAAATTAATAGTCTCCTAAAGTACATGGTAAAAGAAAATACTAATGCACAAGCTCTTACATTAAGAGCTGGAAAGATTTATTTTAAATTTATGCATCTTCTTTATGTAAAGGCCAGGCTTATAGTTAATATGTGACTCAGCTAACTGTGAAGCAATAAGAAATAGTAGAGATTATTATTACTATTTATTTTAAAAATCAATTGTATATGAACCCGGAATAATCAAACTCACACAGATATGGAGTTGGGTGCAGATGATAGACCTCAATTTTCCAATCTATTAAAAACAACCACTAAAGTAAGTGAACATATTCAAATAAGATTTTTCAGATAGTGTTCACTTGTGCCATATATATATATTAATATCACTTAATAGAAATATGACTACTCCAGATTCCTTCCTTTACATCCATGTAGATTAGGCTCCCAAATAGAAAAAATACGTTGTCTTCCATTTTCTCAAATAGTTTCACTTTGACAGCGTTCTAAATAAAAATTCATGAATACAAATTTGATGATCCTTTTCAAATTATGCATGAACTCTTTGCATAGCTCTTTGTTTTGTATGCATGTGCTGGCTTTTAGCTAAGTAAGATTTCAAACAATAAGAATGAGAAACCAACACAAATTACAGCAGAATTTATTTTGAACAAAATGAAGTAGAATGTAAAATATCAAACTAGTATCTATAAATGGGATTTTTGGAAATGCATAATATTTTTACATTGTTCTCATTACTTTTTGTAATACTAGGATAACTCGTTTCCTGATTTTATGTTTGGAGGAAAAGACTGTGGGTTATAATGTTTTATAGAGAATGTGATGTAAGCTAACAGATATCAGAGCATTGAAAAGAAGTAAAACTTGCCAACCTATTTTTATTATTACCTTCTAGAGGGAAAGAATCAGCCAAGTGTTTTCTTAATTTTCCATCATATTAAGAAACTGTATACCTTTATATTTGCAGTCCTGTTCAAAGTCACAGTATAGAGTAAACTACAAGTGTTCTTATTGGGACCAGGGGTACAGACAGACAAAATGAATTTTCATTAATAGGGTTAGATTATTTTTAAACAAGTGGAGACCTATGTTTTGGAAATTGGGAAAAACAGAGCTTGAAAATAGTGCTTTTGAATGTTTTTTAAGAGAGCATGACAATACTTACATAGTTCTATATCGCCAATGACGTTTTGATTGGCTACTCTTTTCAGTGCTTTGCCTAAAAAGAGATTTTTTCCGTGGCATTTATTTGTTGAGGTGATAGTCACAAATTTCCATATAGTTTGTGTTTTAACTTGGGCATTTAATTCTCCCTGATGTTAGAACCAAATTCTGGAAATGGGAAAAAAAATGTATGAAACAATTGTATTTTACAGATTTCTTAGGGAAATTAAAGGCTATTAACAATGTGGCACTTTGTTTTATATACTCCAATAATCAAAGGACCCCTGAAGTAGCAAATAATATATTTGAACCAATTTGTAGGCATTCTGTATATTATATGTAAACGAAACAGAGTATCAGTAATTAGCATAAGATGTTTATTTTATATTTGTGAATACTATTTTGCTGCTGCATCTCCATTTGGAAAGTACATAGAAGAACAAAATTTTTGTTAAATGATTTATCAAAAGATTTGTAAGCTATAAAATATTAAATATAAATAATTTTATTAATTTTAATCTTTATAATTTTAATGAGTATTAGTTTTACCTCTGCTGCTACTGACTGTATTTGTGTATGTTTTAGTTGTTTCTAAATGTTTAACATTTATAATATACATACAATCAGGTGTATGTATCAGGTACCAAATTTTTAATTCAGGATTTAAATTATTAATTAAGTCAACTAGTTGGGTTTTTTTTTTTTTAAGGTTTTATTTATTTGACAGAGAGAGACACAGCAAGAGAGGGAACACAAACAGAGGGAGTGGAATAGGGAGAAGCAGACTCCCCGCTGAGCAGGGAGCCTAATGTGGGGCTTGATCCCAGGACCCCAGGATCATGACCTGAGCTGAAGGCAGACACCTAACCGACTGAGCCACCCAGGCACCCCAGCTAGTTATTTAGAACAGCTCAGTTTAAGAATGAATGTTAGAAGACTGCATGCCGTATGTCACCGTTATAACTTATTTTCACTGCTAACAGACTGCTGGATGGAAAACTTACTAATTTAATGAAGTTTTTTATATTACAAAACAAATGGGATTAGAAAATTACTGATATACGTGTAGAATTAAAAAGAAAATTAGTTTGTCCTAAAAAAAATCTAAGGAGCATATAATCTCAAAGTACTATCCCTAGTTTTGGGAAACTTCTAAATAGCAAATACAAAGTTTATTATACATAGTAACCTAAATTATTGATGTTTCCTATATTCTGAGCTAAGAAAATAATTACAAGGATGATTTTCTCACTGAATCTTCCATCACACTAGTGACAGACAGGTAATATTCCCAGTTTCCACAGAAGATAGTGATACATTTCCAAAATCACAGAATCTGTAAGAGCTGATTCTTGTATTTGAACTTTGCAGTCTGCTTTCAGAGACTACATATTTACCCACTTTATTATACTGTCAAAGAATGACTTTTTTCTCCCATATATTAAACATTATTTCTAGTTATCAAGTGAAGATGAAATTTCTGCTTCACCTGTTTCTTTGATATTATGTTTATAAAGTAGCATTTGTTTCTGCTAATCTTTCATCAATTCCTTCTTTTCAGACATCAGCCTCTATCTTTTGCATCTCCAATTCTATTCATCATATTTTAATTGTTTTTCAGAAATAGCAGGTAAATCTGGAGTGCCCGGTGGCTCAGCTGGTTAAGTGTCTGACTCTTGCTTTTGGGCTCATGTGATGATCTCATGGGTCTTGAAATCCAGCCCCAGGTCAGGTTCCACACTCAGTGGGGAGCCTATCTGAAGCTTTCCCTCTCCTCCTCCCCCTGCTCCCTCCCTCTCCCCCCTCTGCTCCTCCCCCCCATTCACGTGTGCTCTCTCTCTTTCTCTAAAATAAATAAATAAATCCTTTTAAAAAAGAAATAGGTAAATTTGAAGTGAGGATAATACCTAATTCTATAAGAACATATATATTATATACCATGTAATTATATATCATATGCAATATACATACATATGCATACACAGTGCATATTCATACACACCTTTAGTTTTTTGGTTTTGAACTGTCACTAGATTTTGCCAGCATTTCAAAAGTTTTTAAAATTTCCCTGGAGCAAGCTGAGTATCAGCATTTAACATTTATCTATAGCAAGTGTGAAACTATGAAATCTAACATTTATATCCTTTACCTTTATAAAATGGAATTGTTCACTTCTTGCATAGCAAATGCTTAGCAGTGTCTGTAAATGGCAAATACATTTTAATTTGAGGGGACAATATTACTTTAGGCTTATCAGTTTTGCATCCTAATAATAATAAGGCAGCTTTTTATGTTAAAATAGGAAAGTTAACACAAATATATATTTGACAATTAATAGGAAAATAATGTAACTAAATGTTGAACAAAGTGTAAAGATAGTGAAGCAGACAGGATAAGTTAGGAAGAATTGCAGTAAAACGTTTAGGGAGTCTTTGGGCATAACATAGCAATAACCAAAGGACTTTGATCTAAAATAGAATAATAACACAGATAATAAAAATCAACTCTAGGAATTGAAAATATAGAGGGCCAGCAAACTGTAGGTGTTAAAAAAATCAAGTCAGCTAATCATCTCACTAAGTAGAATTACTTATAATTTTACTCCCAAGTAAAACACTGCCCCACTGCAATGTAACATTTACAATTGCAGTATGCAGATGTTCTCCTACCCACAGGCTAGTTTTTTCCTGGAGATATTTGTAGCTATGGATCTTTAAAGATTAGGTTCCTACTTCAAAATCCAGAGGCTCTAATTATCTCAGACATGGAGAAAATCTTCCATTGTCCACTTCTCTTAAGTTCTAAGAAATTGTGATACTAAAAATATGTGGTTTCTGCTTTTATTTATCTTATAATATGTGCGTTACTGAACTATTTGCTACATGATACACACCATGCTTTTCTACTTTCTTATGTATTTCACCAATTTGTTTGGACAGCCAAATGTTGGTAACGGAGGGAACTCTAAATTTTAGTGGTTTGCATTGATAATAAGACCAAATACAGCACAGGAGGAATGTTGTACTGGTTATAGAGCTGAATATAATAGATGGAGGAAATAATCTGGATCTTTATTTCAGAGATCAGTGCCCCTCTTATTCTTAAAAAAAAATAATAATAAAGTAGGAGACAGCTGCAACCATAAGAAGTAACCAGGAGATTTTCTTTATCCTAAGTGTGTGCTGAGATGGAGCTACTGGTTTCTGGGTAACTGAAGTGAGGCATCAATTAGTGGGAACATAGAAGCAATGCTCCGAGGAATAGCAGAGACCAAGAGTCATAAGCTTGGTAAATGTTAGAGATACAAGAAACAGGATTATTTAAGTGTTTTATAGGTCTCAGATTCTAGGAAATATTTTTCTTGACTGGCAGGTAATTAGATGTATAAGAAATAGACTTGTAATTAATGTACTGATAGGTAAGAGAGATGTTATTTAAGGGATTTATAAGTCTCCATATTTCCATATGTGAACTTCAAAGATAATATCTGTGATAGGCTTTTGTTAATTGTCGTCTTAGGCAGCTAGAACTGCCATAACAAAATATTATAAACTGGATGACTTGAACAGCAGGAATTTATTTTCTCATAGTTCTGGAGGCTGGAAGTTAAAGATTAGAGCGCCTTCATGGTTGGGTGTTGGTAAAGGCTCTCTTCTTGATTTGCAGACTGCCTCCTTCTCCTTCTGTGTTCACATGACTTCTTCTTTATGTGTACAACAGGAGAGAAAGAGCTAGCTCTCTGGCTTTTCTTCTTAAAAGAGCACTGGTCCTGTCATCAGAACACCGTGCTCATGACCTCATCTAATCCTAATTACCTCTCGGAAGCTCCATCTCTAAATACCACCACATTAAGACTTAGAGTTTCAACATGAATTTGGGGAGGCACAGTTCAATCCATAGCAATGGTCCATATGAGTCATGTACTCTAGACTCCCAAACCTTTGATAAGACCTCAACTATTTATTGAATGACAAGTATTTGTATATAAGTATCTATCCTCTATTAATCTCTCAGAATCTTGAGTCTAGAGACTTTACCTTATTCATCTCTGTACCTAAGAATTTATTAGCTCATGTGTATGCTTACATCAGGCATTCAATAAAAGAATATAAATGAATCAACAATAAGCAGTCTATTAAGAGCAACTAGAGAAGAAGGTGGCATAAACTGATACTAGGCATTTTTCCAGGACTTTAATGGGTCATAATATAGAGAAACCTTAATAAATGATAGCTTTTATTATTCATGTTAGGATGGAAGCAGAAATAAACCAAAGATGCAGGTAATATTTTAAAAGATCCTTAATATCAATTTTACAATTTATTAAAGTTCAAGGTTACTATTTACGTAACTGAACATGATTTCTTATGCTGATATTAATTTAAGTATATGTGAAGTAGCCTCAAACTAAATGATGGTTCAGAATAGCTTTAATGCATTTTGTGACCCCAAACACAACACATTACTATGTGGTACCTAAAATAAAGTTAATTAACCTTTAAATATTTACTTTTTTCAGTCACTGATTAGAAATATACGAAACTATACACAGCTATACACATATACATGTGCATATGCATACATTTCTGTAAATATGTATGTATATACCTATGTGTACACAGATACACACATTTATATACAAGAAGGAAAAAATCTGTATAAGGAGATATAGCAATAATTATTATACTTATTCATTATTCATTTGTAGTAAATTATGTTTGAAAATGGAATAAAACCACATTATATGACCTTCAATACATTTATTAAATATAATTCTTAAGGCTTACAAAATTTCTAATATTGGTGACATGGTGATTTGAGACAATACCTTTTTTTTCCAGTATAACTTTCTGTAACCTCATTGTTTAGGAATTCCTGATCACAGTACTGTTAGTGACATTTTGCAATACTTAACAACTCAACGTTTTTCAGTTATTGGTATAGAAGTACTAGAACCTAATCAACTTAAGGAATAACATTGTAAATTATTAATTCTAATTGTAAGTTATTAATTCTAATCTGGTTTTTCTGGGGAATTAATATAATAATTTTCAACATATCGTGGTTTTTAAGTATATAGGCTATTTTAATTATAAGGCTTTTTATGAGATACTAATATTAAATTTCTCACTATGTATAAATGTATCTGTGTCTTTATCTGTATCTATCTGTCTGTAAGTGTACATGTGGATCTACAAATAAATATTGTTTTTCAATAAAATAAATGTTAATGTTATGTGCCATAGAAACAATATTTGAAGAGTCTTTAGCTGAGAATTTTCTAAGATTGAGGAGATATGACTTCTTAGACTAAATTTTACTGTGAGCCTAAAACAAAAAGAAAGAATGTCCACAATAGCCAAACTATGGAAAGAACCTAGATGTCCATAAACAGATGAATGGATAAAGAAGATGTGGTATATATATAAATGGAATTCTATGCAGTCTTCAAGAGAAACAAAATCTTGCCATTTGCAATGACTAGAGGGTATTATGCTAAGCGAAATAAGTCAATGAGAGAAAGACAATTATCATATGATCTCTCTGGTATGAAGAATTTGAGAGGCAGGGCAGGGGGTCATGTGGGGTGGGGGACAGAAATGAAGCAAGATGGGATAAGGAAAAAGACAAACCATAAGAGACTCCTAAACTCATGAAACAAACTGAGGGTGGCTGGTGGATAGGGAGGTAGCGATAGGGTGGCTGGGTTATGGACATTGGGGAGGGTATGTGCTATGGTAATGCTGTGAAATGTGTAAGCCTGATGATTCACAGACATGTATCCTAGGACAACTAATACATTATATGTTAATAAAAAATAAAATGAAAAAATAAGAGCAATCAGAAAAAAAGAAAGATAAATTTATAGCCAGATATGTCGTAATGAAACTTGTAAATAATGAGGAAAAGGCTGCTTATCTAAAAATCAGGTGATCGGACTTAATAGCACACAATTTGCATCCATAGAAGCTAGAAAACAGTAGAATTTTATCTTTATAATGCCAAGAAATACTATCAATGTGGAATTTTATAAACTAATAAAATATTTTTAGATACTGAGACCAGCTAAAAGAAATACATTTTTAGAACAGGGCTTTATAAATTCACCATCACAAAACCCTCACAAAAGTAATTATTACAAAATGTACCTAATCAGATAGACACATACAAGTCATACATAAATACAGGATTACAAAAATTGATGTAATTATTTTGTAAATTGCATTAGTTATTGAATATAATCCCCCCAAAAAGAGGGAAAACAAAATAATTCAAGATTGGCATTTGTCATAGAAGAGAGAAAACTGTAAAACAAAAATCAAACTGCTCTCCTGTACCAATAATCAAATATAAAAAGATCCAACAGAGATATGTTACTTCATTTCTTGATCCACCAATTTTAGATTATATATACTGACAATATTGCTTTTTCCTCTCCTTCTCCAAATCTTATCCTGCCAATATAATTATATCACAACTTTTTATTAAATCAGGAGCAAATGTGTATATTTAAAATTGTTAATTTTAGAATCAAATAATGGGCAGTTATCACATTACCATCTTACTCTTAAATTTCTTAAATATAATAATTGTCTAATATTTCCATCACATTGCCTTCTATGTATCTATTTATTAGATAGTAGATACATTTTGCATACTTCCATGGACAGATCTTGTCCAAATGCTAAATCAGATATTTCCTTTTTATATTGTGATTTCCCTCCTGGTGTTGCTATTCCTCCCGCTGTTACACTAGATTCTCTGTGCATTGGATAAAATAGCTCTTGTGTTGGTACTTTTTTTTTTTTATCATTTTACTGTATTAGATTACTTGCCTTCCTGTTTCTTGGAGTATTCCCTTAATATTTTGAAGAAAACTTTTCAGTAGTTTCTGAAGAAAGAAAAAAAAACATATTTGAAAAGTAAAATATTGAGTTGCTGTGTGATTCAAAATGCCTTGAATGTTTAAAAAGAAAGACAAAGCTGGAGGCATCACATTGCCTGATTTCAAGATTTACTACAAAGCTTGTACACACCAAGACAGTATGGTACTGGCACAAAAACAGACACATAGACCAGTGGAACAGAATAAAGAGCCCAGATATGGACCTGTAACTCTATAGCCAAATAATCTTTGACAAAACAGGAAAAAATATGCAGTGGAAAAAAGACAGTCTCTTCAGTAAATGGTACTGGGAAAATTAGACAGCTATATGTAGAAGAATGAAACTTGACCGTTCTCTTACACTATACATGAAGATAAACTCGAAATGGATAAGACCTCAACGTGAGGCAGGAGTCTATTAAAACCCTAGAGAAGAACATAGGCAGTAACCTCTTTGACATCAGCTACAGCAACTTCTTTCAGGACATATCTCCAAAGGCAAAGGAAATAAAAGCAAAAATGAACTTTTGGGACTTCATCAAGATAAAAAGCTTCTGCACAGCAAAGGAAACAGTCAACAAAACAAACAGGCAACCCACAGAATGGGAGAAGATATTTGCAAATGGCACTACAGACAA
>CM053606.1:142818147-142873854 GCA_028646535.1 Procyon lotor
TTTTTTTTTTTTTTTTTTTAAATATTTATTTATTTATTTGACAGAGAGAGATCACAAGTAGGCAGAGAGGCAGGCAGAGAGAGGGGGGAAGCAGGCTCCCCACAGAGCAGAGAACCTGATGCGGGGCTTGATCCCAGGGCCCTGAGATCATGACCTGAGCCAAAGGTGAGGCTTTAACTCACTGAGCCACCTGGGCACCCCAGTGTGGAGATTCCTTAAGAAATTTTAAATAGAGCTACCCTATCATCCAGTTGGCATAAATATGCAACCAGGCCCTTATTTTCTTTTTTAGATGGCTATATAAAGTTAGTAAGTGTAGACAAGTGATATCTAAAAAATCTTTTGAATTTATTAAATTATTTAATCAGGGATATCATAGTGTTTCTTTTTAAATAGATAATATACATATTAGAGGAATTATAGCAAAGTTGATTAAGATTTACTTGGAAAGAGTGGTGATTGATAGATTACCTGTAGGGATGGTATTATGGAAAAGTTTTCAGTTGAACTTTGTCTTTGGTTTGGTCCTTTTCACATATAATAGTATATGGATAAAGATAAAAAGGAACAATAATAAAAAATCATATGACCCAAATTTGATAATTAAAATTCATAATCAGCTGAACAGATCAGGTATCAAAAATGCATCATAAACTAAAACAACTATTCCAAACTAGAAATATGAAATTTAATGAGTTTAAAATATTTCTCAATTTTAGTTAAATAATTGAAGAAGTAAAGCACTTAAGAATCATAGATTGATGACAATTTATAGAAAATGCCCTGAAGATTTTAATTTGCTTCTTTAAAAGAAAAGAATATTTCCATTCCACAGTAATGATAGAAGCAAATTGATATTTTCCATCATGATAAAGAACTTATAACAGACTTGCCATTCCACAGAAAACAACTATGAAACTAGAAAAATATAGTAGATACTTGTTTTTAGACAAGAAACATTTTTTTCAAAGAAGAGAGCACACAAAGCTGTTTCACATTTGAGCTGACTATCTACCTAGGGCATTTTCTGCACTGTGCACAAGGAGGTGGAGCTAAGACAGAGTACAGCAGTCTTTTTAAGCTGGAAAGGAGGGATCAAAATTTGAGGCTTCTAAAGCATCTGAAAATTTGAGGGTAGGTATGGATAGAAAGAAATTTTGCAGACAGGTTTGGCTGTGGGTTCTTGGCTAAGAATTTGACTGCAAGTACAGGGTGAGATTCCATAGAATCTGAAAAGTGTGAGGGACCTTAGAACTGACCAGACATAGAAGATTAAGACCAAAATAAATAAATAAATAAATGAAATAAAGAAAAAAAAATACAGTATGGAGTGGACTGATCGAGTACCAAGAGAAAAGTAGCGATATGCCAACCAAAGACAAGATGAAATTGCATCTAGAAGAATCACTGAAGACATGTCCCTTAGTCAATGCATTGCCTAATGATGTTTTTGTCTGCCTTTGAAGGAAGGAAAAATGGGTAAATAAAGTCAATCTGTTCCTGAAAATGCTGACAGAGGAGTCAGATTTTTGCGATTCTTTGATAGAATGAATAAAGCATAAGAAGTAGCATTGAAATGACATGATATTAAGTACAATTCAGTTTTGCAAGAACTGCAAGATTCTGTAAGATTCAGTTCTGTAAGATTAAAACATGAAATTTCTGTGTACTGAGAATATCTCATCTTCTAAATGCACTAAGCTTTTACAGAGCATTTTTATTGATTTGAATGATCAACTTTAAATTTCAGAAATTCTATACATGCCTAAATGTGTGTCTGGAGGGTTGTATATGAAGCCCCTATTCCACACATCAATAAATGTTTATTGATTTGGATGAAAAGGGTATTTTCTTTATTCTGAGACATCTTTGCTTGGAATGGTGAATGTATGAAGACAAAATCAGGAAATAATGTGCTGAGTAGGAGTTGTACTTTTGAGAGGAATAAATCATGATAATGTTTTGAAGAAAACCACAATGATCAATGAAGCTCATATTTTGAGGAAACTGTAATTAGATTTGAAAGTATTTGTAGAAAATATGTAAGCCAAATCTGGTAAATATACTGAAGGAATTAAGAAAGTCACATCAAATTTATATCTAATTGAGTAAAAAAGAGTTTAGCATATAAATATTTGAGAAATTCCCAAGACTTTTTTGGTAATTTTGACAGCATAATCCCAAAAATCAATCATTTCAACACCGAATTAAGATCTCTCTTATCATATGTTAATAATTCAATTGAGTTTACAAAATAATATCATATTGAAAGTGACATTATCAAATCTCAGGACCAATATTAAAACATGTCAATATGTTTCAGAGATGGTAAAAACTTTGATGACTGCCAAAAATCTCTCACTGTAATTCATAAGCTTTTTATATTGTGATGCAGTTCCCTAGCTAGCCATGCACAGCCTGTATGTTAATGAATGATACACAAATAAAGAGTCCAGAAGTTCTCCCACTAATACAAGTAATTTATATTTCTTGCGTTTACCTGAATGATTTAAACATTTGCAATAATTTTATGATATCAGGACAATTATGTCAGAGCTACAGAACTAAATTATCAACTATTTACTGGGAGATTCTATACTGAAACTATATTTCTACCAGAAGAGAGCTGTGGAACATATGCAAATGGCTATAGATGACTTGTTGATCTTACTGCATTTTTAAAAAGAGGAACAAATTAAAGATATTTTGAGGTTTTAAAGTTTATAACAAATACATTAGTAAATATAATTTATATAACATTTGAATGTATAAAACAAAACTCAGTTAATAACCATTCACACATTGGGTTATAAGCTATTCACTACTGATAATTCTCCTCTTTGGTTTAGTGGAACATTATTTTAAGTATTTAGGTACTTGGATCAGTTTGATTTGCTGGAAGAAAATTAGTATCTATACATATTTTTGCTCTTTGCATGATATATCTGACAGTCCTTTGAAAGTAAATTATGATGCTTAAAAATGAAAATCTATAACTAGCTTAAAAATTATTTCTGGAATCCTTTTAAGAATCCAAAGAATTAATTAAACTTGATATTTTAATGATCTTTTATATTCAGGAATGAAAATCATTAAAGCTTTGATCTTTGCTTCATTATTTAAAAATCCTGATGTAGAAGATATTTTCAGAGGTAACCTGTTATATTCAAGCTCCTGTCTTCACCAACTAGCATAGAGCCCATTCAAAAAATTATTTTCTATTAGAACTCACCCATTCTTAATAACCAAAAAATCAAAAATGAAACAAAACAAAACAAAAAAATACTAGATGACTGATTTCATTTTCTCTCTCCTGAGGAAGCCCATAGAAGATGGCAGTTTATACACATTTTACAAGAAAGTTACTAGATTCTTCTCTAAAATATCACTCATGGTTCTTCATAAGACTTTTGTGTCCCTTTAGTGTGTGAGTCACTTGGATGTAAAGATGAATAGGAATATTACACTTCATGAGGTTATTAGCCAGTCAGGGAAACAAACATGTAAAATAGTAAAAAAAAAAAAAAAAAAAAAAAAAAAAAGTGGAGTAAGTAGAATAAATAGAACTCTAAGTAAAATAAGTTGGATTACAAAGGGAAGATTTAATAACTATGATCCGGGATTAAGATAAAGTTTCACAGGCAAGTTATGTTGGAATAAGTACTTGAAAGGTGACTAGATTTAATGCTACTGAAAATGGAAGGATGCCCAGGAAAGAGGAAGTCACATTGCAACAGTTTACACATGTGAAACACCAAGAAATACTAGAGCACTTGACCGCACAGATCCAAACAATTTATACTGCTAAATTTTGTTCATTTAAGGGTTTTAATATGAAACATTTGTAAATTCTCCTTAACGTAGACAGGTCAGGTTTGCGAGAATATAATTTACAAACATACATATTAAAAGTAGATTAAAAAACAGAATATTAAAGTTGCCTGCTGAAAAATTAAAAAATATATTAAATTTGATAGGTTCACTCCCAGGCAAAATTCTTCAACTGTTTATTAAGCATAGATTAAGAAGGTGAAACAAAGGAAAGAGACACTTCCAGAAAGTTTTCTAACAAGTTTTGCTAAGAACTACCCCCACCATTTTTTTTTAACACTAATATTTACATTGTTGCATGGAATGAGGAGGAGTAGTCATATACATAGTGATTTCAAAACATTGGTGTAGAATTTGATAGCCTCTTACTAATAAATTATAAGACTGTTTTTTCCCAATAGCCATATTGAAGAGGAAGAGAGGAGGGACCGGAGAGACAGGGGGAAAAGGAGAGAAAAGGAAGGGAAAGGAAAAGGAAAAAAAAAAAAAAAAGACTGAATTTGGGGTTGATAGAATATATCTTTCTAACAACTTGAATCATGTGAAAACTGTGTTCATCACAAAAGCATGTGACTGTCCTGAAGCTGTTGAATCAGAAACACACTTTTTAGAGAAAAGATAGACAGGGAGATCTCATTCTTTTCTAAGGTGGTATTGTTGTAAAGGATCTGTTTCAGAATTGTAACATATATAGTGAATACGGTATACATACTTTTAGTGATGGTGATTCTCCCCCAAAATTTCTTTTCTCTAAAAGAAAGAAAAGGGGGGAATTCTGGTTGGTGTGTTTGCTTTCACCAAAAAGACTCCATTCTTTGGAAATCTTAGTTCCCTGCTTCATATGTCTGCTTATGATCCAGGAATGAATTCTGGTGAGTGGTTTTTCTTACTCCCCAGTTCTTGTCACTAGTAACTGGAAGAAGAATTGTATCATGTACTAAATGGCCAGTTCTGTAAATTTAACCACTCCCTGAGCTGTTCTTTAAGAGACTCAAATTTCTCATCTCAAAAGATACAAAGTCAGAAACTTTATTTGGATGAATTGAGGATTAGGAATGGTAATGTAGGTTAGATGCATACCCCGAGACTTAGTAACATTAGTAAATATATTGTCTTAATTATTATATTATTATTAGCATTACTCATCATCCTTTATAGGCATATATTATAATTTCTACATATATAATTTTATATATAATGATATATTTATAATGCCTTCTCACCACACTGACATATAAAGACTATTGAAGGAAGAAAGAATTGTTGGTGAGTGGCAAAGTGTACAAAGGTACTCACGTTTCTATATACTATGATATCTATTTCCTATGATAAGATTAAAGAAAATGATGATCATGAAAAGTCAAGCAGGTGAGAAAGATATATTTATGCTGCATTAGACAGAAGTACAGGAGCAAAACAGCACTGAACCCAGTAACGATTATGTGATATTTTAGTGGCAAAATGGCAAATTTAACCCATACTAATACCAACTCAAGATAATATTATTTCTGAGTTCTCCTAGATTCATAGCCAGCCTCAAATTACATTTTTTGTTTATTCTGGTTGTTCCAGCCTCAAAACACTGTAATTTTTCCCTTTCTGTATGATTCTGCTGCCCCAGATCATCATGATTATTATGGATTTCCAAAGCATTTTTCAGAATTTTATGTTTCTTAAAGCCTGTGCAAAAGGTGAGTAGAATCAGTTTGCAGGTGAATGAAATAAAGACATTGAAGCATTAAATAACAGTGAGGTTTAACAGCTGTGACTTTTGATACATTGTGTAGCTTCTAGGTGATTTTTTAAAAATCTCATGTTAGTATTGCCGTCTTGATAATTTTCTATGCAGTATTGAGTCTCTGGGGCACTGTGATAGACTTTGTTTCCTTTCTTCCACCACTTGTGAAAGACTTGGCTAACTCCATACTACTTGCAGATTATATTCAGCACACACAAGAATACACAGTGAGCTCCTCTCTTTTATTTGGCTATATTAAAACCAACACCTGCACCTCGTTTAGCAAATCACTTGCAGAGTAGGATAAAGTGATTAAAAAGATGTATTTTACTGTTTTGGTGATTTTTGCTTCTTTTCACTTCAACATGTATTTAGTGCCCACTGTGTGTTAGAGGCTTCCTATTGGAAATATTGGGACATAAACATCAAAATTCCATTTCACAGATGAATAAACTGAAGTTGATAGAGAATGTTTTCGTGGAGACCACAGAGGCACAAAGTGGGACAGTTCAGTTCTGTTTGAATTCCAGTATCGTGCTCTTTCCATTAGAGCTAAGTTCAGTGATTGGGATAGCATGCTATGTTTCCATTTGCAGAAGTGCTTAAAGAGGATGCTATTCACAAATCCATTAATACTTCTGTTGCCTGAAATATTTTATTTTTATTTTGTGTTCTGAATGAAAGTTGAAATATGACAGAAGACATCGGGGTTTGTATCTGTTAGCTATCTGTTATCAAGTAATCTGAGCAAGTTAACTTTGATTTACTTGGATTTCAGTTATCTTTTTTGTAAATATGGAATTAATTAAGTTTAGATAATTTTGATGATCAAATGAAGTAATTTATATAAAAGCACATAGTGAATGGTAAAATAATCTATAGTTTTAAGGTATTTGGATGATATTCAGCTAACTGATATTTTTCAAATCAGAGTTCCAAAAAGAGAATCAACAAATATAAGCCAACAAGTAAATAATAAGTTTGTTGTATTCTTTTTACCAGCTAATTATCCTTGACTAGGAGGACTATTTTTCTTTTCTTCCGCCCCCAGTTAGGAGAGTTCAGTTGTGAAAAATGTGGCTATTGTTAAACTCCTAATTCTTTTTAACTACCACAATTCTTGAGACTGTTCTTTGTATTCACTGCATCTGCTTTCACTACTGGCATTTCCTTCCTAAATCATACGAATCCGACAACTGTCCCCAGCTCCTTCTGGTGAAACTGTTATCACTCTTTGCTAATGGTTTCATTGGCAAAGCATTTTCATTATAGACTGTTTCATTGTTGCCACATTACCCTTTGGAAACTATTCCCTTATTGGTTTTCTTATTGCTCTTTCTTGGTTCTGTCTTTTTGATCAGTCTTTCTGTTTTCATTTGTGCATATTCTTACTGTTACCCCTCAAATGTAGAAGTTACCAGGTGCTCATCTCAAATGCTCCTAACTCATGCTTTTCCCCAGTGATTCTATTTGTTCTCATTGGAATAGAGCATCTGCCCAACTCACTCCTTAGACATTTTCTCAACTTTGAGATTTATTTTTCCCTCCCCACTACTGCCATCAAGAAGAACTTTGGCCTATTTACTCCTCTTTTGTCATGTCTAATTAGGCCAAATATATACATCCATGTTGGAGCGATTTCTCTCTTCTCCTTTCTTCTTTCTTCTCTCTCTCTCTCTCTTTTTCTGCAGAATTGAGACTGAGAGATGAGAAGCACCTATATGTTTTTTGTTTTGTTTTTGTTTTTTAAGAACAGATAATGAAAGTTATCTACCAAACCCTGATAGGAGGATAGAGAGAAAGAAAAAGTTGGTGAACAGAGCTAGATACAGTTTAGCAGATGCCAAGAAAGAACTGAAGATGAAATATAGAAATATAATCTTTTGGGGCACCTGGGTGGCTCAGTCGGTTAAGCATCTGCCTTCATCTCAGGTCATGATCCCAGAGTCCTGGGATCGAGTGCTACATCGGACTCCCAGCTCAATGGGGAGCCTGCATCTCCCTCTCCCTCTGCCCCTGCCCTACTCATGCTCTCTCTCACTCTGCTGTCTCTCTTTCAAATAAATAAATCTTTAAAAGAAAGAGAGAGAGGGAGCAAAGGAGAGAGGAAGGAGGAAAGGAAGGAAGAAAGGAAGGAGAGAAGGAAGGAAATACAGACCAAAATCTTAGGTTTCTGATATCTCTTCAAGTCCTAATTCTTTTCCTTGAGTTTTGTGATAAACATTTTTCTTCTTATAACACGTTCACTTTATTTTCTTATATAATAAACTGCTTTTTCTACTAATTGCAACTCGGCAATATTAACTAATATTCTAATGTGTTCAAGTAAAATCGGCATACTTTTGAATCTGAAATGTATACCTACAACATGGACTATAGGTTATTTCATATGGAAATAGAAAAGCTTGAGCTTAATATGTCCATTATATTTCCCTCAGCCTTATCTATCTCTTATTTTTTCTCTATATATGTCCCAAAACAAAAGTTCTGACAAATGTTCTATATTTTGCACTTCAGAAAATGAGAAAATGCAGATTGTTAGGCACAGACACAGATAGAACCTTTCATAGAGTAAACTCAATAAAAGTAAGTAAATAAATCTCATAGAGTAACTCAGTAAAAGTTATTGATTATCATTTTTATAATTGTTGTCACCAACATGTTATCACATATGAAGTTATTAAACTGAAAACATGGGAATGCTACCATAAAATGAAGTACTTACTAGGTTTTCATAGATAGACTCATTGTTTTTTGTTGAATGAAAGAAATTTTATCACAGTAAATCAATATGGAAAGTTTTCTTTCAGCCAATAGAAGAAAAAAAATTACAATTTTCATATTAAGATAGTGGTCAGAATGTATTCAGAAAAGGTCAGAGAGAATTGATAAAACTAAAGAGCTATGTCAGAAAAAGGAGAATCCATTACTGAGATTAATAGCAATGGGTGAGTCAATCTTCATCATAATATCAATCAATATTACAATTGATATTAAAACATATTGTCTCAGGATGCCTGGGTGGCTCAGTGGGTTAAAGCCTCTGCCTTCGGCTCAGGTCATGGCCTCAGGGTCCTGGGATCAAGCCCGCATCAGGCTCTCTGCTCAGCAGGGAGCCTGCTTCCCCCTCTCTCTGCCTGCCTCTCTGCCTACTTGTGATCTCTCTCCTCTCTGTCAAATAAATAAATAAAATCTTTAAAAAAAAGTATGGTCTCAAATTTAAAATGTATAAAGACTGTACTTAAAATGAACTTACTGCAAGATGAAATAACAACGGAGTTTAGTATTTTCTTTAATGAAAGAAAAACATCCTCTATTTGTCCTCTGCACTTTTACAACCACATCACATAAAAACAGATGAAGGAGAGGTTTAGGATGGATTTACCTCAAATATGGCTCCTTTCTACAGTATCCAAAGTTAATATAGGTGCTCTGATATAGGAGGCTTCCCAACAAGGTAGGCACTAGTATTAGTACAAATGCTTGAACTATTTAGTGCCACTAATAACAGAACTTAGTATTACTGATGCTAGTAATATTTAGTACTGATACTGTTATTAAGTAGCTAGCATTCTAAGCTTACAACAGCAAGTTGTACTGAACTAGTCTACTTAGTTTTATCGCTCTATATAAATCTATACATCTATTAATTTTCTTAATTCTTCCTCATTACGAATGTATTTTAAAACATCTTTGACTAAACTAGAATAAAGACAATTTAAGGGTTTCCCAAATTCTTTACAATCAGAAGCTCATTATATGTCATTCAGTTTTATGTGTGTCTTATTTGCAAGTATGCCTGTGCTGACTACTTGTATGTTACTCTATTTTTTATATAAAATGTATTTCTCAATAGGTTTTGGTTGATTGATGAACAACGATATTATAGTGCCCTCCAGATACCAACATTTATTACAACTAACAAACAAAACCGAACTGGGCAGGGGCGCCTGGGTGGCTCTGTGGGTTAAAGCCTCTGCCTTTGGCTCAGGTCATGGTCTCTGCTCAGCAGGGAGCCTGCTTCCCCCTCTCTCTGCCTGCCTCTCTGCCTACTTGTGATCTCTCTCTGTCAAATAAATAAATAAATAAAATTAAAAAGAAAAAACAAAAACCTAAACTGGGTGGAACACACTCTAATAGCCCTACTATATAAGAATGCCCTCTCTTTAGTGAGCTATTTAGGTTATATGTATCTGTTCATGCTACCCATTTTGAAACATGATACTTTGTTAATGGAGTGAGAGCTCATAAAGCTTGTTATGAATTTTAGATATTAGCAAAAAATGTTAGAAGGAAGAGATTAAAACCAATTTAGGAAACAGTTATTTTAGAAATTTGTTTAAACATTTTGAAGTGTTCAGTTAAAAAGCTTCTAAAACATCACTTCTCAATATTTAATAAGTACCTAAACTATATTGGTTTTTAAAATCATTTTTAAATTAACAATAGATCCCTTAGAAAGTTTTCTGTTATGAAGCTCTGGTTAGTTGCTTAGGGATCTAATGATGTTGGGGGAGATCATTGAGAGGACCTGTTAGCTTGTTGACCTAAGCTGGCCCCAGGAAGCAGGAAGCCCTTGTCCTGTTCTTAGATTGTACCTTCTGTCTACTTCCAAGTAAATACCTTTGAGGGAGTAAGGTGTTGGTTGAGACTATGTGGACTGAATATGTGACTGAAGACTGTTAGCCTCTATATCAGCTTTTAAGATTCTGAATAGTAGGTTTGGAGATCTACCCATCTCGTAGGTGCCCAAGACAAGCTTTGTATGTAAGTTATGTAAGTTCCCTTGCTTATTAACACTTTCACCTAGGAATCTGGAGTGGCCCAACTCTGTCTTCAGTCTCTTCTTGTCCTCTGTGTATGGTGGCCAGTTTGAGATTTCACCTTGAAAACCCCTGAGGTTGTTACTAACAAAGGTGCATTGTTAAGTATAAAGAAGAAGACCGGATGCCTAATTCTAAGTCTCTATTTCTTATATATTTAAAAAATCTGCTTATCATTTCTTCTTTATTTAAACTTTCAGCAATCAGGAGAGATATATTTATATGTTCTTCATTTATATTGAACCTTAACTTTAGGAGTACACTCTAATGTTTGAAAAGGATAATATTCTTCAGTTATATTGGTAGTTAGAAAAATATTTGCTTATATCCATATACATGGCTATTATTAGATAAGCAAAAATATTAATATTTTTAAGAAATGTATAAGATAACTATGTTTTCTAAATTTTTTTGGTCTTTCCTATCACCTTTGTGTTTTAGATAATCCTAACTATGTGGTGTCATTGTAATTACATCATGTAGTTTTCAGTATAGTAGATGAGATGAATTCATGATTTTTATGTTATGGATGTCATGAGCAGTAATAATGTTCTGGTGTGGGGAAATAAAGCTTTCTCAGGGTAATAAATGGTATTTGTTATTTGCCTTTTTCTCTAAGTTGGAGTATAGAATATTTTTTTAAATTTCCGGTGCACCACCTAGAGTCTTTCTCAAGTGAGAAAATTCAGGAAGAGCCCTGACCTCCATCATAGTCAAACTTTGTCCCATCCTTGTTTCAGAGATGACTCTTTCTATAGAAAATGCTAACTGACTAATCAAACATTATGATGAAAAAATTTGTTGGAGCAAAACTGCACAGGATTTAAACTCCAGTGTCCTAATTACAACTTAGTTTTATGATTTTTCTAATTGTTTCTAAGATTCTAACATCTACTTTAACCTGTCTGCTTTCCCCCAATGATATATATTAATTCATAAATGCATTTATTTAATACATTTAATTTAAATTATTTTATTTAGTACATATTTATTGAACACTGGCATCATGCCAAGCACTATATTTTTTGGAAAACTGAGATAAGATATCCCCTAATGACAGACAGAATCTTAACGAACATTATAAATTCCTAGTCATATTAGTCATGTATTAAAAGGCCTAAATCTTTCTGATTTAGGTTAATAGAGAGGAAACTTGCTAACATTATATAAGCATATGGTAAACACCATATGACCTAAAATTATTACCTAATGATATTTATCTGGATCTAAAAAATGTAGCAATTGAAATCACCTAAATATTCTATAGAATACCTCATGCCCTCTTGTAATGTGACAAAGATTTTAGTGAAAGAGCTCTAATATGCTTGAGATTTTTTCTTTTTTCTTTTTTTTAAAGATTTTATTTATTTATTTGACAGAGAGAGAGAGAGAGAGAAAAATCACAGGTAGGCAGAGAGGCAGGCAGAGAGAGAGGGAAGCAGACTCCCCGCTGAGCAGAGAGCCTGATGTGGGGCTTGATTCCAAGGACCTTGAGAACATGACCTGAGCCAAAGGCAGAGGCTTTAACCCACTAAGCCACCCAGGCGCCTCTGCTTGAGATTTTCTTAAACAGATTTCTAACAATCGGGCAGTCATTCCACAAAAAGAAATTAAAATTAATATATAAAAATGATATTCATCCTTTTTATGGTTTTCTAGATGGGATTTGCATATAATTCTTATTAAAATTTGACACCTCTTCATTTCAAAGCCAATATTCTAAAAGGTTCTACTATATATTAGAAATAATAAGTATGGTATATTATAAAATCATACAGATGGAGATAGAAAATGTCTTATTTATTATGGTAATAACTCAAGTAATAAAATATAACCTATGTTGGAGTTAGAGGATTAAAATATATTTAAAATCAATTTAAAATAGTAAAACCCAGACATTTAAAGTTTATGCTAAACTAGGACACAGAATTAACTTGGCTGGAATAAAATGCAATTCTTGTCAGGAGCTCAGCTGAACGAAGAGAAGATCTGAACTGCCAGGTGTAGGAACAGCCAATATAGAACAAAAGCCAAAATGACAGTCAAGGCTTTAATCACTTAGCGTGATTGTATAAGCAAGCGCCTAAACTCCTCTCCTCTCCTATTTACCCACATGGAACAGCATTCCACAGCAATCTGTGGGGCAAAGTGGAATAGCAGAGGAGTTTAGATCTAGGTGCAGATAGATCAGCATAGGGGAAAGGTAGTTTATTGAGTCACAGTGAAGAGCTGTCTTCAGTTTCCTCCTTTCTCCCACTAAGTCTCCTCAGATGCTGCTGACAAAGACCTTGGCAGAAGGCTCCAGATAAAGAGGTCTCTGAATGAAGGTGCTTGGCTCGCATTGTAGATAGGCATAAGGGCATGGCTGGCAAGAGGGTGGTGGGGCTGAGTCTGGGAATGCAGCAGCCTACAGGGACTGCAGTGCCCTGGGCGAACTTCAGGTCTGGTGTGAGACCGGCAGCTTCCCTCCTGAGGCCAGAAAAAGGCTTTAAAATTGTGTGTCGTTGGGTCTGTAAAATCACACAGGTTCTTTTGACCGGGAGACAAACCCCTCAATTCTATTTTAATCACTGGAGTCTTAGAGTTACAAACATATTATTGAAACTCTGTTCCAATATGTGTATGTACTTAATTGTCCTAATTCATTTTTCTTGCTTTCAGCATATATTTCTTGCCCAAAGAGATACTTCTGAATGTTTTCTCACTGGGACAATAATCCCTCTTCTATGCCTCGCATACTCCTGAGAGTAGTAGTTTCTTCACATTTTTTTCTTCACATTTTTTTCACATGATTGTTTATGATTTACCTCTGCTTTTTCTTTCTTTCTTTCTTTTTTTTTTTAAGATTTTATTTATTTGACGGAGAGAAACACAGCGAGAGAGGGAACACAAGCAGAGGGAATGGTAGCGGGAGAAGCAGGCTTCCCGCGGAGCAGGGAGCCCGGTGCAGGGATTGATCCCAGGACGCTGGGATCATGACCTGAGCCGAAGGCAGACGCTTAACGACTGAGCCGCCCAGGCGCCCCTTACCTCTGCTTTTTCTAAGTGGCCAAGTAATTCATTGAACTTATTGTAAAGTCCTTAGTGAGGTACCGTGAGCATACTCAAGTTATGGTGTGGTCATTGATAAAATTATAAGTTAGACCTAACATAGTTTCAGCCTCTATATTCACTGTGCATTCCCTAGTTCTTCTCATGGGAACAGCTCTATAATTCGATATTTGAAAATTTTGTCTTCTCATACATACCTTAAAATTTTATGAATGATCAGTGACATTCCGTTGTATTTAAAATAGAATTCAGAGATTAAGTTCTCAAGACCTAATGTACAGCATGGTTACTAGAGTGAATAATACTGTAGTGTATACTTCTAATTTGCTAAGGATGTAGGTCGCAAATGTTCTCGCTACCACACAACATACAAAGTATATAAGGTGATGGATATGTTAATTATTCTGATTGTTGGTAGTCATTTCAGACAGCAGATTGTATACTATAAATATATACAATTTTTCATTTGTCAATCTTACAAAAATAAAGTTAGAAAAAAAAGTAATTGGTTTAAAAGAAAGAAAGGACAAAAATAAAAAAGAAGAAAAGAAAAATAATCCAAAATCTTTAATATGCCTTAAAATATAAGATATAATCTGATTCTGGCAACATACCTAGTATCTTGTACCACTGGCAACATAGCTCTCTGCTTAGCAACATTGAACTAGGATCTAGTTGGCATTTGATGAATGTCTAATTAATGAAGACAAAAATAAAATAGGGTAAATGAGTGAATAACAAAATCCTATGTGATATATGGTATATATCTGCAAATGTTTTTCTTATATCTCATTGAATTGACTTTTCAAAGATGTTTCACCTTATTTGTCAAAATCTTCAGGCATTGAATTTACTATAAAATCAAGCAACCAAAACCGAATTATAGATCTAACCGAAAGCCTAAAGTTGTTTTTTAATTAAACTTTTTATTTGGGGTTAATTATAGATTCACATATAACTTTAAGAAATAATGAAGTGAGATCCCTTACATATCTTACTCAGCTTCTCTAGTGCTAATATTTTGCTAAACTGTAGTATAATGTCACAACCAGGATCCTGAAATGGCTATAGTTAAGATACAAAATGTCTTGGTTTTTATTTTGTTTGCTTTTAAGAGACTTTCAAACTCTTTTTCACTAGTAGCTATACCATTTTACATTTTCCACCAGCAGTGTATGAGTTTCTCTCTGCCATCTCCAGACTTTAATGTTGTCACTGTTTTTTATTTTAGCAATTCTGATAGGTGTATATGTATACATATAGGTGTGTGTGTGTGTGTGTGTGTGTATAACAATTCTGATATATATATGTATAATGTATATATAGTGATATCTCACATATGGCTTTATTTATTTATTTATATTTTCCTCATAATTACTGAAGATGAATATCTGTTCAGCTACTTATTTGCCATCATCAGTATAGCTTCTTTATTGAATTCTTTTTTTTAATGTCTTTTTCATGTTTAAGTTTTTTTTGTTTTTCTTACAATTTAGTTTTGCAAACTCATTATATATTCTAAATCCTGGTACTTTGTTGGATATGTGACTATAAATATTTTTTGTGTTTTTAATTTTGACTTTCATGTACCCATTGCTAAAATATAGAAATACAATTTTTATGCTTATCTTGTTTCCCGTGACCTTGCTAAACTCACTAGTCCCAGGAGAATTTTTCTCTTTCTCTCTCTAGTAGATTCTTATGTCATCTACAATAAAGGCAGTTTTGTTTCTTTCTGCTCAGTGTACATTTTATTTTATTTTATTTTATTTTATTTTGTCTTATTGAACTAGCTAAAACTTTTAGCATGGCGTTGAATAGAATGCTGACAATGGACACCCTTATCTTGTTGTCTTAAAAGATAAATGTTCAGTTTTTCACCATTAAGCAAACTATTAGCTGCTTTTTTTGTTTTGTTTTGTTTCTGTTTTTGTTTTGACAGAGAGAGAAAGATCACAAGTAGGCAGAGAGTCAGGCAGAGAGAGAGAGAGAGGGGAAGCGGGCACCCTACTGAGCAGAGAGCCTGATGTGGGTTTGATCCCAGGACCCTGAAATTATGACCTTAGCTGAAGGCAGAGGCTTTAACCCACTGGGCCACCCAGGCACCCCAATTAGCTGTAGGTGTTTTTATAGATTTTCTTTATGAAGTTGAGAAAGTTCCTTCTATTCTTCATCATCTTAGATTTATTTTTTAAATCATGAATGCATGTTGAATTTTGACATGTGCTTCTTGTATCAATTAGTATGATCATGAGATTTTTCTTCCTCAGTATGTTAACATGATGATTATGTTGATTGATTATTGAATATTGATCCAATCTTGCATCTTTAAAATAAACCTCACTTGGTATCACATATAACTCTTTTTAATGTATGCTGAATTCTATTTTCTAGTATTTTGTTAAAGATTCTTTATCTACATTCATGTAGGTTATTGATCTACAGTCTCCTTGTTTTGTTTGTCCTTTTTGTTCTTTATTGGATATCAGTAATACTATCTCCATGAAATGAATGGAGAGCTGCTCTCTATTTTATTTTCTGTGATAGATTATATAGAATTGATAATTAATTCTTCCTTAAATGTTTGGAATAATTTTCCAGTGAACCATCTGGGCCTGGAGATTTATTATCCTCAATATTTATAGTGCTATGCAGATTATCTGTTTCATAATAGGTGAATTATGGTACTTTGTACTTTTCAAGGAAATGGTTTCTTTGTCTAAGTGGATTTACTTGCTTTATTCTTTTATTATCTTTTTTTTTTTTTTGCCTATATACAGTTTTGTTTTATTTTGCTTAATCAAGAGAAGTTTTTCATTTAAAACTCCATTTTGTTGGAAGAGTATAAAAACTACCTTTGGGTTTTCCAGAGCCTAATTTTTTTTTCAATTAATTTAGTTAATTTTTTTCAGTATCTTTTTAACGCCTGTAGGATTTGTAGCAATAGGCCCATTTAAAAATGTTGGTAATTTGAGTCTTCTTTTTTTTTTAAATCAGTCTTTTCAAAAGTGTGTCAATTTTATTGATCTTTTCAATGAACCATCTTTTTGTTTCATTGACTTTTTCCGTTTGTCTGTTTTCAATTTTGTTGATTTCTTTTATCTTTATCATAATTTCCTTTTTCTTAATTTAAATTTAGTTTGTTCTTCTTAGTAAAAGTTGTGTGCAAGTTATCTATCTTACTAGGTTACTCCTTTTCTGGTCCTTTTATTGGAGAGTGCAGGCTTTTATGCAGGATGTAAATGTGTATGTGTATATCAGGTTTTCAACTTTTTTAGTTCCTAGTTTAGGATCCTAATTCCTCAACTGATCTATCTTTTTATCTCCACCTTTTAGTGTTTTCTTATGTTTGTTTTACAAATGATGTCTAAGTTTTATATATGTACTTAGAAGGAGGAATAATGGAAAGTATGTCTATCCCAACATACTTTCCCAAGACAGAAGCCTCTTTGTTTTTCTTTTTTGAGACATGAGCAGTTATGATCTTTGACACATTTTTCCTTGAGAAAAAAAGTAACTGTATGTTTCTTTTTGGAAGTAAATTAATTTACTATAAAAATAAAGGAGTAAATAGGACTTGATTATCATTTATAGGACACAAAGTCAGAATGAATTCAGCTTTAACCAGCAGCTGTTTATATATTTAAATAAAAATTTAAGGAAAATTGGGGAAAAAAAGAAAGCTATTACCTAGTGAAGCAAACCTACAATTAAGCTTACTAAAGTATTTAAAGAGAAATGAAATAGAAAATTACTTTTAAATTCACAGTGTGGTAGTTGGACTGATGCACTTTTTATGGAAAATATAGGAGTTTATAAAACTACTTACCATTACAACACTGCTTTGTTGTAAACATCAGATTTTTTCGTACTGCTAAAGGAATAGTTAACTATTCACTTTAGATTCTATTCCATCTTGGTTGCTATATTTTAGTTTTGAAAGGGATAAGAATATGTTAATATTTATCAGTATTCCTCCAAAATAGCTGGAGGAATATATGCACATTTTCATATATGCACATTGTTATCTCTCTTTCTATATTTCCCAACCAAGTAGTTATTTTAGTTAAGGGAAAGATGTCCATAAGGTATTTGTTTTTAAACACATTTGCCTTTAGCTCATATTATTCTTGTTAATTTTTCTAAAATATAGAAGACACATATCAATATCTGTAGTTTCTTCTACATTACATATATATAACTTAAGCATATATACCAACTAAATTAAAGCTATATCTACACACAGCATTAAATATTTTACTGGAACCAGAGTGTTTTTTATGAGCTGACATAGTGCAAAATTCTTTCAAGAAGTGCTTTACTGTTCTTGGCTTTGTCTCAGAAAATGTATCTTGAGAATAATATTAAAATGTATCTTGAGAATAATATTAAAATACTAAAAAGTCAGACCTTTCCCTGCCCACCCTCCCCCAAAAATAAATTATCAATGGTTTGGGGCTAGAGATAAAAATGCATTTTAAACATTTTTTATTTGAATATACTTGACACAATGTTACATTAGTTTCAGGTATACAATATAGTGCTTCAATGTCTATATACATTATACTATGTTCACCACAAGTGTAGATACCATCTGTCACTATATGGGCTATTATAATATTTCTAATTTTACAAATAATGTAATATATTTAAAATAGTGCATAAATTTCCATTGAGTATTTTTTTAAATTAAAATTCACATTTGAAAGCATTTTTGAAAGATCTTGTATTGGAACTTCTCTCATTATGGAATGGTGGTCCCAGGAAAAAATGTATATGAAATGCCATGGGAAGATGCTAAACACTTGTCATTCTGTATAGAAAAGATGACAACCGGGTAAATTTAAGAGTGTGAAAGACTGCCTGTCATTACATGATTTCGACTATCACTAGAATAACTGCATTGTTCAGGTAACAAGAAGTAGCCTTTCAATGGTTGTGTAGACTCAGGAGAAAGGGAGTCTTGCCCTGGAAACCATGTATCTGCCCATGCTTGCGCTTAATTATTCACTCTCTCACTCAGTACACATTAAATACCTATGTATACTGGGCTTTGTTTTGGATGCTTTAGATATAAAGAAAAATATAGATTTTTGTCTTACTTCAGTATCTGAGAAACTGTGGGGACATTGACTATATGCCATTTATAAATACATATGGAAAGATATCTAAGATTAAAAGAAAACACAGGAATCATGTAGACAAATAAAATTCTGAAAAGCAAACAAGAGCTTTTGGAGTCAGTTATACTTAAGACAAATGGCAAAGGACGGTGCATAATCAGGTGCGCAGAAAAGAAAAGGAAAGATACAGGTCATAGGGTTTTGCAACCTCAGTATTATTGACATTGTGGGCTAATTGCTTCGTTGTGTGTGGGTATCTTACACATCCCAGACATTGACAAATGGCATCTGGGGGTGGAATTGCCAGATTAGCAAACAAATATAAGTACCAAAGCAAATAAATACAAGACACCAGTTAAATTTACCTTTTGGAAAAAAAGCTTTTTTTTTTTTTTTTTTTTAGTTTAAGTACGTCCCATATTTTGTACTGTTTGTCTGAAATTCAAATTTAATTGGGCATCCTGTATTTTATCTGGCAACCCTAACTGCCTTAAATTGTCCATGGTTGAAAACCTCTGAGTTAGAGGATAGCATGATCAAATTTTAGATTTGATCCATCACTTGTGGGAGTCCATCAATTGTGTATGAGGGGCAATGAGTTAACTAGGCTTCAGTGTAACCTTTTAAATAGATGTGGATGTCCTCTGTGCTTTGGACTGTTCTAGGTAGCAGATATAGAGTATAGATAGAAAAGCAGAAAAGAAAATCTTTGATGGAGTTTATGTCATGAAGAGAAGACAACTAGTAAATACATAGCTGAGTAAATAAGATCCATTAAGATCCATCCGTCAGGACAGATTAGGTTTTGCTGCTATGGTATCAAACAACCCCCCAAAATCTCTATAACTAGAACAATAAAGGATTTGCCCCCCATGTCATATGTGTATCATAGTCAGCTGCAGCTGTCCTTTAAATGACCTTTCCTGGGTGTCAGCACCCAAACTGACAGAGCAATCTCTGTCTACAACATGTCTGCTTGTCCTGCCTGTGGGAAATGAGAGTGTGACAAAACACATGCTGAATCTGAAGATTTCTTTAGCCAAAGCAACCACATTTTTCTAAGTTAAGAAGGGCAGGAATGTATACTACTCCTACTATACATTGTAAAAGCTATAAAGCTTTAAAGAAGCCGATAGAAAGTTGAGGATCATATCTCAGGTTGGTTTCCTATAAAAACAGAACCCTAAGTAAGGACTTGATTTCAGATAGTTCATAGAAGATGTTACTCTAGAAAGCCAGAATTAAGCAGAGGAGAGACCGAGTCAGGGAAGGAAAAAAGCTAATATGAAAGTGTCCCGTAGAGGATGCTGCTCTGGGCAATGGGAATTTCCAATGCCTCTGCTGGCACCTCCTGAGAAACACCCAGAAAATCTATTGGAATCCTTTATTTGAAAGAACAGGATGCTGGAGCGTATTTTTACTGGCTCCGTTCTGTAGTGAGCAACACCAAATATAGGCAAACAGTCATATATTCTACTATATGTGTGATGTCACGAATAGGGAAAAAAAAGGAGGAAAAAGAAAAGGGAAAAAAAAGGAAAAGAAAAAAAAGCATGAGAAGATATAGGTAATGAAGGAGATAAAAAGTAATTTTTTTTTACAATATTGGTAGTATAGTTAGGAAAGGGGACATTTGAGCAAAGTTCTGAAGGCAATGTGAGAGAGCTTTATGAATATCCAGTAAAAAAAGAAATCCAACCAGAGGAATAACAGCTACAGAACACCTCTCATAGCATACCTGACACATTCAGGGAGCTAGAACTGAAATTGCCAGTGAGGACAGTTGTAAAATATAGAGTGAGCGATATAATAGAGATCAGGAGATAATGCCGATTCATGCAGGCCATTGTAAAGATTTAGGTTTTACTCCCAAGTGAGGTTGGGAGCCACTGGAAAATATCATGCAGAGGAGTGATGTTATCTGACTAAATATTTATAAAGATTACTCTTATTGCTGTATTGAATAGACTGTAAGGGATCAAAATCAGAGAAACTGGATTAAGGCTATTATAATAAGAGAAGTGAACAAATGTCTAAACAAGACTAACAATAGCGATAGTGAGAAGTGTTTAAACTCTGGATATGTTACGGGAGTATAACATTTGGTTTTGTTGATGAATCAGTGTGTGCGATATAAGAAATAGAAAATTATCAACCTGGGGCAGCTGGGTGGCTCAATTGGTTAAGCATCCGACTCTTGATTTCAGCTCAGGTCATGAACTCTGGGTTGTGAGATCAAGCCCTGCTCCAGGTTCTGTGCTGGGTGTGGAACTTGCTTGAGAGTCTCTCTCTCTCCCTCTGTCTGTCTGTCTCTCGCTTTAAAAGAAGAAGGAGAAGGAGAAGAAGAAGAAGAAAGGAAGAAAGAAAAGAAAAGGAAAAAAAAAAGAAAGAAAGAATCAACCTAAACTTCTGCAAGATGCTTCTCTGGTTGTGCTAAGTTTGAGATGCTTAATAAGTGTCTTAAGTGGAGATGTTCACTAAGCAGTTGGAAATGAAGAGAGATTCAGACATGTTATATGAAATGAGAATCATTACTGTATACATTAGGGTTTAAATTATGAGCTTCGATGTAGTGGAAGAGGAATAAAGATAAAGTTTAAATAATTATTTCTTTTTTTATTTACTTAGAGAATCAAACATAAAAATCCAGAAGGAGGAATGAAACTAGACTCACTTTATCTTTACTATAATATGTTCTAAAAAGGACTAAAGTAACTGTTTCTATAAACATAAAATAATTGTTCATAAAAAATTGTTCTGTGCCAACATTAGCACATTTTTTTTATCAGTCGTTGCTTCAGAGGAGGATAAGAAAGGCTGACCCATGTGAATTATGCCAAAGATGAGAAATTTATTCACAGAAATCACAATTGGTGTTAGCTCAAATCCAAAATCCCAATTTATACTGAAGGGTGACAGTTTTCCATAGATCTCTTGAATTTTTCCACATCTTTTGACCAGACCACCTTCGTTCTAGTTTATCTTTTTGAGTATGGCTGCATTGCAGCCATTGGAATGGCTTGGAATGTAGGTATACTGCCTCCTTCCTGAGCAAGGGGCAGGCATGCTCACTGCCCATTATGAAAGTTTCGGGATCTCTCGCTCTGAGTTCCTCTGCTATGATGCAACCTACTCTGAGCCAGAGTGATCCAGGTTATCCCTGGCTCCTACTGCATTGCCCTGTATAATTTAGTGTTCAGAAAGCTGGTACAAGAAAATGCTGATACATTGTCTGTTGCTATTGCCGAGTAATGAAGTTCTTTATCTGATCATGGATACTTGTGTCTTTTGTTAGCATAATAACAGTTATGAGTCTCTCTAGCAAAATATATAAGTGCTCTCTAGCAAAATATATAAGTTTGTCCACAAAGGGGGAGTAAATGCCACGTTATGATGGAAGAAGAGATTGCAAAGATGAGAATACAATACAAGGAAAGCTAAGAACTCCTATGTACCATTGGAAGCTAGGAGAGACAGGGAACAGATTCTCCCTCAGATCCTCGGAGAGAACCCTGCTGATAACCTTGAAGTCAGACTTTTGGCCTCCTGAACTGTGAGAGAATAAACATCTCTGTTTTAAGCCACCCAGTTTGTGTAGTATTTTGTTTGAGCAGCCCTACAAAACTAATACACAAATGAGAATTGGCATTTTGGGGAAAAAAATCATTCTAGTTGACGAATTGACACAAACTCTAATTAGTGTAGTAATTCTACACATAAAATTGGGGGGGTTTTCAAATCTAGGCAGAACCTGTAGTGTTGTTATATTTTGTGTTAGTTAAAAGCTGATCATTGAGGAAGAGTCATTTCTCCCTCATGTTTGAGTTTCCCATTTATTTTTCTTTGTCATCATCATCATCATTGTCAGCATGATCATTATATCCATTATCATCTTCGGCAACACTATAAGTAAATATCAAACTATTTAATCACTTCATTTAGCTTAGCATAATTTTAGATGTATCATCCCTGACATAAAGGACATAAAGAACAACCAAATATTGAACAAGCACATAAATAATTAAGTGTACACTTCCCTCCCTTAAGCCCATTTGTAGCAAACATCATTACAAAGAAATGTTCTTTTTAACCAAGTTATTTTGACCACGGGCAGATGGCCAATCCTGAGTGAACTCCAATAATGTGATTGAGTTGAACCCTCTACAATGAATCAAATTATATTGTGGATGATTCCTGTGGTCTCTAACCCAGCAACAGCCATTTTCAAAACCAAAATTAGTGTAATTTGCATTATCAGAGTGAGTCCAGTGGGTCCAAACTCAGAAAAGTTGAAACAAAAGAAGTTGAAGCAAAGATCCCATTCTTTTTTTTTAATTCTTCATTAATTTACATACACCTGAATGTCACATATTCCCATTGATTTTTCAAAAAACTCTTGCAAACTTAAATAACATTCACACTAAGTGTTCAGGCTCTTGCCAAAAGACAAAGGGAGAGAAAGCAATGAGAGGAGAGCAGAGGAATTAAGACAAGTTGGAAAGGGAATAAGGGAACCTGTGGCAAGAAGAGAATTCTATCTCCAGTGCACTGCATAGAGATGACAAGAGCTTTTTCCCTTTTTCCTCTGCTGAGTTCAAAGCGGCTTTTTTTTTCCATTCTAATGAATTAGAGAAACTGGGCACCAATTCAAATTTTACTCTAATTCTGCTGACTGGAAATTTGATATCAAATAAAAGATTCATTATAAGATAAGCCTATAACAACAACACAGTGTGGAAGTACTGCATTTCATCATAATGGAATTTTACCTCTATAAGCTTCCTCAACATATTAATGAATTGTAGGATAAAAGTACAAGTATTTGAAATTCTGAGAGAATTTTTGTTTAAAAATTATGAGTGATGATTATACATTTGGATCAGACTGCAAGCACTTATTTTACTCATTAAATAAATAAGCTGCATTACCATTATATGTAATATAATTTGCATAAATTATTTTTAATGTGAAACATACATTCACTAGTCTAATGTAAGATAATTAATGCCATTAGTGTATGAAGCAATGGGCATAACTTTATTTCTTTCAAGACAGGAAATGAGAAATTAAAGACTATTTAAAAGGTAACTTTCTGGAGTGCCTGGGTGGCTCAGTGGGTTAAAGCCTCTGCCTTCAGCTCAGGTCATAAACTCAGGGTCCTGGGATTGAGCCCCACATTGGGCTCTCTGCTCAGCAGTGAGCCTGTTTCCCCCTCTCTCTCTGCCTGCCTCTCTCCCTACTTGTGATCTCTCTCTTTCTCTGTCAAATAAATAAATAAGTTAAAAAAAAATAAAAGGTAACTTTCCCTCACTTTTACACTGAACAATATTATATAAAATTTATATTTTATCAGAATTTTCCAAATTCTTGTGAGATTTTTTTTTCTCTATAGGTATCTGAGCAGGTCTAGATCACTCACATTTTTTGGTGGCAGACCCAGAGTCTCCCCGATACCTTGATACCACTTGGAGAAAGAAAGGGTGTTCTAGACTTCCTCTAAGCTCTGCTAAAGCAGAGATGATTAGAAATAAGGTCTAATCAGAATTCTGTCTCATATGATGTTGGGTTAGCAGGTATAGTCTTTTCTGTTTTTGTCAGACAGAAGTCTTTCATAGGAACTTTGAAAATTTTTATTTGTTCTGTTTCTTACAAAAATGTATAGTTCATTTTTCTGAAAGAGATGTCCAAGAATCTTGATGTAACTTCATGAAAATATCTATAAAAGGTCACGATTAATTATTTCTATGTTTATCTGAAAAAAAGGGAGCACATTAAATACAGATGAGAGGAAGCTTGAGGCCTAAAAAGAAAAATTTGATCAAGGGTTTCCTATGCCATTTAGAAAACCATATTTTAGCTTTGACCTAAGAAGACACCTTAGTAATAATAATAACGGATAACTATGTTCTTTAGAGTTTACAATGATTTTTCAAATCTATTATTTTATTTAATCAATATAGCACAACTATGGAAGTAGGCATTGTAATCTGTTTTACTTGTGAGAAAATTAGCTCAAGGTCTAGTATTTAAGTAAATAATTCATTACTTGGATTTAGGAATTCACAGTCCAATTCTCAGGGCTATATAAAAATATTAAAAATAAAAAAGTCCACAGTACTCACATGACCCATCTGTCCTACTGCAGAGCCTAAGACCACTAAATATTGAGCTTTAAAAAAATGGCCCGACATAGCACAGGAAGAATAGTCAGTGATATTGTAATAGCATTGTATGGTGACAGATGGTGTCTGTATTTATACTGAGTGCAGCGTAAAATATAGAGAAGTTGAATCACTGTATTGTATACCTGAAACTAATGTAGCATTGTGTGTCAACTATACTCCCATTACAGTAGGATTTCAAAGACAAAGTATATGTTTTTTTTCTTCTTCCTCCATATTGGGGGAAAAACAAAACAACAAAACAACAACCACAAAAAACCAAACCCTCAACCACTGATCTTGCAATTGTTCAGAGATTTAAAAAAAAACAGTACCTGTTGGCAATTTGGATGTCTTCTTTGCAGAAATGTCTGTTCATGTCTTCTGCCTATTTCTTGATTGGATTCTTTGTTCTTTGGGTGTTGAGTTTGAGAAGTTCTTTATAGATTTTGGATACTAGTCCTTTATCTGATATGTCATTTGCGAATATCTTCTCCCATTCTGTCAGTTGTCTTTTGGTTTTTTTACTGCATCTAAATTGCCAACAGACACACGAAAAAGTGCTCAACATCACTCGGCATCAGAGAAATACAAATCAAAACCACAGTGAGATACCACCTCACGCCAGTCAGAAAGGCTAAAATTAGCAAGTCAGGAAACGACAGATGTTGGTGAGGATGTGGAGATAGGGGAACCCTCCTACACTGTTGGTGGGAATGCAAGCTGGTGCAGCCACTCTGGAAAACAGTATAGAAGTTCCTCAAAAAGTTGAAAATAGAGCTACCCTATGACCCAGCAATCGCACTACTGGGTATTTACCCTAAAGATACAAATGTAGGGATCCAAAGGGGCACATGCACTCAAATGTTTATAGCAGCAGTGTCCACAATAACCAAAATGTGGAAAGAGCCTAGATGCCTAGATGCCCATCAACAGATGAATGGATAAAGAAGATGTGGTATATATATATACAATGGAATACTATGCAGTCATCAAAGAAACGAAATCTTGCCATTTGCAATGACATGGATGGAACTAGAGGGTATTATGCTAAGCGAAATATGTCAGTCTGAGAAAGACAATTATCATATGATGTCTCTGATATGAGGAATTTGAGAGGCGGTGGGGGGGGGGGTCATGGAAGGAAGGGCTGGAAAAAAAAATGAAACAAGATGGGACCGGGGAGAGAGACAAACCATAAGAGACTCTTAATCTAAGCAAACAAACTGAGGATTGCTGGGGGTAGGGGAGAGGGATAGGGTGGCTGGGTGATGGACACTGGGGAGGGTATGGGCTGTGGTGAGTGCTGTGAATTGTGCAAGACTGACAATTCACAGACCTGTACCCCTGAAGCAAATAATACGTTATATGTTAATAAAAGAAAAAGTATGGGAAAAAAAAAAAAAAAAAAAACAGTACCATTGAGCCTTTGGGCGGCTCAGTTAGGCGTCTGCCATCTGCCTTCAGCTCAGGTCATGATCTCAGGGTCCTGGGATTGAGCCCTGCATCAGACTCCCTCTCTTCTCCTTCTCTGGCTACCCCTGCTAGTGCTCTCTCTCTTTCTGTCAAATAAATAAACAAATCTTTAAAAGAGCAAAATAAAAGCAATGCCATTAATGTGAAGTCTTGCATTTATATAAAGTTTCTTGGATAAACTTTCCTCAGAATTCAATTTCCTCTCCTTTCATTCCCTAGTACCTGTTTCCTTTTCTAATCAGAAGCCCTGGTAGCAGAGTTTATTTTATTATTCTTATATCTTTGCAGTAATACATAGACTGACAAAAATTTTTAGGAAATCTGAGAACAGTACGGGGACTTTTTCTAAGGGATTATTCCCTCTTTGTCATAGTCTGCTCAGGCTGCTCTGACAAAATACCATAGACCACTTAAACAGTGATCATATATTTTCTTACAGTTCTGGAAGCTGGGAAGTCTACATCAAGATACTAGCTGATTTTGTTCCCATTGAGGCCATTCTTCTTGTGTTACAGATGCCTACCATTTTGCTGTGTTCTCACATTACAGATATATATAGAGAGGGCTGTGGTCTCTCTTCTTCATCTTATAAGGGCACTAATACCATCACAGGGGCCTTATCCTTGTGAACTCATCTAATCAAATTACTTCCCGAAGACCCTACCACCAAATAGCATCACCTTGGGGACTAAGACTTCCTGTGTCCCCTGCCCCCCCCCAAAATTTTTTGTTTTTGTTTTTGTTGATTGTTGAAAGTATAGATTTCCCAAAAAATTTTTTTGGGGGGGGCAGGGGACACAAACATTCAGTCTGCTGTAATACCATTTTACATGTCTTCCATTTTTGAAGCAATAAAATGTATAATTTTTTCCTGCACAAAATTTTGGTAGTGGCTTCTTAGATAATGATCAGTGATTTCTAAGATTAAATGTCTGGTACACATGGAGATGGAATAGTTATTGACAATGAAGAAAAATAACTTTTATTTATTGAGTACTTCCAGATATAAGATAAACATACACATTCTTCATCCCTGTTTAATCCTAATAGTAATTCTGTGAAGTATATGTTTTTACTTTGATTTTGTATATCAAGATTATCAGTATTCATAAAGTTTGAGTAGATCTTTCAAATTACCTTTTAAGTAGCAGAAACCAAACAAGAAACAATTTTTTTAAAATTTACAATATCTGATTTATCTATTGTGATATAGTATATAAAGTGGACCTAATCCAGGGACTTCTGGCTTCCATGAGTATATAGTTTTCAGGTCATATTGAAAAGCGGACATTTCTCTGTAGCAACAGGAATTTGTACAAGGTAAAATGTGGCAGAAGTGGACTTGATTAGTTATCAGAGAAGGCTATCTAGAGAAGGCTGACTCTGAAATGAGATTTAAGGTAAAGGTGATTCTATGGAGTAAACAATAGAGGGACATTTAATCCAGATTGAAGGAATATTGTGTGTAAAGGCACAGAACTTTCAAGTGTGCAGTGTAACGAAACAAAACAATACAAACAAATTTCTTCTTGTGGTGGTGGTGGTGACAAAAGAAACATTTCAGAAAATCACCAGGTTCCAGTGAGCATACTTCTATTGCAAAAAGGGGAAATATATATCCTGAGGGCACATGGGAGAAAAAGAGCAGAAAAAGACATGGAGCAAAGCCTGGAGGTGGGTCTGTGCATTTGTGTCAGGCTAGTAACATAGTAGTGATATCACAAGACGATGCAATAATCACAGCAAAGAGGTTGCATGTTTTTTAAATAAAATGAGTATAATATTAATATTTAAAGTGATTAAGGTTTAGGAAGAGGTTACTAGAGTTTTGGATTTTTTTCTACAAATTTTGTATATTTAAGTACAAGTTTAACAATCATACAGAAATAGATTTTGCTCTTGTAATTTTAATACACTTAGAAAACAAAGATTTAAGTGTATAAAGGCATAGAATGTATACTCATTTGGTCATTTTACCTTACTCTTTTTTTTTTAAGATTTGTTTATTCATCTGAGATGGAGAGACAGAGAAGATGAGCAGGGGAGGGGCTAAGGGAGAGGGAGAAGGGAAGCTGACTCACTGCTGAGCAGGGAGACCAAAGGGTGGGGCTCTATCCAAGGATCCCAGGATCATGACCTGAGCCAAAGTCAGATGCTCAACTGATGGAACCCCCCAGGAGCCCATAGACTTTTTTTTTTCATAAAAGAAAAATATGATAGATAAACTCATTGTTCATTTCTTCTATCTTCCGTTTGATTTCTCCTCAATCCTTAGAAGCAGCTCTCAAACTATGTATAGGATTTTTTAGTTTTTGTTTTTCTTTATTTTTTAGCTTCATTATCTTACAACATGTATGTGTTAATAAAAATATATATTGTTGCTTAAAAACTATTACTGCTGATAAACACTAGAAACTTACTTTCTGTTCCTTCCATCTATCTGTTTTCCTACCCAAACCCTAAGACTAAAACCTCTCCTTTGACTCATTTTTGGGATAAGAAGAGAAATGAAAGTCAAGGAGATTTTCCAGCAATCATGAAACCTAGCAACTTATTTTAATGAAAGATTAGGAATAAAATATTTCAAAATGATATTGTTGAAGGAAAAAAATCATGTATTTATAATGACTTGGTCAAAATATTCAGATGACCAACCAACCGTATGTATGTAAGTAGGGTAAAAGACCAAATGGTGAGACCCTCATGAGGAGGTAGAGTGAATCTGAGGGGTAATGAATAGATCAAGGCCAAAATGAGAAAACTTTTTTTAAAATCTAATCAGGAAGTGAATTTATTTGAATGTATTAACAGGCACTTTATGAACACCTAAGTCACAATGTTTTGACTTTAGAAAAACCTCATATTTTAGCGAAGTGGCTAGGCCTCGTGGGCACACGCAGCAGTTAATAAGAGGCTATAAAATTGAGAAACATCTTTATAACCTGGCCAGGACCTTCTCAAAGAGATACTCCCTTGTTGAAAACAAGGCATTTAATTTCTTTGTTGTTCCCTCAAAACAGTTCTATGTGGTTGTGTAAACCCCATAGTAAATAATAGTTTGAGGAGAATTAAAAGGGTGCATAAAATGTCTGGTGTTTTAGATAGCTGAGTCATAGCAAGTCAGAGATGCAATTCAGTAAACTTGGTGTGGATAAACATTTTTCCTGACATAATCGAAACTGCAACATTAATTTTCAATTCATAAAGAAATAATTAACACCCATCAAGTGTAGCTTATATTATGTCTTTTAGGGCTAATTGCTATGGAATTAATTTATTTCACAAATATTTGTTAAGTACTCCCCTAAGTACTGGATATCACTCAAGGCATTGGTGATACCACAGAAAATAATAATGATAACACAACAATAATAATAAATATATTTCTATCCTTGTGAGTTTTAGTATTGCATCATATGGTTGCAGACTCAAATATTCATACCTTGCATAACGATTAATGCATTTATTTGAATTTTATCTGACCAAAATATGATGTCGAATAATTGGAAGGGCAGTATATCTACCATATGTACAATACTAAAAGGTGATATAAATATAGGGATAAATAAGTTATTGTTGGGGCGCCTGGGTGGCTCAGTGGGTTAAAGCCTCAGTCTTCAGCTCAGGTTATGATCTCAGGGTCCTGGGATTGAGCCCCGCATCAGGCTCTCTGCTCAGCAGTGAGCCTGCTTCCTCCCCCACCTCTCTGCCTGCTTGTGATCTCCCTCTCTGTCAAATAAATAAATACAATCTATATAAATAAATATATACATATAAATAAGTAAATAATTTATTGTTATTAAGGTATCATTAAAATATGATAAATTGTATTATTTCCCTTCATGTTTTATTTCCAAAATACTATTTTTGTTAAATGCCCCTCCAAGAAATTTTCTCAAGAAAATACTGCTCACAATATCACTCTTTAGGAAGGTTATAAGTCCACAATAGCAGATTAAGTCCTTACAGGAATCATGCAGAAAAGGTGCACATTTTTTTATACTAGTATTTCTCAAATATCTTGCCATGGGATCCTTTTCTCATGCATCAGTAATTAATTTCCCAGGAAACCACTACCCAACAGAATATTTTGAGGACTATTTCTCCAAACTAAACCAAACTTTAGGATCACTATATCCATAATGCAAAATATTATTTTCATGGACACTACTACTGTCAACAAGGCCTATTCTGTCATTAAAAAAAAAAAAAAAAAAAGACTCCTAGGTTTGCCTAGAAGCTTGAATGCTCAGACACCAAGCACATTTCTCAGATTTCCTTGCAGCATTTTATGGCCACATGACTAAATGTGAACCACAAAAATAAGGTTGGGCCAATGACTTTTATAGAAAAGTAATGGATAGTTTTATGTCATATGTTTAACGACAATTTGCTTCTCATAGACTTTCTGCTTTACTGTTTGTGATGCGGTAGCAAGAACAGCCACCTTAGATCCAGAGAGGGTGATGGAATTGTCTAACTAGACTGAGTCCATTGACAATTTTGGGGAAAAGCTTGATTTTAATGAACTATTATATAAAATCGAAGTAAACTTTAATGCTATATGAGCTAGTATATATTGTGTTTAAAAGGAAGACTAGACCAATGCTTACTTTAAGATTATTGAGCGCAAAAAGTCACATGATACAAAAACCTTGTATTATTTAATTCCTAATTTTACCAATTTTTAAAAAGTTATATGATTGCATAGAGGATAAAAATAATATTTTACTTCCTTTTAAATAAATTTTCATCAACTTCAAATATTTCAAATTCCAGTAAAATGATCTGTGACCAACAGACTGGCAATCACTAGTGTACTGGATCTTCCTAGGTCTCCTAATTAGTTACTAATGTTACTTATGGTCCCTTTGAATAGTAGTCTATAAAGGAGGGGGCAGTAAACATTGTACACAGCAGTTTTTTATTATAACGTTCAGATGTTTAGAGATATCACTCTTCGCAATCACATTCAATCATCAACTCGTCTTCTTATATTTCTATGCTCCCTAGTGTAAATTTTGTATCATTTTAGGGAAAATGATAACTAAATCTTCCTCATACAAAGTTTAATTAGAACTTTTCTATTACATGGAGGTTAAATCCCACTCAGGAGGAAGGGGGCTGTTCTGCAAAATGGTATATGCTTGTTTTGAGGGTTAATTTAGATTATCCCATGAAGCATCTACTGAATGTTAAACTAAATGTGCATGTGAGTTAATACTGTCATCATTATCAGTAATAACTAACTTTTGAGATCACCGTCCTCACTTTTAGTCCAGCCCAAACCTGTTGTCATTTGTTTTTTGGGTTTTTTTTTTGGCTTATGATATCTTTTATTATGCAGAAATAGAATATACATAGTTAATTTACATTTTTATGTACTTTTTAAAAAACTCTTTAACAGGTTTTTTTTCACTCAGAACTTTTATGGCTTCCTTTTTTCACAGTACTTTGTTTTTTTTTTTTGGGGGGTGCTGGTAACATTTTTTAAGCCCTTCCACAACTTTCTTCTGCTCTCTTCCTATGTAATCAATCCTACAACTTTTTCAAGCACAGGACAAATACTGTATTTTCCATGAACACTGTGCCAAAGAGTTTTTTCCTTCTTTTCTCCTTTTGCAGAGCTAATTTAACATTTATTACTACTATGACAACTCTTAACTCTTCTTTGCATTATTTATGTATCTTTTTTTTTGCTGTATCACTTTAATGAAATAAATAGGTTTTTTAAATGTGTGTTGGAATAACACACCCACAGAAAAGTGAGTGAAGTATATTCATCTTAAGTATACAGCTTGATGAATGTTTACCTAGCGTACTTCAATAAAACCAACATTCACATCAACGTGAAAGTCATTTCCAGGCACCTTATAAGATTTGCTTGTATACCTTCCTAGTCTATATCACTCCCACTTCCCTTCCCGTAAGAACATCCACTTTCTGACTTAAGTAAACATAGATTAGTTTTTCCTGCCCTGAAGTAATGTATGGAATCTTACTGTTCTAGTATTTTTTAAATGTTTATCTTGAAATAATTATAGATTCAGAAGAAGTTGCAGAGAAATGAAGATCCTGTGCACCACTGACCTAGCCTTCCCTAATTTTCACTCTTGTATAGCTATAATGTAGTATCATAATAAGATAACAGGTACTGGTATTTCACCAGTTATACACACTCAATTATGTGTGTGAAGTGTGTGTGTGTGTGTGTGTGTGTGTTTCTCTGCAATAAAATTGCACTTACATAAGTACCTAAAGCACAACAAGACCCAGAACTATACCATTACCATAGGCTCTCTGGTACTTCTCCTTTATAGCCACACCCATGCACTATTACACTACCCATCTACCTTCCATCTTTAAACTTTAGGAAACACCAACCTGTTCTTCATCTCTATTAACAGTTTGTCATTTTAAGAATTTTGTGTATGTGAAATTAATAGTATGTATCCTTTTCAGATTGGCTTTTTTTTCATGCAGTTTAATTGTTTTGATATTCACTCAAGTTGTGTGCATATCATTAATTTGTTATTTTTTATTGTTGAGTAGTTTTCATGGTATGGGTATACCATAGTTTGTTTAATCATTCACCTACTGAAAAACATTTGAACATTTTCCAGTTTGGGGCTGTTACAAATAAAGCTTCTAGAAACACCTACATACAAATATATGTGAATGTAAGTTTTCATTTCCCTGGGATAAATGCCCAACATTTTAATTACTGGGTCATATTGTAAGTTTATTTTTAGATTAAAAAGAAAACACTAAACTCTTTTCCAATGTCTCATAATATTTTACATTCCCATCAGCAATGTATGAGTAATTGTTTCTCTTCATCCTTGCCATCACTGGAGTTATCACTATTTTTTTTTTAATTTTAGCTATTCTGATATTTGTGTTTTATTTTGCACAGGATTGAGGTTTTAATTAGCATGTTCATAATGACTAATGGTTTCGAACATCTTTTCAAGTGCTTATTTGTCATGCCTGTATGCTTTTAAGATTTAAAATATTTTTATTTTTATTTTTAACATAAACATATTGTTATTATGTTATTAGCCAATATATGTGTGTATGCTTTTTAATGGAATGTATGTTCATATATTTTTCTAATTTTATTTTATTATTATTTTTTAAAGATTTTATTTATTTATTCGACAGAGAAATCACAAGGAGAGAGAGTCAGGCAGAGAGAGAGGGGGAAGCAGGCTGTCTGCTGAGCAGGGAGTCCAATGCCATGTGGGGCTTAATCTCAGGACCCCAGGATCATGACCTGAACCGAAGGCAGAGGCTTTAACCCACTGAGCCACCCAGGAATTCTTATTTTTCTAATCTTTAACTGGATTATTGTTTTATTGAATTTTGGGTTTGAGGTGTTCTTAAATATTCCAGACATAAACCAAGATAATGTGGTAGTTACAGAGTGATAGACATATAGATGAATGAAACAGAATAGAGAACTCACAAATTGACTCACAAAAATTTGCCTAATTGATAAAAGTCTAAAAACAATTTAATAGGGAAGGGATGGACTTCTCAACAAATTGTGCTGGAACAATTGAATATCTGTAGGTAAAAAATAAATCTCAAAATTTCGTATTTTACACAAAAACTAATTCAAAATGGTTCGTGAAGTTAAATATAACTCTAAATCTAATGTCTAGAAAAGAAAAAAAAACATAAGAGAAAATCTCTAGTATTTGGAGTAGATTAAAAAATACAATAGACACAAAATGCATGGCTTATGCAAGTAAAAACTTCACAAATTGGACCTCATGAAAATTACTTTGTTAAGAGGATGAACAGATGAGGAGACTGGGAGAAAATTTTTCCAAATGATTTTAACAGTTTTAAGGACCTGAATTATATTTGTGTCTCTTCCTCGTACTTATCTACAAAAAGTTCCTAAATATAAAGTAGTATACAGTAATTTTGAGGTCACCTGTTGAGAAAAAACCTGAAAGTTAACTTACAGGCATTCTCTTTCTACTTTAGTATCAGGGCAAATAATTCTAGAAAATGAAGAGAAAAATCTGATTCGGTATTACATAATTTATGAAAGAAAATGCAAAACTTTTTGAAAGCTTCAATTTTCTGTGGACACTGTTTTACAACATGTTTCTGTGAGAATGATATGCATTGTTTACCATGCATAGGTCATACTCTAATGTTCTTGTTGACAAGTATAATTGATTGCAACGAACTACTCTTGACACGGCTCAGTCTGCTTGCTTTGCAGAATTTGAGTGTCCTACCACAGTGTTACTTCAAGACCACAGGAAGAAAAGTACCATTCTCCCTGAAAAGTCCTTTTAGATATATCCTGGCTATCAAATGTCAATATAGCTGACAAAGTGGCCAGGAAACTGCAAGTACTACATAGCACACAGTGATTATAAAAATTTACAGTTGTCAGCTAAAATGAGAATATCTCCCATGGGTGTGGAAGTAAAATGTGAGGATTAGCTGATGAGGCATTCTGCTCTTTTTTCTTTCATGAACTAAGATCAGAAATGTGAGAATGTCATCCACAAGGTTCAACGAAATATTCACCAAAATTTAGAATATGATATTAGATTTATTTAAAATATCTTTCTTATGTAAGATAGAATTTTCAGACTACTTTGAAAGGCAGGGTGCAGTTGTTATTTGGCATGATAAACTCAGAAATGATTAAAATGCACTTTAATTAGCATCACACATTTTAAACAATGAGTCGTATTCCAGAGTAATCATTGCTTGTGGCATAGGTATTGCTGTCATGTTAAGGCTGCTGCTCATGTAAAGATAAAAGTAGGGTCATCAGTTTTTTCAGTCATGTCCAGAGAGGTCGAGGGCTTTTGAGAAAAGTAGGGCTATTACTAAATTTAATTCAATATTTTCACCTCTCCAAAAGGAAATTTCTTATGATTCAGTGTATTCATGCAATAATTTGGAAACATACCTTTATCAGGAAATGTGGATGAACTCAATACTTTGTCATTAGAATTTTGTCTGAATATGGATGGACCTGTTTAATATAGGAAAGTGGCTAATTCAGCATGGTATATAGATAAGTGGAAACTACAGAAACTTCCTAGAGGTGGAGAAGACACAGCTAAATAATGAACAACAACAGAAAAGAATGAGCAAGAGATAAAACTTGTTTCTTTAGCTCTATCAAGCCAATGTAATCACCAAATTTATGAGATTAATCTACCTTCTTAGGACACAGTTCTCTATCCAATCACTCCCTCTCCATTTCAACACTTTATTATCTCCCTTCAATATTTGCTACCTGGATTTCTCTATCTTCAGTTTCTTTCATCAGATCTACATTATTAAGTTAACTTATCTAAAACACAGTTCTGATCACAATATTTATATGCTCTCAAGTGTTACTATCTAATAAAGCCATAACATATTAGTATGACATTCAAAGTCATCAGCTTTTTGGCCTTAATTAGTTATTCCAAAGGTACTTACCACTCTTTCCCTTCAGTTATGCAAGTAAATTAAATATTCCATGCATGGTACTCACTCTTAATATGACCTCTTTTCACTGGAATTTCCCTGTTAGCATATTTGATTTTATTTTCATTATTAAACTTGGAACCAGTATAAAACAATGGAGAAGCTTCTTCTTACAGTGCGCTCAGAAAATATACAGTATACTGGGATGTATTTAATGACTTTATGAGGAAAGACAATCTGGTAAAAATAAATTTCTTTCTAAATTTGAATGGGGGCGACTTGGTGGTTCAGATGGTTAAGCGTCTGCCTTTGGCTCAGGTCATGGTCCCAGGGTCCTGGGATCGAGTGCTGCACCAGGCTCCCTGCTCAGTGGGGATCCTACTTCTCCTTCTCCCTCTGCCTCTCTTCCAGCTTGTTCTCTGGCTTACTCTCTCTCCAAAAAATAAATGAAAAAATATTAAAAATAAATTAAAAAATAAAAATTTGAATGGGAAAATATTCAATTGGATGAGTTAATAAACAATGGGTAGTGGTGCTAATACATGTACATGTAGGATCTTGAAACATTTGAAGCCATGAGTAGTGAAGGTGAGCTAAAGCTCTAATAAAATAATTAGAAGCAGTAAGTGTGCATCCTTGTACAGCCTGAGAAAGGACTGTAAGAGGGTTGCCAGCAGGCATGAGCAGAGAATGCTAACTCTTGTACTGAAGGCAAACTATATAAGTATTCAGCAACATGAAGATGGCTCTACAAAACAGGGATTACCATGGCATTGTCAGTCAGAGGAAGTCTGACTGACTTCCTTGACACTACTTCCCATAATATCCATCCAGCTGATAATGGTTCTGCCTAATTGGGGTGTGGATTTCAATTTTCTTATTTTTACTGAGAGATTACCTTTTCCATTTCCATAGAACTTTTAAGTCCTTGACCCTTCCAGGTGGTTCTAGAGACTGCACCGTTAGATGCACGTAAGAAATAATGAATGCCTAAGTGCTTATCTGGAGACTGGTCCATTTTCAAGGTCACTAGTAATCAAGGAAGTTAGGCCATTCTAAGTTTATTCTTAAAATGAATCTTAGTATAGTTTCCATTTAGCGAGCTCAGAGCAGGTTCCACTTAATAGGTTTTGGCTGTTTGCTCTTTAAAAAATATTTTTTACAAATCAGGCACAACTCAATTATTACTACTACTACAATTACTTTTTGAATTACTCAATTAAGAAAATGTAGTATATTAAGTAAAGTGAAATCTGTATATTATTTTTCTCTTTTTCACCCTTGGTTCAAGAATCTTGGGATAACTCAAAGACATATAGATCTTAATGATACCCTCATTAGCATCATATCAGTATTGATAATCTACCTAGAAAAAAATTTTCTGTAAAAGAATAATAATAACTAATAAGCATATATAATTAATAGAAAATAGCAGTGAAAAAGACAATATATACAAGCACATTTGATGTTTGTCTAGATTTATTTATGTGTATTTTTCTCTTTATTTTTATTTATATGTATTTTTCTCTTTATTTTTATACATTGGCTACAAAGTTTTTTTATTATAGATTTTAAAATCCATTTAATAAATATCGTATTAGTATCTCACTATAACACCATTCTGAATTTCAGAAGTTAATTTGAAAAAAACAGAAAAATATAACAAAATTAATGACAGGAATCATAATAGATTTTTAAAGCATAATACATAAATTTCAGATGGGCTATTTTCTGTGTGTTTTCTCAAAATATTTTCTGGGATTCTACAAGCACCACGCTCAAAATCCAAGTTTAAAGTTTGTGACAAGTTCTATTTGCACATTTTATTCCTCTTACATTTAGATAGTGCTTCCCCTTACTTTTAGAATTAACATGTAGTTATATAATAATTCATTTTACATAATTTGTTCCAACATAAAACAAATAATTCAGCAAGTGATAGCTATAAAATGTTACAGAGTAAATAACTCTTAGGATCAACTAAAGGTAAGAAGCAGATCTTCAAATTTTCTCATTGAGATTTGAAGTGCAGGGAGTAAAATCACCCTCTCCAATCTTTTCTTTCCTATCTCAGAAACCTAGTTTCAAATCTACATGCATCTATTCCTTACAGCTTAGATGCAGTATGTTAGAGGAAATAACTGAATAATCCCATTTCTCTCAATTATTTCAGTTTGTTTTAGCTCAGGGAGAAAAAAACAAGATAATCTCCATTAAAAAAAATAGTGACTGTTACAGAAAATCTTCACAGCTGTTTACAATCATGTTTAAATGATTGCTTACATATCGTGGTGAGGTAATGATAGGTATATTTGGTGTGAAGAAATAAACAGTAACAGTCAAAGGATATATGTTACTTTAAGAATAGGATAAAAATAATTTGTGTGTATGAAAATGATTTTTCATATTACTACAAAATTACAACTTGCGGTATCTTCTCTGATCTTCAGATTTTGTTAACTCACCCAGCTATATAAGTACGATTGCCATCAGATACTTCAAGAACCTTCCTTTGTAATTTTTACCCTCTTGATTCTACTAGATGAGGGACTAGAAAAGAATATAAGCTCTGGACTACTGATCACACCTCCTACGTTAGTTTGCTTATACTATGAATGCCTTTGTTTGGATCTATATAAATATGTCAACATTCAAGGATGAATTCCAATAAGATTTTTGGACAGCTGTGTGAGCATAGCTTAATCCCTCACCCTGCTCCAACCTTTCTTAAATAAAGTGATCAATAACTATAAGGAAAACCTTAACTCAATCATGAACTTGAGACATATATGGTGTCTCTTGCTATATGCCTGCCTAAAACAGTAGAGAATTTATCTTGGATAAAATGTAGATAAAATTTGATGGAAGGGGATGATTAAGGTTGATACCATATTATTCCTTCAACTCAAAGATGAATATACTTCAGCAATAATAAATAGAGGACGAATTTGCAACATACTACTAACACTTCTAACATCACATGCCTGTAGAGTAGAGAACTTGTTCCTGGAAAAATCTATGGCTCAGGCAGAATCTTCCTGAAGAGACAGTTGCCAAGACAGGCCAAAGTTGTCTCTGGATACAGTATTTAAAGCTTTAAATGGAGAAGACCCTCAATATTGCTCATTTGAACCATAGTGTTTGGCATAATATAGATGCTCCAAAAATACCTACTGACTGTTTTTTATTGAATAAAATCTATTTAAATCTATATGCCAAAATAGATTGAATCCCATTTTGTGGAATATTTTTCCACATTGTAATAGGAGAATGTAAACTAAATACACGATCATAATTTAAAAGAAAATAGTGTGATTAGGAAAAATTCCAAAACGTTAAATAAAAGACAGAATTTTGTTCTAAACAGTGAAATAAACAAGTTCCACAGACCAAAACAGACAAAATTGATAGGAAATAACTAAAAATCTCATGGTACATTAGAAAGTACTGCAATCATCCACCATCTGGTGATTGTTTATAAAATGAATTGTACAGGGATCTAGACATTTCTATTGGGATTTAATGAGTTAGAAGAACAAGAATGCACAAAATAGTCTCTACAAGTATCATAATTAGATGGTGTACCAGTTTCATGCAACAAAAGTTACTGGTAGGTGTATATCCAATTCTCCCTTCAACTTTATAATATGGGTGACTTGCTACCTTGTTCAGTTTCAGACCCAATATCTCTATATAAGGTTGTATGTATGTGAGATTTGAGGGTGGAATGTGCGTGGAAATATTTAAGGGCTATAAGATTCTACTTTGACTAATTATGGTGAAGATTAAGTGATAATCATGCTCTAAAATGAATAAATTCATTCTGACAAAATGATAAAGATGAGTTTTCAGTGTTCAAAAATTCTGCATTAATACAGTGACCATTTAAACAAACATTGATTTCCCCTGAAACAAATAATACATTATATGTTAATAAAAATGATTTATTAAAATTTATATTTTATTAATTTTTCCTTTTCTATGCTTAAAAACAATTCTCCATTTTCTCTAATTCAGTCATTAACAAGACAGCAGTGAATTTAACTGCTTCTTTGAGTAACTTGAGCCTGTTCATTTTTTTTCTCAAGTATTGTTAGAATCAGAAACTATGTTTGCCCAAAGGATTTCTGGAAGAATTAACACTGCTTTTTTTCACTACTGTTTTGTTTATCAATGATTATAGAGTGGAAAACAGATGAATAAATGAACTCTTGAGGAAATATCTCAAGACACTAACTGGCATAAGATATTGAGTTTTCTCTTTAATCGATCAGTCAAATCATGCCACCTTCAATATTCTTCATTAATTTTTCTAAACAGTCAAAAATAATCTAAACTGTGGTTATATGTAACATAAAAATTGTTCCATTTAAAAAAATGTTTGCTTCTATTACAAATTAGCTATTTTTATAAGAAACAGTTTAATAGAACAATGTGGAAATATGCATATAGGTCATAAGAGGGAAAGGCTTAATAAAAATAATAGATTTAGTAGAATCAAGATTTGGATGTAGAAAGAATAAATCTATTATAAGTTAATTACAATGTGAAAATATTAAATATCACTATTCCTGTATATGTTATTTTATTCTCTACCTTGTGACCATTAATTAATGAAACTTTAATATAAAACATATGGAATGTTCTGTCCTCTTAGGAATTTCTTCCCTTTGAGTGAATGTGAATTACAGTGGAACTGCATGATCATTGAGGCAAAACATTGCATTGTGAGGCATTGTGCGTCTGGAATGAAAGTCTGAGTCAGGACCAAGACAGTGAAATCCTAGGACTATTTGGTACTAGAAGATGTTAACTGACTTTCATTACCTTAGATGTTTTGTGGCCCAATTAAAAGTATTTAGTAGAGAATTTTTCTCTATATTATTTTATAAGCCATTGCTGCTTCCTAAGTCCATGTTAAAGGACGTTAAAAACAAAATATACATTTTTGTTATGATTAACAACTTTAATTGTTTTATGTTTAAGCAGGGGAAAAAGCTGTTTCAATCTGTCCCATTTTGGGGTTACATTGGGATTGAATATTCACATTTTACTTTAGATAAATCATATGCCTTGCTGAACACCAATATTTCTGGTAAGCCACACATGGGCAAAACAAACAAATCCATGTACATGGTTACACTTGTCTGATTTTAGAATTAAAGATAAACAGAGTCAGCCTAAGGCAAATTTGTGATGAAAGAGATGTAATTGTTTATCAGTTCATCTACTTCCTTCTGTTTGCTTCTAGAATGAAACATCTTTTTCTATGCATTGACAACCCTTTTCCTCCTTCATTTCCATGCTCTCTATTATGAGATAAACTGACATATTTATTGTGTATCTACTGGTTTAATATTTGAAATGAAAGTACATAAATAAAAAATTAATAGAGAGCCTGGCCTAAGTTGTATGCTAATTGTGCAATTAATAAAACTAAGAAATAGTATGTCAAAACTTGTCTTGGGAATGAAAAGGCTTGAGAGTGAGCTCATTCAGCTCTATATTGTTCTAAAGTTTGCATGTGTGTGAAACAGAAATAGCTATAAGGACATCATATAGCTGACTTTTTGTTTCTCCCAGCCTCTTAAAATCTGCCTACCTTATGAAGTTCAGTAATACTAAATCTTTATGACTTAATGTACAAAATTCGACATCTTTCTTTACTAAAGAGGTTCTTAAAGTATGGTCTGCCCATGACTGGTAGGTAGTCTAAGAGACTCTTGTCAAGATGTCCACAAGCTCAAAACTATTTTAATAATACTAAGAGTTTAGTATTATTAAGTAGTATCTCTTTAGCACTATGTTGACATATGTACTGATGGAGTAAAAACAATGGTGTATAAAAAATAAGGCTCCTTAGTACTAATCAAAGTAGTAGCCCCAAAAAGTTCTAGTTTTCATAATATTCTTCACTGTCAGAAAATTGTCTTAAAAAATGGGGCGCCTGGGTGGCTCGGTAGTTAACCGTCTGCCTTCTGCTCGGGTCATAATCCCAGAGTCCTGGGATCGAGCCCCGCATCAGGCTCCTTGCTCGGTAGGAAGCCTGCTTCTCCCGCTACCATTCCCTCTGGTTGTGTTCCCTCTCTCACTGTGTTTCTCTCTGTCAAATAAATAAAATCTTTAAAAAAAAATTGTCTTAAAAAAAAAAAAAACAGATCCATTTAATATTGTCCTTGTTGAAACAGAAAAATTAATAATTGTACTGACCCTCAACCCTGAGTAAATGTGTTTTTCAATATTCTGTGTGACACAGGGGCAAGTAGACTAAAAGCACTTCTGATGCAGAGATAAGGATGATGGTTGTATTGAAGAAAAGTGCTTGTGTGATTGTGAGATTTGTGAGTGGAGTTGGCCATTTTTTAATGGAACACCATTTTTATTTGAGAAAACGATTGGCAGGCGAAATTTGATTATTCAGATTTGGGCATTAGTCTAACCCTTTTTGAAAAAAAAGAAATGTCTGTTGTGAGAAACAAATTATAATATTTATTGCCAACTCTAAGATTCAAGCTTTTAAGGGAAAATTAGATCTTAGGGAAACTTGTGTCACCAGAGATTGGCAATTTATAGACTACTTAAGTCTCTTTTTGATGAAAGCAGTGTTAATGATTGTGATTATTTTGGATACTATATAACGAATTGTGTCAAAATGAGAGATCTGCCTAACTGAGTGAACCAATATTTTCCAAATGACTAGCTCTTGATTTTGCTTTGCATGAAGTTAAAAAATATGAAATGGCAATGCAAAATGTTACAAAATTATGCATGAGTAAATGAGCCAGCCAAAGTGTAAGATAGAATAAAAAATTTTTCAAGATATTTATGAGTTAGTATTCCGTATTACAATAAACCTTTAAGAAATTCTGACTTGTTAAGTGTTGTTTAGTAACAAAGAGAATTTTGATGATTATTTTAATAGATGTTAAAATAGCCTTCCTCTCTCTTACTGCTATGTCTATGTGAGACCAGATTTTCTTCATATATTTTAAATAAAAATTATAAAACTACATGTTGAAATGCAGACATAGATATTAGAAACCAGCTTATTTCAATTAGCCAAACATTTAAAAAATCACAAAAACTTTAAACAATGGTTTTTTACAGACTGTTTTCTTTTGTTTTAGAAAATATAGTTATTTTTCACAGAAATTGTTAATATATAATGATCTTATTGTTGTTATATTTAATAACATAAATCAATGTTTTAAAGTAATCATTTGCTGTTATTAGTACAGTAAGTATTGATAGACCTAAGCCACCTAACCACTCTTTGCATTCCTCAAAAATTTTCAAGGTAAAGGGTTTCCAAGAACAAAAATTGCTAGAACTTCTGCTTCATTATATTTTCACCTTCACACAACCTGTAAGTGTCTACATATTTGACCTAACGCAGAGCTAGTTTGTACAAAAATTTTCCAATTATCATCCTTAAGGCTGTGTGAATTTTATATTACTAGAAGTGGAATTTTAAAAAGAGGAACATTTTTTATGTCATTATCTTATAATTTCAGGAGATTCTAAACTTTGATGTTAGAATAACACAATTTTGATCAAGTGTAGTTAAGGAATTTTTTTTAAATTCTTGGTAAATCACTTAAACTTGTTATAATTCAGCTTGCCATTAAAAAACTACCTCCATTATTCTTATTAAATTATCGTGTGTCAGGGACACCTAAGTGGCTCAGTTGGCTAAGCATCTGCTTTCAGATCAGGTCAAGATCCCAGCATCCTGGGTTGGAGTCCTGCATCTGGCTCCTTGCTCAGTGGGGAGCCTGCGTCTCCCTCTGCCTGCCTCTCCTCCTGCTTGTGCTTGCTCTCTCTCTCTAACAAATAAGAAAACAAAATATTTTTTAAAAAAAGCTTATAAAAATAAATAATCTTGTGTCAGAATACTTAACACATACCTGTCAAATAAGTTTTCCTGTGTATATTCCACAGAAATTCTAAAGACAACGACATAAATCTATACCAGCAATACCCATGAGAATGGTAATGAATATCTTAAGAGGATATGGAAAGCAAGAAAATATTAAAATTTAAAATATTTGCTATTGCTTAGTTAAGGATAAGAGAGGAAATACAATAATGTTCAAAAGTGTTTATAGGTATAAAATTATTATGGAACAAAGATTGTGCTGGAGAAATACAACTTTGGGTATACAATTAAATAATAAAATAATATTCCATACAAAATTTTCCAGTTTTCAAGAGCCATGGTATTTAAATTGCTTTTTAAGAAAAAGTAGCAGTAAAGGCTCACTACATAAACAATAAGAATTAAGTCATCTATAAAAGTATCAGAATGTTTAGTAAGAAATTTCCTTAAAATACATTGCAAACCTATTAAAATTTCCATAACAATAATGTACATTACAATTTAGTTTCTTAAGTGTTTTAATTTAATATTATAGTCTATCTTATATCTATTGAACTTTATTATTTTATTTTATTTCTAAATTATATATAATGCATTATATATAATATAATATTATTATTAATATATTACAATATATTATATATTATGTGATGTATACTAAATATATAATATATTAATATAATTTATTATTATTATTAATATGCCCCATGAACCCTGGGGCAAATTTGCCCCAGGGTACATGTCTGTGAATCATCAGGCTTACAGATTTCACAGCACTTACCATAGCACATACCCTCTCCAATGTCCATTACCCAGCCACCCTATCCCTACCCCCCTTACTCCCCAGCCACCCTCAGTTTATTTCATGAGTTTAGAAGTCTCATATGGTTAGTCTCCTTCCTGATCCCATCTTGTTTCATTTCCCTCCCCCACCCCACACAACCCCCCGCCCTGCCTCTCAAATTCTTCATATCAGAGAGATCATATGATAGTTGTCTTTCTCTGACTGACTTATTTCATTTAGCATAATACCCTCTAGTTCTATCCATGTCATTGCAAATGGCAAGATTTCGTTTCGTTTCATGGCTGCATAGTATTCTAGTGTGTGTGTGTGTGTGTGTGTGTGTGTGTGTGTATGTGTATACCATCTCTTCTTTATCCATTTATTTGTTGATGGACATCTAGGTATCTAGGTTCTTTCCATAGTTGTTTGGCTATTGTGGACATTGCTGCTATAAACATTCGGGTGCATGTGTTCCTTTGGATCACAACATTTGTATCTTTAGGGTAAATACCCAGGAGTGCAATTGCTGGGTCGTAGGGTAGCTCTATTTTCAACATTTTGAGGAACCTTCATACTGTTTTCCATAGTGACTGGACCAACTTGCATTCCCACCAACAGTGTAGGAGGGTTCCCCTTTCTTTGCATCCTTGCAATAACTGTCATTTCCTGACATACTAATTTTACCCATTCTGACTGGTGTGAGGTGGTATCTAACTGTGGTTTTGATTTGTATTTCTCTGATGCTGAGTGATGGTGAGCACTTTTTCATGTGTCTGTTGGCCATTTGGATGTCCTCTGTAGAAATGTCTGTTCATGTTTTCTGCCCATTTCTTGATCAGATTATTTGTTCTATGGGTGTTGAGTTTGAGAAGTTCTTTATAGATTTTGGATACTAGCCCTTTATCTGATATGTCATTTATCAATATCTTCTCTCATTCTCTCAGTTGTCTTTTGGTTTTGTTGACTGTTTCCTTTGCTGTGCAAAAGCTTTTGATCTTGATGAGGTTGCAATAGTTCATTTATGCCCTTGCTACTCTTGCGTTTGGAGATGTTTCTAGGAAGAAGTTGCTCTGGCTGAGGTCGAAGAGTTGCTGCCTCTCAAGGATTTTGATGAATTTTGATGGATTCATCTCACATTGAGGTCTTTGATCAATTTTGAGTCTATTTTTGTGTGTGGTGTAAGGAAATGATCAAATTTCATTCTGCATATGGCTGTGCAATTTTCCCAACATCATTTGTTGGAGAGACTTTTTTCTATTGGATATTCTTTCCTGCCTTGTCAAAGATTACTAGACCATAGAGTTGGGGGTCCATTTCTGGGCTCTCTATTCTGTTCCATTGATTTTTGTGTCTGTTTTTGTGCCAGTACCACAGTCTTGATGATTACAGTTTTGTAATAGAACTTGAAGTCTGGAATAGTGGTGCCGCCAACCTTGGTTTTCTTTTTCAACATTCCTCTGGCTATTTGTGGTCTTTTCTGGTTCCATATAAATTTTAGGATTATTTATTCGATTTCTTTGAAATAAATTGATGGTATTTTAATAGGGATTGCATTAAATGTGTAGATGGCTTTAGGTAGAATATACATTTTCACAATATTTGTATTTTCAATCCATGAGCATGGAACGTTTTTCCATTTCTTGGTATCTTCCTCAATTTCATTCATGAACACTTTATAGTTTTCTGAGTATAGATTCTTTGCCTCTTATTCCCAGGTATCTTATGGTTTTCGGTGCGATTATAAATGGGATCAACTCCTTAATTTCTCTTCTGTCTTGCTTTTGGTATGTAGAAATGCAACTGATTTCTGTGCATTAATTTTAAATCTTGACACTTCACTGATTTTCTATGAGTTCTAGCAGTCTTGGAGTGGAGTCTTTTGGGTTTTCCATATAAAGTATCATATCATCTGCAAAGAGTGAGAGTTTGACTTCTTCTTTGCTGATTCAGATGCCTTTTATTTCTTTTTGTTGTCTGATTGCTGAGGCTAGGACTTCTAGTACTATGTTGAATAGCAATGGAGATAGTGGACATCCCTGCTTTGTTCCTGATCTTAGGGGAAAAGCTCTCACTTTTTCCCCATTGAGAATGATATTCACTGTGGGTTTTTCATAGATGGCTTTGATGATAGTGAGGAATGCACCCTCTATGCCTACAATATAAAGAATTTGATCAGGAAAGGATGCTGTACTTTGTCAAATGCTTTTTCTGCATCTATTGAGAATATCATATGGTTCTTGTTCTTTTTTTTTATTAAGGTATTGTATCACATTGATTAATTTGCAGATTTTTTTTTTTTAAGATTTTATTTATTTGACAGAGAGAAACACAGCGAGAGAGGGAACACAAGCAGAGGGAATGGTAGCAGGAGAAGCAAGCTTCCTGCCAAGCAGGGAGCCCGATGCGGGGTTCGATCCCAGGACTCTGGGATCATGACGTGAGCCGAAGGCAGACACTTAATGACTGAGCCACCCAGGTGCCCCTAATTTGCAGATATGGAATGAACCTTGTAGCCCAGGAATAAATCCCATTTAGTCATGGCGAAAAATCTTTTTAATGTACTGTTGGATCCTATTGGCTAATATTTTGGTGAGAATGTTTACATCTGTGTTCATCAAGGATACTGGTCTATAATTCTCCTTTTGGATGTGGTCTTTGTCTGGTTTTGGGATCAAGGGAATGCTGGCCTCATAAAATGAGTTTGGAAGTTTCCCTTCCATTTCTATTTTTTGGAACAATTTCTGAAGAATGGGTATTAATTCTTCTTTAAATGTTTGGTAGAATTCCCCTGGGAAGCCGTCTGGCCCCGGGCTTTTGTTTTTTGGGAGATTTTTGATTACTGCTTCAGTCTCCTTACTGGTTATGGGTCTGTTCAGGTTTTCTATTTCTTCCTGGTTCAGTTTTGGTAGTTTATGTGTCTCTAGGAATGCATCCATTTCTTCCAGATTGTCTAATTTGCTGGCATATAGTTCCTCATAATATGTTCTTATAATTGTTTGTATTTCTTTAGTATTGGTTGTGATTTCTCCTCTTTCATTCATGGTTTTATTAATTTGGGTCCTTTCTCTTTTCTTTTTGATAAGTTTGGCCAGGGGTATATCAATCTTATTAATTCTTTCAATGAACCAGCTCCTAGCTTCGTTGATATGTTCTACTGCTCTTTTGGTTTCTATTTCATTGATTTCTGCTCTGATTTTTATCATTTCTCTTCCCCTTCTGGGTTTAGGCTTTCTTTGCTGTTCTTTCTCCAGCTCCTTTAGGTGTAGGGTTAGGTTGTGTATTTGAGATCTTTCTTGTTTCTTGAGAAAGGCTTGTATTGCTATATACTTTCCTCTCAGGACTGCCTTTGCTGCGTCCCAAAGATTTTGAACAGTTGTGTTTTCATTTTCATTTATTTCCATGATTTTTTAAAAAATTCTTCTTTAATTTCCTGGTTAACCCATTCATTCTTTAGTAGGATGCTCTTTAGCCTCCATGTATTTGAGTTCTTTCTAACTTTCCTCTTGTGATTGAGTTCTAGTTTCATGGCATTGTGGTCTGAAAATATGCAGGGAATGATCCCAATCTTTTGGTACCGATTGAGACCTGATTTGTGTCCTAGGATGTGATCTATTCTGGAGAATGTTCCATGTGCACTAGAGAAGAATGTGTATTCCAGTGCTTTGGGATGGAATGTTCTGAATATATCTGTGATGTCCATCTGGTTCAGTATGTCATTTAGAAGCTTTATTTCCTTGTTGTTCTTTTGCTTAGAGGATCTCTCCATTTCGGTAAGGGGGGTATCAAAGTCCCCTCCTATTATTGTTGATGTGTTTCTTCGACTTTGTTATTAATTGGTTTATATAATTGGCTGCTCTCATATTAGGTGCACAGATATTTACAATTGTTAGATCTTCTTAACATACTTCTTAAGTATGTTGTAGTGTCCTTCTTCATCTCTTATTATAATCTTTGGCTTAAAATCTAATTTGTCTGATATAAGGATTGCCACCCCAGGTTTCTTTTGATTTCCATTAGCATGATAAATTGTTTTCCAACACCTCACTTTAAATCTGGAGGTATCCTTGGGTCTAAATGAGTTTCTTGTAGACAGCATATTGATGGGTCTTGTGTTTTTATCCATTTTGATACTCTGTGTCTTTTGATTGGGACATTTGGCCCATTTACATCCTGGGTAATTATTGACCGGGATGAATTTAGTGACTGGTATGAATTTAATGCCATTGTATTGCCTGTAAGATGACTGTTACTGTATATTGTCTCTGTTCCTTTCTGGTCTATCTTCCTTTTAGGCTCTCTCTTTGCTTAGATGACCCCTTTCAATACTTCCTGTAGGGCTGGTTTGGTGTTTGCAAATTCTTTTAGTTTTAGTTTAGTCCTGGAAGCTTTTTTTTTTTTTTTTTAAGATATTTTTATTTATTTGACAGAGAGAAACACAGTGAGAGAGGGAACACAGGCAGAGGGAATGGTAGCCGGAGAAGCAGGCTTCCCGATGAGCAGGGAGCCCGATGCGGGGCTCGATCCTAGGACCCTGGGATCATGACCTGGGCCAAAGGCAGATGCTTAACGACTGAGCCACCCAGGCGCCCCTGTCCTGGAAGCTTTTTATCTCTCCATCTATTTTCAATGACAGCCTAGCTGGATATAGTATTCTTGGGTGCATATTTTTCTCGTTTAGTGCCCTGAATATATCATGCTAGTACTCTCTGGCCTGCCAGATCTCTGTGGATAGGTCTGCTGCTAATCTAATATTTCTGCCTTTGATGTTACAGACTTCTTGTCTGAAGCTGCTTTCAGAATTTTCTCTTTGTCACTAAGATTTGTAAGTTTTACTATTAGATGATAAGGTATAGACTTATTTTTGTTGATTTAGAAGGGTGTTCTCTGTGCCTCCTGGATTTTGATGCTTGTTCCCTTCGCCCAATTAGGGAAATTCCCTACAATAATTTGCTCCAATATAGCTTCTGCCCCATCTCTCTTTCTTCTTCTTCTGGGATCCCAATTATTCTATTATTGTTGCATCTTATGGTATCACTTATCTCTCGAATTCTCCCCTCGTGGTCCAGTAATTGTTTGTCTCTCTTTTTCTCAGCTTCTCTATTCTCCATTATTTGGTCTTCTATATCACTAATTCTCTCTTCTGCCTCATTTATCCTAGCAGTAAGAGCCTCCATTTTTTTTTTTTTTTTTTTTTTAAGATTTTATTTATTTGACAGATAGAAACACAGCGAGAGAGGGAACACAAGCAGAGGGAATGGTAGCGGGAGAAGCAGGCTTCCCGCCAAGCAGGGAGCCCGATGCGGGGCCCGATCCCATGACCCTGGGATCTGACCTGGGCCGAAGGCAGACGCTTAACGACTGAGCCACCCAGGCGCCCCGCCTCCATTTTTTATTGTACCTCATTAATAGCTTTTTTCATTTCAACTTGGTTAGATTTTAGGTCTTTTATTTCTCCAGAAAGGGACTCTCTAATATCTGCCATGCTTTTTTCAAGCCCAGCTAGCACATTAATTTGTCATTTTCAACCCTATTTTTTACATATTACTAATGTTCATATTTGATTAAGTCCCAGCTGTTGGTACTGCCTCTTTTTCTTTTTATTGTGGTGAGTTTTTCCGCCTTGTCATTTTATTGAGATAAGAATAGATGGATGAGAGAAAAGAATACTAAATGGGTAGCAATGACCCCAGAATAATCAGAAGAGAGCTGAAACCAGGGGTTGAAGAAAAAAGGGGGAGGGAATGGGATAGAAAAATAAAATTAAATGAAATAAGAAAAGAAAAAGAAAAAAATATATATATGTGCGTGTGTGTGTGTGTGTGTGTGTGCATTAAACTTGTGATTAGAACAGAGCCCCAACCTGATTTTGGCTGTTTTCGGTCTTTTAGAAGGAACTACCTCCCAAAATTTTAAAGAAAGAAAAAAATATACAAAAATGGAGGTAAACACTATGAAAGGATGGAATATGAGTGTAAAGGTTAAAATTAAGAAAGATTCTAAAAAGGGATTGATAAGAGGTTGGTTGAAAAAAGAGAAAAAAAAGAATAAAAGAGGAAAGAATGTGATCAGGCTGGAGAATAGACCCAAGCTGTGTGCTAGATTTAGGGTATATTTTAATCTATTAGAATAAATTGTATCCCAACATTAAAAAAAAAAAAAAAAAACCCTATGTATATACAAAAAAGGTTAAATACAATGAGGGGATAAAATATTAATATAACAGTGAAAATTAGTAAAGATTTTAAAAAAGGTATTGATAAGATATTAGTTAAATAAACATTAAAATGGAAAAGAGAGAAAATAAAATAAAAAAATAAAATTTAAAAAATGTAACTCTTAAGACTAAAGAATCATGGGGAATCATGGGGGAAAAACGCCATGCTTTTTCCTAACTCTGGAGTTCTACAGTTTTCACTGATCAATGATATTAAATGATATTCTGGATATTCTTGCTGATCTTCTGGGGGAGGGCCTTTTGCAGTGATTCTCAAATATCTTTGCCTGAGGCATAATTGCACTGCCCTTGCCAGGGGCTGGGCTAAGTAATCTGCTTGGGTTTGCTCTCAGGAGCTTTTGTTCCCCGAACACTTTCCATACAGCTTTGGAGGACAGGAATGAAAATGGAGGTCTCCCAGTCTTTGGCCTGGAGGAGCCGAGAGTTTAGCCTCCCCCCCACCTCAGTGCACTCTCAGAGAAAAACAGTCAATCTCTCCCATCTCCCTGGTCTCCCGTCACACTCTGAGCTTACCCAGCCTGTTACCAAGCGTTTCTATCTCTGGTGCACTGCCCCATTTGGAGTCTCCAAACCTAGCAGATTCCTGCAGCACATTCCTGAATTGCTCCTCCTGAAGGAGGAAGGAGGGGATCTCTCTGGATCTGCCCCTTGTGGGGTCCCTGCTCAAAGAGCAGTTGCCTGACTGTGCCTCAGGTCACGGTTTAAGGTAAGCACAAGCTGGTAGCCCACTGCACCACTCCGTCTTTGCCATTGGTTTCCCCACTCTGATAACTGGTAGCTCTGCAACCCTCAGCCACCCCTGGTCTTTCTGTGACCCCACAGATTCTGAAACCACACTGTCCCCACGAGGACTCCATCCCCTGCTTAGCCTCTGGAGCGATGTCCCTCAGTGTAGCAAACTTCTAAATGTTCCAATTTTGTGCTCTGCTACTCTGCAGCTTGCTGGGAGCCAGCCCCTCCCCCAGCAGTTATCTTCCTGTTGCTTTGGATTCACTTTTCCACATGCCCTACCTTCCAGAAAGTGGTCGATTTTTTGTTCTTAGAATTGCTGTTCTTTTCTTCTACCTTCTGTTGAGTTTGTAGGTATTTAGAATGGTTTGATAACTATCTAGCTGAACTTCTAGGATCTAATACTATCTTAGCCTCCTATTCCTCCACCATCTTGCTCCTCCCTCCGAACTTTATTATTTTAAAAGTCATTTCACATGTATAATCATTTTAAGAGTCAGGTGTAAACCTGACACTACTTAAAGGACTTATTTATATTTATATGTTATATGTTTGTCTTTGACTAGTCAGATCTTGAAAGTAAAGATAATAATGTTGGTAATGCTACCTAACATTTCTTTAGGGTCTAGTATACACAGACATGTTATCAAGTATTGTCTATTATCTGTAAACTCACAACTATTCTGTGATATAGAGATTGACACAACTAATAGGACACATTGTGCTTTGCAATCATGGTCCCTGGGATAAGAATATGAGGATACAGTAGCCAGACTCTTTCACCTGGCAGATTATTAACTGTATGGTGTTCAAGTCAGTAACATAGGAGTCAAAGTATGTGTTGTTCCTAGACTGATTAAGATAATTTTATATAATTTATATAATTTCTAAATTATAAAAATATAGCCAGTTATCTGTCAACAGTTGCATCCCTATCTGAAAAAAGCCTCTAAATTACTCAGAGGCAGATAGAAGGACAGGAAAGAAAACACCTTATCAGACTCTTCAGATGGCTGCTGCATTTTAAAATTCTCATTATGTTGATGTTATCTACTAATCCCTGAAATACATCATACCTTCCTTCCTTTTATCCACAGTAAAAATAAATAAATAAATAAATAAATAAATAAATAAATAAATAAAATCCTAATTTCTAAATTTTGCATAACAAATCATGGAAAATTCTTAAACTTTTACCTAAATTCAGATGCAAAGGCAAAGTTATAGAGTGGAGACTAAGTCACCCAATTAAGTGTAAAGAATGAAAACATTACAAAGTTAGATACAGATTATGGTAATTTGGGACAGGAAGATCTTTTAGAGCACAGAAAAATTTAGGAAGTTAGATTTTATGTTATATTATTTTCTCTTTGAGTTTTTCTAATTATCTCACAAGTTTAAGCTTCTAGTGTGTGCAAGAGCAACGCTTGTAGGAATTCATGTTTGGAAGGACCCCTTCTGATTACACCACACAGCCTCTTATAAATTGTCTTTTCTGTTTGTTTGTTTGTTTGTTTGTTTGTTTGTTTGTATAATTTGGCTAATAAGATTTTCTCAACAGCAATTAAAGAAAAATAAAATAACTATGTCACCAGTCTTCTTTACGTCATGCCACTAAAAGAGAGTTGGTAGGAAAATTAGCAAGGATTGATGTAGAATGTGATTTTTAAATAAATTGTAGAGTTTTCAATACTCTTTCATTTAATGATAAACAACAATAAAATAGTAAACCTTAAAATGCATCAGGTTTGCATTTATTATTGCACCACTATGCTATAAAGGATATAAAGAGGACCAGATTTTTTAAATTATGTCCCACAGGGAATACAAGTATGCCAGTAAGTAAAATTAAGCTAGTTGCATTACTTGGGGTAGTGTCCCACAGGGAAAGAAGTTATAGTATCCTCTTTACAAGCCAGGTTCAAAAGTACTAGGTGTGTGTGTGTGTGTGCACACACATATATATTTATGTATGTATGTATGTATTTATATTCTTTGCCATTCTGGAGCTAACTCAAAGACTTACTCAGTATAATATGCCCTTCTGCAATTTACCTGAAGTATTCTTACTAAAACACACCAGGGGGCTGTCTCTGTTGTTTTTTTTCTATTTTTCTATTCAAAATATACAAAAGATAAGCTTTTGATACATTTCAGGATTTTTTAAAACATTTTAATTTTTATTTGAGAGGGAGAATGGGAGGGAAAGTGGCAGAGGGAGAGGGAGAAGCAGACGTCCTGCCTAGCCAAATGTGGGGGCTGGATCCTTGGACCCTGGGGTCATGACCTGAGCCCAAGGCAGATGCTTAACCACCGGAGTGACTGAAGCACCCTTAGGATTTACTTTTAAGTAAAAATTCCATTATGGAAAGTAATCAAAATTGAGGAAAAATAGAAGATTCACTTTGTTCCAATATCGATTTTTATGAATTTTAGAAATGGATCTGTGCATATACAAATGATGAGGATATAGAAGTGAGTTATGAGCATCAGTCATTTCATGATCAACAAATAGAAGTCACAAGTTTTTCCAAGACAGGCGTTGGCTCTCTGACAACTAAGACACCCACCTGTATAGCATAATTTTATCCATCAGTTGGCTGATGCAAGAATCAACATATGATGATAAAATATCTAAAGAGATAAATTAAACTTACCCAATTAAAGATACTAATATGTATTATCAAAATAGAGTGAAATAAAACAATAAAATATAATGAGTTTCTTCCGTTGTCATAGAATAATGACTAAGTGGTACACACATCCTGGTACACCTACAGGTAAAGTAGGGTTACAAGCATAGGAAGTTACTAAATAAATCTGGTGTGCATTTGAGTTGGCTGTTCTATTTTCAGTTAATCTGGGAAACTCAGGTAAACATCTACTAAAAGAAATCAACGTGTGTACATGTTTACTAAAACCTTTACTTTTATTGTATATTAGTATGTATACAACTGATTATAAGAGTATTATGATAGTATACTAGATAGAACATGTATAAAGCCTGCCAATGTGCTTTATTTTCCAAAAATCATTACTGTTTCACTACATATGTTTCCTAACTAAATCACACTAAATAGACTGGAATAATCAGGTACTTGGGACAATATGCTAGTTTTCAAGCTGTCTTTAGGAGGTGAGAAAGTCTAAGATCAATTTAAGAAGTTAAATCTAGAAGTAGAGCATATGAGATCATTCCCTTAGGGAAGAAATGTATCATCTAAAAATAAGTCAGTATTATCTATTGTACAACTTACTGTGATTTTCTTATTTCTACGACTTACTGTGATTTTCTTATTTCTTTTTGAGTACCCATACTTAATGCTGCAGCAACCTGAAGAAAAGCCAACTCAGTCTCACTTTTATTTGTGTTTTCTTCTACTGAATAGAAAGCAAATTCATTGAAGTGCTTCTTTTATTATTTTTTACGGTCAAAAACAGAAGTAGAAAAGATTTCATATTTATGGCTTAATATGTTTGGAAAGGTGAGCCATAAATGCATATTTCTGTGGAAATTTGATTTTTATAGTATAAAATTATAAACCCAATTATTGGAAAATCTTGCAACAAATAGATGCACAGAGGAATTGTATGAATTCTTGTTATTGCACATTTCTCCATGGGGATTGCTGTATAGTTAAGCTTTCATGTGAATAGAGATATAGATAGATTTATATATAGATATATATAGATAGATTTATATATCTATAAATATATTTATATATAATATAAATTATAAAATATAATTATAAATATATATAAAATATAATTATTTTATATATAAAATATAATTATATGTAATATAATAAAATATAAATATGTAATATAATTATAATTATATGTAATATAATATAAAATAATTATATTATATGTAATATAATTATAAATATATATAAGATATAATTATTTTATATATATTTTATATAAAAATATATATATATAAATCTATCTATATGTATCTAAACATCTATACATCTAAATCTATACATCTATACATCTAAACATCTATATCTTTTGCATGTAAAGATTTATTCTTTTGAAAGACCTGTGGTCAGGTTGTGTTTCTGCTACTTATTACTAATGCTATTCTATAAAGTCATTTAATTTCTCTTGAAACAGGATCCAATAGATTATTAAATGTGACTTAATTTTCTGGACTTTGGCCAAAAATAATAGGTTCAAGACCCTTTGCATAAGACAATCCAAGAAATTATGAAACCTACTGTGTGACTTGTAGTTCATCCCTCTTATAGAGTTTATAAGAAAAGTCAAGCTGACTAATCAAGAGATGACAGAAGTGGGGATTTCATACAGAGAATTGACAGTATATAGTCCATGTCAATGCATAGCTCTGTGGGGAAAGAAATGACCGTATTCACCCATGTTCCAAAATAACTAAGATGGGCCTTAGAGAAATTTAA